>OY757909.1:120675931-120723431 GCA_963585895.1 Sepioteuthis lessoniana | reverse complement strand
CTGTTTCATTTTCTTTCAACGACAACTATTACGCGAAGAAAGTCCAGATGATTCATGACAGCATGTTCACATTTATCGTAGAGAGATTTTAAGAAGTTTAGATTTGAAAAGGATCCATGACGTTTGTCTCATAAATAATATATTAAAACACTTAAAGTGTTTGCACAAAAATAACACTCTATTCCACGTTAAAAGTGCTAATATATACAAAAATAATACCCTGAATTTTTGGTGGGAAAAATTTGATACGTATTAAAATAACTTAGGGATAAAATATTTTCTGTAACAAACATGATTCAAAGTACTTTATGTGTTCAATAGATATCGAAGTTGAAGCTTAATTCAATAATACAGAAATGAATAAAGAATAAAACATTAATTTTCTTCAAAATGTTTGATTCTATTCAACGCAATTGTCCATGAACTTTACAATTGGGCAAATACCCTCTGAACTTCATTTTTCAGAAATAATTTAAAAAGCAGCATTGTATTTCATCTATTGTGCTTTATATCTTTAATCGTCACTCTTCTAGGGATTTTTCAGTTTAAGCAAAAACCTAAAGAAACAAAATGAAATGAGAAAAAAATAAGAAATAAATGTATAGAGCTAAACCTGGAAGGTCTCCAAATTATAGTTCCCTGTATATCGCAACTGCGTATCAAAAAGCATTAGGTAGAAGAAAGTATATTTTTGATATAAACCAATTCAAGGAAAGCGGCGTTTACATTTAAGAAAAGAATATTTGGATAAAATGATAAAAAAAAAGAAAGTACCACTCATAAACTGAATGGCCCTCTAATATAATTATTTGTGGTGGGATGAGGTCATAGTAAGGTTCATAAATGAATCTCCATAGAAAATTTCAAAAAATCATTAGTTCTTCTTTTTTTGTTAATGAAAACAGGCAATAAGATGTTTTGTTGAAAGTTAATCAAGCAACCTCTCAAAACTGTCAGTTTGCAATAAAAAAAAAAGATAAAGACCAGTTGCCTGCAGGTAATCTATAGAATACACCGACTGCATCTCTGTAAAGGGGTAACAATCTCCTAAACAGTGCCCCATGTTTTACATTAAACAATCTGATGGTGTGGCTCAATTCCTAGAGATTTGGGTACTTTGGAGTACCCCTTTATTGCCATTGCTGCCTGATCCAATATTGCTCGGAGTGGTAGCACCTGTTAGGGTCCTATCAATGGGTCAAATAGAATGTTTGACATTTAAACTGTGCGCACACAAATGACGTGCGCTAAATTGAATTGTCAGAAATAGAATCGTTTGATCATTTAACTGATGTTTAACTGAATTGTCAGTGATACATAGCATAACCGTGGAGCCATTTAACGGGCCGCAACAAATGCCCTAAGGTCTTATTAAAAACATTTTCAACAAAATGCGTATACAAATCATATATATTTAACATATTTGTATAAAGAGGGTTTGGCAGTAAATAACCGATACTTGTTGATATGCCATAAAATCAAACCAAACCAAAAATATCCCAAAAGATTTAACTTTAGGATTCCTTTACTTTGACATTTAGTTTATTGTCATTTTGTTTTTTCGCTTTTTTTTTATCAGTATCAAGCTATTATTCAGCACACTTAATTTATTTGAAAGAAAATCGATGTTATAACGTTTCGGTTGCAGTAAACCATCATCGGGACTTTGAAAAGATGTTATCAAGTGTCGTTAGATCACCGATGGATGTTTAATGAAACACAAAACAAGATAGGAAATTATATATTCAGAGAAAAGGGGGCACTAAATGTTTGATAAATAGATCGGCGTTTATATTTCAAAAATATCACGTGACTGTGTAAAGCAATGATGGAACGATCAAGAGATACACTGTTAAAAAAGAAAAAAAAAAGACGCAGAAAAGAAAAGAACGAAAGAATGGAAACAAGAAGGTGACGGAATAAAAATAAATAAAGGGAAAGAAAGATAAAATATTGAAGAGATAGAAGAAAATAAAGTAAAGAGAAGAGAAGAGAGGAGAGAGAGAAAGGTAGAGATGAGAGAAGGGAAGTGGAGGTCAGAGAAAGAATGAAGAGAAGAAAAAAGGAGAAGAAAAAGGAGGATGAAAGTGGAAAACATAGAAACGTTTCATACGTAAAAACTGAATATGGTTAAATCATAAAAATCAATTGTAAATTAATTGATATGTCGATAGATTAAAAAGTAGAACAAATGTTTCAGGTAGGAGAAAAAGGTTGGTGAAGTTTTAAATAATGAAATTAGCATAAATAAACAGATAAATATATCGACTAAAGAAAGAAAAAGAAATTGAAAAACGAACGTCAGATCATACGCATAATATGGTGAGCAGGAAATTAGTGTGTATAGTTTAATTGGGGGAAAATGAAAAACGTGTATCAAAAATAATTAATTAATCAAAAATTATGTTTATAGTAGCTATTTCAGGCTAATTTTACGTTTAAAAAAAATTCGATTGATTATTAACAGATAGACAAAGCGAAATTGCTTCAAAAGTTTATCACAGTCTTTTGTTATGGATATAAGCTAACATTGTATTTGCATTAAAATCGAACTTTTGGTCGGTTTTAGATATGTGCAGAAGAAGTGCATTAAATAGGTTATCAGCTATAATATCTCTCTTATGTTCGCATGTACGTTTCTCTCAGATATTTCCTTTTACAGTCTTTGAACGGAAAATAATAAACACGGGCGTCAGAAATGATATTGTGTTGAGGACCTGAGTGTATAAAATTGCTGATAGTTCTAAAAGATAAAGTGACAGTTTAATATCATGTTTAAGTTATTTCTCATAATGTTAGTGTGAAAAATATATAAATGATGAATTTAATTGCATAGAAAACTCCTTTCTTAACCTCCTTTACCCAATTTTTTTTATATACTTTGCTAAATGTAAAATATTTACCCCCACCCAAAAAAAAAACCGACCTCAATCTTTCGTCAGCACAACTTCAAATAAAATCAGACTCGCTCTAACCCACATTATTTTACGTAATAATTTTTCCACTAACATTATATATATATATATATATATATATATATATATATATATATATATATATATATATTCAAAGTAGAATCTTTACACTGCTCTATACATACAATGCAGAGTATTATGGATACTTCGAACAATATAATAAACATACAAATAGAATAAAACTCACGACTTTAAATCTTTCCTCACCAACCATCAGGCGAACCAGTGATGTGTATAATATGTTTAATTATGCCTGGATTTGTTCATTTACATATTTTTCTTTCCATCGTTTAAGCATTGTCGAATATAATTGTGAATAATACTTATTGATATAGATTTTAACTATATCATGTACAAGTATTTTTAGTAATATTACACAAATTAACAGACATACAAACACTCGTACGCAACCAAATATCCTGCAAATATAAAAATTAACATCTGATACAAATCTTATTCATATCAAATTTAAATTTTTACAAAAAAGGAAATTTTATCTTAATTTTTCCAGTCTTTAAATTTAGATTTCATCTTAATTTTATCAAATTCAAATTTTAAATCTATCTAAATTTTACCAAATTCAAATTCAAATTTGAAGCTACTTTTAAAATAGTAAAAAAGAAAGTAAGAAAAATCATGTTGGGTTCTACATATCTGCTGTCCTTGATTGTATTAACTTAGATTGTAAACAGACATAGAGAGATGGTCCGTGAAATCTAGAAACTGTTAAATTCGTTAAGCATACATAAGAGTTTATAGATGGTGTTTAAACTTCAGAGCATTTAGAAACACTTTTTCATCCCGACCTTTTTTCTAAAAGATAGTATCAATGAATGTTCTTTTCATTCAGCTGATGATGACAAATATATCAACGCTTAAAATCTGACGAATAACTAATGTCACTCTCTTTTTTTCCCATTAGTTATTTAACTGTTGTCATCGCAAATATCATTACATGGGTTTATCAGTTGATTTCATTCCACAGGATAATGACTTTGACAGACTTGTTTTTCACAATATATATATATATATATATATATATATATATATATATATATATATATAGAGAGAGAGAGAGAGAGAGAGAGAGAGAGAGAGAGAGAGAAAGAAAGAGAGAGATGCAGAATAAGAAATTATTAAAGAGGTGACAATTTACCATTTTATTCAAAAAGTACAAGTTTGGATTTAACGAACTTTTTTTCAGACTGATGAAAAAACTTAAATGCGTATGCAGTGTAGGGAACGTACGATTCCACCAAAATACACAGAAACTACGGATATTCACTTAATTTACTTAGATTATTGCTGTTACAAATTTCTAGAAAGGTTTAAAAAACTCATGTAAATAAGATAACGATTTCTTTGTTTTATATACAGTTTGCTATGGAACCATACAATAAGTAACACAAAATAAACTGAAATCAACACGAGTTCAAAAATGATAGTTGATCTGAGTAATACGGGACATGTAATCCTTTTTATTAGAACGACTTGGATAAAGTGCGGCTCAGTGGACCATATCAATTTCTAGATCTCATCTGAAGCGATTCCACGTGATGCATTCAGTATTGCCTGCTACAAATCTTCCGCGTTTCTGAATTGACATTCGTTCTCAAAGACTCGAAGCTTCAACCCCCCGCCCTCCAGCCAATTTTTGATTCGATTTAAGTCGAGATTGACCATTCAGTTTATCTTTCATCGTCTACAGAATCTTATCTGTTACAGGTAATCATTTGATCAATGTTCCGTCACGATTTATACATTTCTTTTGTGCTAGCTTGCTGCGTTCAGAAGAGATTCAGTTTCTCTCTAAAAGTTTCCCTTTCTTAGCCATGTCCAAGTTTTCTCACATGAGATTTCGCTTGTTTTTCACTTAAAATGTTCATAGAATTGTTTTTCTACTCATTTTTTGTTTTCTGTTGTTTTTTGTTTTTGTTTTTTTTTGTTCTGTTGATGTTTGTTTTCGCCAAATTGTTTCTGGTCGCTATAATCAGTCTTCCTCCGTGATTTGTTTATGTAGTCTTCGAGTCGTTGTATCGATATATCGACGCTAGTTATTTTATTGACGTATACAGTCTCTCTACGTCATATCTTGGATGTAAGGCCTAATACATCGTCATAAATTTTATTACTTTCTCGTCCATTTGTTGAAGCCTTTCTCTTGTCCACTTTAAGAATGGTCCCAAGTATTATTGTTATCATTTGCAAGTTTTTACACACTAGAATCAGCTGAGGGTCTTTTACTGGAGTCTGACACCAAGTAACCTCCAGACTCCAGGACTCTTCTAAATATCTGGGCTTTTACCAACAATGTTGTAATTTAGATAGACTCGGACCGCATTCTAATTTCCCCCTCTTCAAGTCCCCTTACGTTTCTTTTGAGGATCCTTCCAGGCGCATTATTTACAACTTATATCACAGTCAACTTCATGCACCTTAACTTTTTTAGTTCACTGGCAAAGTCAATATAATTGTCTTTCTTTTGGTTTTCTTTGATTTTACTGCCGGGGCGGCATTTTCCACTCGTCGGAAGGTTCTCTTATTTTTGTTATTGATCACTAAGTCTGGTGTTTTTGCAAAAATTCTAGGGGTCTGTTTTTATCTCAAAATCCTAAACATTTTTTTTAGTTTAATTCTCCTGGAGGGATTTTGGTATGTGCATATACCATATGGTTGTCTGATCAAATTTCTCTTTCTTGCATAATTCTCAGTGGATTCCCCCTCCACACCAAGTCGTGTCATGTCTTGTAGTCTTTTCTTGTAAAAAATTGCTGCATTCTATTCTTATTCGAATAATTCTTAGGTCTCTATCACCACATAAACTACATTTGCTATTTTGTTGCGTCTCATCTATTTTCACTTCAACAGACTTGATATTTATGGTGTTTATTTGTACTGCAATCCGAAAAGATTCGGTTTCGCTCCTAAAGTTTCTTTTCCAGATTTAAGTTCAAGTCTTCTCTCCTGAGATTTTGTCAGTTTGTCGTTTGAAATTCTGGCAATACAGTTGATTTTATTCCCATTTCTTTTCATTTCTGTTTTAGTCAGTATGTTGTATACTAACAAGAATAACTATAAGTAATTAAAGTAAAGTTGGCGACCATAGTCGAGGGTAACCCGAAGGCTCCCTTTTTGATAGCTACTACACCAAGATGTAGGGGAGGGCGCTACTCCTTCCTTGGATGGCTCTACTTTACCCTTGATCCGCACCTTATAATGCTGAGTGTTAAGCAAGGAGGCATCAAGTACCATTTTTTGAGTCTTTGGTATGACTCGACCTGGGATTGAACCCAGGTCTCCCGGGCCATTGGCGAACACTCTAACCGCTAGGCCAATGTCCGGTAATATAACTATAAGTACACATATGCAAATATTTGCGGAACATAATCAAACATACTGACGAACTTCAATGAACGAACGAACACACTTCTTTATAAAAATATACCTCTCACTTTATTCTCGAAAGGGTGATTTTTCTTGTGTTTGAGAGGTGAGTTGGAGACGGGGACGGATTGCTACATATTGACCCCAAGTTCTTTTGACCATAGCAGCACTTCTTTGTATTGTGGCTGGGCTGCTCAACCGTGGGTCACTGAGGGCCCAAGCCCTCTCTCTGGAGCTGGTTCTCACTCTGCTGGCATCCTATCTCTAACTGAAACTGCAAATCACTGAAGCCGTCTGTGGCACCTGGTTATATAATTGTCTTACGTCCACCTGTGGGCGTACGCATCTGTGACCATCACCGAATTCAACCATGTCCACAGGTCAAGGTGATATTCCGATATCTTCGGCCGTATTCACCTGTTTCGCTGTTATTCCGCTGATTTACACAGGTGCATCTCTTGATTGACGGCTCGGTCGAGGGTCAATATGTTTTGTGTCTGTGGTGTTTTTGGTTGTTGTAATAGGTCTTTCTTTGTTCTTGTCATGTAGTCTTTAAGTTCTTATTTTGATGCATCGACGTTATCTTCAAATCTACAGAGTCCTCTTCCTCCTTCTTTTCTTGACACATACAGTCTATGTTATATTTCAGATATTAGGCCCTATACCTTTTTCAAACGGTTTCAAGAAGCAGATACTACACCGATGTCATCGCGATTCTGGCAAATACACCCACCCAAGCTAAAACCCTACTACATAGTCTGGAACGAGCAGCTGCAACCATAGACCTCCATGTCAAACGTCACTAGACGGATAAATGTGCTTTAATCAAAGAGGCGACATATCCCTATAAAAAGGTGGTTCTCTGAAACTAATACACAAGTTCACCTACCTAAGAAGCAGTGTCTCATCAACCGAGACTAACATCAACACGGGACTAGTAAGGGCATGGACTGCTATCGATAAGTTATCGGTCATATGGAAGTCCAACCTGACCAATAAAATGAAAAGTAGGTTTTTCAAGCAGCTACTGTATGGATGCACTACATTGACGCTAACTAAATGTATGGAGAAAAAGCTTGACGGCAGCTAAACAAGAATGCTGCGAGCAATATTGAACAATTGAGGCAGCACCCCACAAAGCAGCAGCTGAACGTCCACCTTCCACCATCACGAAAACTATCCAAGTTAGACGAACACGACATGCAGGACACTGCTGCCGAAGTAAGGACGAACTAATAAGGGACGTACTCCTGGGAACCCCTTCACATGGACGAACAAAGTCAGGGCGACCAGCTAAAACCTAAATACAACAGCGCTGTGCCGATACGGGATATGATCTTGAGGACCTGCCGGAAGCAGTGGACGATAGAGAAGGGTGGCAAGAGAGGGTCAGGGATATAACCATTTCGATGGCGTGATATGAAGATAATGATGAAATTCCACATTATCGTGAATCTTTAATCCTGGAGATTAGAGAACCCCTTTATTACCAGTATCATCGTATCCACGATGATCCGCAGTGATAATATGTGTTAGGATCAAGTAGAAATCATTTTACAAGGGATCATGGTCAATATTTCAAAACCATGTAGTTTTGTTCAAAGTGTTTGTATTAGGTGGGGTTATATAATAAAATACCGGACATTGGCATAATGGTTTGAGTGTTCACCAATGGGTTGGGAGACCAGGGTTCAATCCCAAGTCAAGTCATACCAAAGACTCAAAAATGGTACTTAATGCTACCTTGTTTAACACTCAAAATTATAAGGTAAGGATCAAGGGTAAAGTGGAGCAATCCAGGGAAAGGAGTAGCGCCCTCCCCTACACCTTGGTGTAGTAACTATCGAAAAGGGAGCCTTCGGGTCACCCTTGACTACGGTTGCCAACTTTACTTGATAAAAAGAATCTCTAATGTAAAATAACAATACTTGAAACTAATATTTGTGTCCAAACTAATGATTAATTTTAAATATAATTATTAGTTTTAGATTTTAATTCCCGAAACGATTAATGTGTAAGCAAATAAAAATATAAATTGTAATACCAAATAGTATTTAACTGTGTGCAAATATAATTTTTAATATAAGATTGAATTTAAATTTTTACATGTCAATACTTTAAACTCATAAATGACATACTCCTGTTGACTTCCTCACATGGACGAGTAAAGGGAGGACGAGTAGCTAGAAACTACATATAATAGCTCTCTGCTGATATAGGATGTAGCCTTGAAGATCTACCGGAAGTGATGGACGATAGTGAAGGGTGGCGGGATAGTGTCAGGGAGATCCGTGCTGATGGCGCAAGATGATGATGATGATGAGGCCTTATGCAGCATCATTAATATTTATTGTATTCTCGTCCATTTATTGAATTCATTCGCTTGTCTATTTCAAGAATGCACTTGATTATGTTCCAGGGGGAAACTTCAGGTTTTTCTCTCTTTGATGAGATTTTTTATGTAGCGTTTGGTTTTGGAAAGTTTTCTCGTTTGTCAGGTGTCCTCTTTTTGATTTTTTTCTTTCATATCCCCTTGGTACTTGTCGTACGTCCCACCAAATGGGCGAATATGGTTCAAGACCTATTTAAGGTGGGTCTGGGAACGGGGCCGAAACACACACGTGCCCGGCGATGCTAAAATGCCTAGATCCCCGTCGGCATTCCACTAAAGAAGGGCGTCTTAGGCACCAGGCGATAAACCTCACCCCTCTGGAGAGGGTTAGACCCTGGGGGACTTGAAGTTAACTCATCTTTTATCTGTTAAGTCTATCTCAAGTGCAATCTCCCCACTTTTTTGCCTGAAGTATGCAAGAGTACTATCTCTCCGTTTTTTCTTGACATAGATATTTTCTATCTCGTAAAGCCTCGTGCATCGTCATGAGCTTTCTTGTCGCTTCGTCCATTTCTCTGAAGCTCCCAATTTTTCAATTTCAGGAATAGTCAGGAGAATACTACAAAGAGGACTGACCATGTTTTGATTCTTTTAATGAATGTTCCGCTGCAGATTTGGTTTCGAGAAGTTAATTATTAAGAGGTACTCTTTTCTTATCATTCTTTTAGCAATATTTGTTTTATGGTGTCCGCTTCCAATATTCCCAGGTACTTGAAAAATATTTCCCGACTGCTGGGATGCTTACCTGGTTTCATATTTCTATTCCTTCCGTTGCTTGTCTTTTACCCGTTTTCTCACTGAACTAGCAATTTTTTTATTCCCAAATTTTATTATAAAATTCTATCTGTATATTCTTATTGCTTGTTAAATGGTAGATTTTTTTAGCAAATAATTTAATATCGTTTATTTACTTTTGTTGGTTTATCTTTTCTTTTGAAATTGCAAATTTGTAGCATTGTATGCATTGTCTTATATTATATTATTATTAAGAGACTTCATTGCTATAAGAAATAATTATGATAAGAGTAAATCTCTCTGGATTATGCCTCCTTGGATTTTAACCTATTCAAGATAATTCCACTTACCAATTTTCCATGGCTTTCGTGATGAAGTGTATGCCTTTGTCGGATATCTTCAGATATTCTATTATCCAAGTTTCTAAATATATATCATTAGCCTTTAGGCAGTCTATCCATGCCATGGATATATTTTACACCTTGCTTTTACGTCTTTGATTCTAATCTGTATATAGCAGGTAATTTTTTTACTCCTGATCCCTTACCGCATCCTTTCTGTTATTTTGGGAATATTTTGCGGCATTCAAGCGGGTAATCCATTTCCCTCTTAGATGTGCGATTAGGATTTTCCCCATCATGGGTAAAAATGTTATCGAATAATAGGTGCTTGTCATGGTTCCTTTATGAGGGTCCTTCTGGATTAAAGTTTTTTTTCCCTTCATCTTCTATTCGGGTATTTTTGCTTCTTTTTGTAACACTCACATGAACATAGAAAGATGAAATAATTGACAGACAACTTAATAAAGGCACAAGTATTTCATTGTAACTGAATTAATACATTTACGGAAAAAAGACAAACGAAAGATGGTTACTATCCAGAACACTACAGTCTTCTTTAGAACGATGACAGAATAGCTATGAACCGAGAGTGTACAGGCAAAGCTATTACTGAACTCTCTCTCTCTCTCTCTCTCTCTCTCTCTCTTATATCCTGCCGACTAATGTAATTCTTAACTGCCCGTTACCTCAATTTGTACTATCTGGAGATTTGCCATATCTGTTTACTGGCGATCAGTGTTCAAACGCAAGTGTCTCACTTTATTCTAACATGACTCCTTCAATGCATTTACTCAATGGAACAGTTTGTCGTGGATGGATGGGAATTTAAAAATTCCGAATCCATGTATGTCATCTTGGCTGTTTTTTTTTCTATCTTTGGTACTTCCATGAGCATTGCTTATGCTGACTCTAAGAAAACTTCTGCCTCAAGACCGTCTTCAAATCTTTGCTATTCTTTTTGCATGTTATTTTACAATTCTTCCTTTCTGTTCCCCTCGCTTGATCGAGAAATGTTATGTTTTCTTTGCGTCTTTTTGTTCATACATTGATTTAATCATTACGAGTTCTTATACCAGGATTAATTGGTTTCATTCACTTGATTCCAAGTGCCAGCAAGTCTTGAAAGGTCTCCAAAACTCATGTGGGTATTCAAGTTGATTTCAACAATGCTGTGGTCTGGATGGTCAAGATTCTTTCTCTAATTTCCTGTTTCTATAATCTCCTTTCCAAGTTTGCCGGGACTTTACCTAGTACACCGGTTAAAAATGCAATCAAAGTCACCTTCCCATTATTTCATTCTTGGAAATTTCTGTATATTTGTTTATTTTTCTCTTTCTTTTAGTTTTACTCTGTGATCACCTGAAACGGAAAATCCAATTGACGACTCTCTTTTTTTTCCTTTTCTTTGTGTAATGGCTTATGAAACTTTGATGGTTATTTAATATCTTTGCTATCCTTTCAGAAGAAAAGAAGTGGCATTATTCCACCCATTAGTGAGGATGAGGGGGATGTAGTTTATTCCCTAAGAGTATCAATTCGAAAGTGAAAGTAATAGCATGAGTGGTATTCGAACTCGCTTACTTCGAGGCTTCACTCCACCACTTTAGTCATTACACCATAGGGGCTTCCCTTTTTTATTTATTTATTTATAAGTACAACACCGCGAGTTAGTGATCCGTTTGTATCTTAAAATCTCAGAGAATATTATGCGTCGCATGTTCAAGGACATAGTTGTTGTTTGTTCATATACCATTTAGTTGTATGGTCAAAATTAAATCTCTTGCACAATTCCTTGTGGTTAACTTTTCCTACTCGATAGTTCCTAGTTTTGGACTCGTTCTCAGCAAATTTACTACATTCTCTTACAGTATGATTAATTGTTTCATCTCTTTTTCTGCATAACTTACACTTGTCATTCTGTTAGGTAAATCAGGGTACCCCCCCCAAAAAAAAAACAGAATTAGAATTATTTTGCTTTATTTTTGTAGAAGTAATAAAAAAAAGTTTATTGGTTCTGCTTTATTTTTTGTGGGTGGGGTTCATCCTGTATCTTTAACATGACTGGTTCTTTCTGCATTTTTGTGCAGTTATCAGAAAAGATTCAGTTTTCCTTTCAGAATTTTCCTTTCTTAGTTACGTCTATGTCTTCTCGTGAGAAATCTTGCCAGTTTGTCAGTTGAAATATCCATCCTCTAATTCTTCTCCGTATTTCGGTTTTCTGTTTATTTTTTTCTCCGTTTATGTTGTCAATACTGTTATAGGCTGCTGTAATTAATCTTCCCCTACATTTTTTAATTTAGTCCTTAACTTCTTGAATTGATGTATCAACTCAATCCACCATATTGGTGAGTCCTGTCTATCCATCATTTATTGACACTTGGAGTTTTTTATGTCGTCTCTAGGATTTAAAGTTTTCTTTTTAGTAAAAGAAAAGGCGGAGGACTGTCTAAATGTTTAACCATTTGATGAGATTTTTTCTGCACAGATTGGATTCGAGCTTTTACGAGGATCATTAAATAAGTTTCCAGACTTTTTTCGTATGAGCAGTTTTATTGATAGTATACGCGTGAAACTCTTGTCGCCTTAGAAGTAATCCCCTTCCGCTGCAATACACTTGTACCCTTTCAACAATTTCTGGAAGGCCCCATGGAAGTCCTCTTGTGTGAGCGTGTCAATGACCTTCATCACCGATTCTTTCATCTCTTCAATTGTCTCATAACGACAGCCTCAGAGCTTAGGGAATAACCAACAGTCACAGGGAGCAAGGTCTGGACTATAGGGAGGATGAGGAGCTGTTTTGATGCTCATCTTGGTCAAATAGTTTGTGACAAAGATGGAGTTGTGGACTGGTGTATGGTCCTGTTGGAAATGCCACTGACCCGATTTGAAGAGTGCTGGCCTCTTCCGACGGAATATCTTCCTGAACTCCCTTAAAACCTCAATAAGGTATTGTCTTCCTTACTCCTCCCACACCTCTCATCATCCCTCACAGACTTTCTGCTTTCCTTGAATCTCTTATGCCACTCAAAAACTGATGCTCGATGCAAGTGAGATGGCCCAAAAGCAGTCTGAAGCATTCCATACGTTTTTGTGGAATTTTCTCCAAGTTTAAAACATAATTTTATTGAATATAGTTCTACTTAAGTCTCAGATTGCATTTTCTAAATTCACCAGCTGTGACAATCAGGCTTTAGTAGGGTGTATTTCAATTCCTACTGTAGGTGTTCATTTTAACCTGAAATCATAAAAATCCGTCATCTTATAAGATGTATAGCAATAAGATACTGAATTTTCAAGAGTCTACGACAATTTTAAATGTCTGTACAAAAAAAGTCTGGAAACTTATTGAATACACCACGTACGTACCTCCTTTTATGATTATATTAGCGAGATTTTAACCACCAGGTCTCTGAAGATTTTAGCTAATTTTAACAATACAGTGGTCTAGATGGTTACGATTCTTCCTCGAATTTTCAGTTCCACTAGTCTTCTTTCTAAGCATTTCGTGACCGTTCCAAGTGCACCAACTACAATTGGTATCACTGTCACCCTCATATTCTACAGTCATTCTGAAAGGTCCAAGTATTGGTCTATATTTCACTTTCTTTGATTTTACTTTTACTCTTTTATTCATTTGAGAGTTTTTCACACAGCGTTAATTGATCGTTTTCAACTAGAATTTGAGTGACAGCTAGTCTTCTCAAGTCTCCAGAACTATTCTAATTCTGAACGATCTTAGTAATGCTTTAGAGAAAAATGTCTCCACTTGTTCTCTTATTTCCAAGTATTCTAATTCCTTTACCAAGTCTTTGGGGATTGTTCAGAGCACACCAATTACAATTGGTATAATCGTTACCTTCATGTAAATATTGTATATTATTCTTGCAAGGTCAATGTACTTATATCTCTTTTCGCTTGAAATTTATACTCAGTAGCCTGTCAGGACCGCAAATTCCATTATTCGACTGATTCTCTTTTTTGTTGATTATCACTTGATCTGATCGTCTAGACTAGATGATGTGATCTGTTTGTACTTCAAAATCCCAGTGAACTTTGAGCACCTCTTTCACTAGGACAGATTCTGGATTGTTCACTGGGTAAAATGTAAACTCCTTGCACAATTCTCCGCGTATTACCTTCCCCACCTATCGGGTCTAATCTTAAATTCTTTTTGCTCGTTTGGGCTCTATCAATCTGTAGCCGATATGATCAATTCTGTTGTGTATTGTATATTTTTGCTTTAACATTGTTAGTCCTTATGGCGTTATTTTGCTATGAGAAGAGATTAACTTTCTCATTATAATAATAATTATTATAACTATTAATCCATGCAATCATTCCTTATGTCCCTTTCCATGCCTTCAGAGACAGTTCCAAACGCACAACCAAAATTTTTATCATCCTTACCCTCATGTTTCATAGTTTTTGGTGTTCTCTAGCAGTCTCAACGTACCTGTCTCTCTTTACATTTTCTTTTAAATTTCCACTCTCATTCTTATATGATCGTTTTAGATCTTAAAATCATAGATAATTTGGTGTGTCTCATTCTGGGCGAGGGATTCTCGTTTTTGCATTTGCTGGTATAGTCTAATTTTTATTTCTTGCACGATTCCCTATGGATAATCTTCCCAACCAGGGCATGTTTAGCCTTGTACACATTTTGCACAAGTTTGCTACAGGTTTTTTATTATTATTATTATTATTATTATTATTATTATTATTATTATTATTATTATTATTATTATTATTATATACTCTTTTAGAGTTTTTCACATCAGCGTTGGCTGATGATTTTTCACTGGAGATTGAGTGACAGCAAGTGTCTCCAAGTCTCCAGGACTCTTCTCAGTATTCTGGCCGTCTTCAATAATGCTGTCGTTTGGATGGTCTCTACTCGTCCGCCAACTTCCAAATCCTCGAGGCCCTTAATAATCCTTTAGTTACTTTGCCAAAAGCACCAATCACAATTGGTACAATCGTCACTTTCATGTTCCACAGCTTTTTCAATTCTCTTGCAAGGTGGAAGTACTTATCCTTCTTTTCACATTCTTTCAGTTTACTCTGTGGTCAGCCGGGACAGCAAAGTCGACTATATTGCAAGTTCTCTTTTTTTGTTGATTATTATTAAGTCTGGTCTTCTGTCCGGGATTTATTATTATTATTATTATTATTATTATTATTATTATTATTATTATTATTATTATTCATGTATTTAGCATAAAGGGTTATCATTGGATCCTAAAAGTGTTCTCATATCTTTATCATCTTTCTTGATAGACGCGTAGTTATCGGAAATGCAGCTTTTTTAATTAAAATTTTTTTTTTTATGAAATACCAAACCTCTCTTCTGATGTGTATTTCATGAAGTATATTTTATTGTTTCCCTTTGTTCTCAAAAGAATAAATCATTTGTTTATTGAGAAAGAACAACACGTTGCAAGTCAAATATTCACTTAATTTAAAGTTGTTTTCATCCTATTGTACAGACTGTATTTTCTTATTTGTAGTTTCTGCAATTCCCTTTCATTCATTTTTTCTTCCTCATTTCCTCTTTTCTTCAACCTTCGTTGTTTTTTTGTTTTTTTTTTGTTGTTATTTTTTTGTTTGCATGATATTTTTTTGGTTTTTTTATTACTTTGTTTTTGTTTCCATTTCATCGCTTTTCCCTTTTATTAATTCCTCCTTTTCGTTAATTCTACTTTTTTATTTATTTTTTTCCCATAAGTACTGATTATCCCATTTTGTTTCTTTCTCCTCCCTCCAATCTTTCTTTTCAATTTTTCTTCTTTTCACATTTATCTCTCCAATTTAGAATATAATATATAAGATATTTCTTACATATTTCTTAATTTATCACTTGGTGGAATTACTTCAAATCAATATATGTCGCTCTAGTACAACGGTTCAGCTACATTTACGTAGTAAATTGTGTTAATTTTAATACATACATTGCAACACACACACACACACACACACACACACACACATATATATATATATATATATATATATATATATATATATATATATATATAATATTTACCAACCCCTCCGCACGGGCAGGATAGGACACAAGGTGATTTTTTAAGCGGAGTTTAACAGGTTTGAATTCAGAGTTTTCCTTCTCCTAGACCAGTTGCCGAACCAAGGCTGAAGAAATCAGTCTGCCCTACTATTTACCCATAGCTGGAGGGAGAATAAATGGATTCATACCTTTCCCAAAGGTATTAGTGCTATGTGAAATGTAATCAGTCTCGTCCAGGATTTGAACTTGTATCGCCGTGTCCATTTCCTATGACGATAACCATTACATCACGGGCATCCCCCATATATATATATATATATATATATATATATATATATATATATATATATAATAATGACGTTTGTCTAAAATTTTGAGATGAAGCTTGATCTTTTTCATTATTTACACAAGTTCGTCTCTTATCTTCATCTTTATAGTCATATTCAAAATTTTTTGGCCGATACGTCTTTTGGCCCACTTCAGTTGTTTCATGTTGATCACAGAACCCAACACAGAACCCTTTATCTAATACCACGGTAGTAGATTGTTCTAATTCAGTTAACTCTAACTGGGTACAGATTTTACGCTTTCGTCAGTAATCCAATGAACATAAGAATAAAGATAAAGACACTCGTCTGAATACTCTAAATCATAAAAAGCAGACGATGAAATTTTACCTCGTGATTTACTCCCAAAGGCTACAGCATTGAAACACCTTGAAGAAGAAAAATTAGAATTGGTTAAAAAATCCACTTATTCTATGGAATTTCAACAAAAGTTTTCCCACAGTAAGAAGAAATATTGAAAAACTAAATAATCCAAAACTGATGAATATACTATCAAGGAAAGCCGACGTTAAATGTTTACATGAACTTCCATCAGGACTTTAAAATGGTTAAACAAGTGTCGATGGATTTTGTTGTTCTATCAACACTTGTTTTACCATTTTAATGCCTTGAAAAAGATTCATAAAAACTAAAACGTTTTGACGTTGACTTTCCTTGGTAATTTATTCATCACTTTTGGATTACTTTGTTTTTTCAATTTTTCTCCATTGAATTTCATGTAGGTGTGTATTTATTTTTAGACTGCTGTATATCCCTCTTTTTGCGTTGCGAAGATTCAGTTATTTAGAGTGTGATATATATATATATATATATATAATATCAAACGTGATTGTAAACGATTCTACCAGAAATAATGAAATACTGATGCAGATTAGCACACATTCTCCATATGGACAGTTTGTGGCACAAGGTCAGTTCTTCGTTTGAATTATGAGTTTTCCATCTAGAGTAGTTACTTAACGAAGGATTTAGAACCCAGTCTGCTTTATTGACCAATTCCCAGAGAAAAAAAATAATGGATTCATTACTTTACTAAGAAAATTACCGCGAAAGAAAACATACAGGTTTATCCACGATTTGCTTTCGGGTTGCTGATTCCATTTCTAGTGACTATTAGAAAATAATATCTAGCCGTTACCCGGCAAAAACAATTACCAATGCCGACTACGCCGATGACATAACAATTCTGGTAAATATTTCAGCCCAAACCGAAACCCTACTGCATAGTCTTGAACGAGCCACCGCCTGCATTAGCCTCCATGTCAATGCACACAAAACGGAATACATGCGCTTTGATCAAAATGGCAACATCTCCACACTAGGCGGTAGCTCTTTGAAACTAGTAGACTTACCGAGGAAGAAGTTTATCATCAACCAAAAAACACATCAACACGTGACTAACGAAGGCATGGACAGCTATCGATAAGCTATCGGTCTTATAGAAGTCAGAACTGACCGATAAAATGAAACGCAGTTCCTTCCAAGCAGCGGTTATGTCGATACTGCTATATGGATGCGCTACATGGACGCTAACTAAGCGTATGGAGAAAAAGCTTGACGGCAACTACAGAAGAATTCTGTGAGCAATTTTGAAAAGTCCGGGAGGCAACACCCCACAAAGCACCAACTGTACGGCCACCTGCCTCCCATCATGAAAACTATCCATGTTAGACGAACCAGACACGCGGAGACACTGCTGGAGAAGCAGGGACGAGCTCATATGTGATGCTCTCCTATGGACCCCCTCATATGGCCGAACAAAAGCAGGACGAACAGTTCGAACCTACATACAGCAACTCTGTGAGGATACGGGATGTAGCCCCGAGGACCTACCAGAAGCGATGAACGATAGGGAGGAGTAGCGAGAGAGTGTCAGAGATATCCGTGCTGGCGGCACGTCATGATATATATACATATATATATATATATATATATATATATGTGTGTTTGTGTGTGTGTGTGTGTGTGTGTGTGTGTGTGTGTGTGTGTGTGTGTGTGTGTGTGTGTGTGTTTTATTGCGTGCTAGTGTCTATAATTATATCATAATAAAATCATACGGAAAGCGGTAACAAAGACAAGAAAAATGAAAGCCACATGACTGCAACAAAATACCAACAAAACGCCGTTAGCTGTACAGACCAATGTAACATGATTAAAGACTACAACTGCCCGAATTAAAAAAAAGAAAAAAAAAAGATTAAAAAGAAAATCAATTATGATTAGATAACTTGAATGAGTGTTATTGGTTCAATTCATGGCATTAATTTCAAATATGGCAGACAAATAAAGAGACGCCTAATCTTCAGCTTTTGCAGAATCCTTAGAAATGCAAAGCAATTAAACATCGTCAATAGTTGTCGATTTAATCATGCAAAAACCTGCCTCTTAACTATAAGAAGAAAATAAATTAGATCTTAATAGATTTGCCGGATACTTTTTTTTGTTTCGAGTTCTGGAAAATGAAATAAATTATATTATAAGAGCATTTTTAAGAGTTGTTATGAAATATTTTAGACGCAAAAATGGTGGAAAGATTGCTGTAATACTTGAATTGTACATTGTATATTGATGTTTTTATGTTTTACAAAATCAATCAGCAATATTAGTTCTAGCGAATTCGCTGTGCTTAAAGCGGTTTTGGGCTCAGTCCTGCCGGCAGCTTTATCATTTCGTGACAGGATCACTACGCTCATAACCTCGCTGTGATCTTATCAGAAATCCACATCATATATTGTGTGATACATATTATCTATTACAACCGTGACCAATTACAGCCCTGTATTTGTCGCTGCCTCCCACCAGACACGACTTGACACAAGGTCAAAAGCCCGAAGGCCGATTAAAGTGGGGATAAAGGGGAGGGGAAGGTCGGGAACGAGCCGAGACTCGAGCCCTGCTTGTCTGTGCTGCTCATCGGCTCACTTAGTGCAATGTGAGCCTGATGAAGCAAGCAGTTTCACGAACCCAAATGTGGGTCCGGGCACGTATGCCAGTTTACGGCTTAAACTAGACGCTTGGTCTAGTGCCGTACAAAGGGGACAAAAGTGCAGCTCGCCCACCCGAAGGTTGCCCAGCCGAAGCTGGGGGCCTATTCGGCCCCGAGTCTGTTCTTGGTTTCGATCACCCATCCGGCACGAATGCCAGACGGCCCAGCCAAAAGGCCGGGGGGCGATGAGGTGCCCAGTGACCAATTACAGCCTACCCTACAGGGGTTGTTTATACACTGCCATCATATCTTCAGGGAGATAAGACCTCCCAACTCTGCCAACGAGTATCCTGTTTATGACACTAAACCATCAATTGGTGATTCTCTAGTTCTGGAATTCTGAGAATTTTGGAGAACATTTTCATTACCATAACTTACAGTTTCATTCAGAACCGGAACAGTAGTAGTTGTTAGGGTCCCATAGAATTCTTTCGTCATCAACTTCATTTAATACCATTTAAATTAATCAAAATTTAAATCAATTTTTAAATTGAATTATTAGTACTGCATAATACTGCCTGAAACTAATTTTGTTTAAACGAATGAATAATATTGGAAGAAGTATTGGTGTTAGCGCAACCAAATGACTAATGATCAATTGATTTATTAGTATTACATGGAAATAATTGGAACCATTTAACCGTGTGCAAATGAATGAAAGAATTGGGCTAACTCGAATTAATGGAGTTAAATAGCTATACTTGGAATTATTCTATTATGTATAAATTATGCTACTGCCGTTAGCAATACTTGAATCAGTTTAACTGTGCGCAAATAAATGATCTTGGCTCATTTTGAAATAATGTTTCCTATAATTCGTTTACATTTAATAGAAATATTCAAAAATCGGGATTTGGCTTTGAATAACCCACGAGCGATAATATACCATAAAACACAACCAACCATCCAGCGAACATCATGATTTTTTTTTATGTTGCATCTTTTGTCTTTTACCTGTTGACTATTTCCTTTTCACACTTTACTTTTCTCCCTTTTATTTTTTATTTATCCATTCACAGTAGATGAATGACTCGTCGATTAATAGAAAAAAAAAATTCTCCTGATGGAAGAACCTGCTTTAAATAGAGATAACGATTCATTTTTCCTCTGAAACTAATTCGTGGATAGATTTCATTTTTTCTATAATCAAGTTCTGTCAAGTTAATAAACTGCATCAGATGGTTTTTGTATTGGTTCAAAATAGTTGAACCCAACATGAGAGAATAAAAGAATAATTGATTAATCAGGGTTTATTTCATGCCTCATATTTTAAGTATCACTTTCATTGTACGTTTATATTTACATGCATGTGTTATTGTTACCTTAGAGTTTTCGTAGTTACGTTATATTCACTCTTCTTAATTTGCACACCGTTCTATGGCTTCGAATAATATCTTTCTAAAACAAAGAATTTATACAATTTTATAATGGTTTCAAGTAATTAGTTCTTTTTAATAATAATTGTTTACACCCATTTATATGGTTTCAAGTGACTTACAAAAATCTTTAGTAGATGTTGTTCAATTCAAATCATTATTCCAATAAAAACAATTTACATTTAAATGGCATTAAACATTCATGTCAAACAGGAATAATTTTAATATATATATTTTACCCATAAATGGTACTCAAACAGGTCTTAGCACCCTGGGTCCGACTAGGCCGTGCCTTAATAGGGATACTCTATACACGGCAGATGTTCAGAACTGGAGTCTCATCACCATTTGCAGTTAAGTTTCATACCCGGTACGTGCTTTTTGGGGAGAGGTCTTATCCATCTGCATCGAACACAGTCAGCGGGAAAATGAAATACCATCGTTTGAATGTTTTCTTAAAATAAAACTGGAGTTATAAACTCAGAAAGAATGATTAAGAAAGAATCATCAAAGAAAAATATACAAATACGTAAACGATTATCAGATGGGAGTTGAAAAATAAATTGTATCCATTGACCCTATAAAGCCGATCGGTCGGCATTTGTGCAGTGGATTAGAAGTATACAAATCAGGTTGGTCAAAAATTCTGCCGGTGATTCTCTACTTGTACACACCTTTTGCTAATAAACTGTTGCTTATATCTTAAATATCCTTTTCTATATAATTTCATTACTTTTAATATATTTTAGATTTATACAAAATGTTGTAAATTGTCATTTGTTTAGCGAGTAAATAACATGATTCTGCATTTTTCAATTTCAGCTCTTTTTAAAACCAAAGGTCCAGCGGGAAGATTCTTATGATTGAGGGTAACGCATGATTAGAAGCGTTAAGTAGTGGCATAATTTTAATTCTAAATTACGGGAACATCTATGGGTGGATAAGAACTTTAATTTGGCTCTGTGTTCAAAATTGATCACTTTTACCATTCAAAAAGAGTCTTTTTCAGATCATATTAGTTATAAATGAATAATTAATAGAAAGGAAAATTATTTGGAGGAAAATAGAACTTGGAGGAGACTAAAAAATCACATAGTGAAAGAGTAAGAGAAGAAAACGAAGATAATGACAGTTATCACAAGATAAGCAAAAGGTAGTAAGAAAGTGAAAGAGCAAAAGCGTTAGTTGGTAGAAAAATAGTTGCGTCTTCTGAATAATGCGCAAGCAAAAAAAAAAAAAAAAAATCACCTGTGGTATTGCAGAGTCTTAACGAAAGTCGCCGGAGACTGAAATGTGATGAAGAGATGGTAACCATATTTACCCAACCCCTCCGCTCGGGCAAGGTCAATTTTTAAGCGGAGTTTAACAGGTTTGAATTCAGATTTTTCCTTCTCCAAGACTAGTTGCCACACTAAGGCTGAAGAACCTAGTCTGCCCTACTATTTACCAATAGCTTGAGGGAGAATAATTGGATTCATACCTTTCCCAAGGGTATTAGTGCTATGTGAAATGCAACCAGTCTCGTCCAGGATTTAAACTTGTGTCGCCGTGTCCATATCCTACGACGATGACCATTACACCACGGGTACCACCTGATGAAGAGATGGTAACGAGTTCTAATCAAGCACAAAGAAAAAAGTCGAAAACGCAGTCACAAAAATTGTATCATTTCCTTTATTCCACTGTTTTAACTTATCTAGAAAGTTCTCAAATCAGGAAGACGTGAAGTGGTATTTTGATGAGAAACTTAGAAAAGCACAGCCTACTGTCAATTGAGAGTGGTTGTTTTGCAAGCTCCAAAATTTAAGTCGTTATTTGTCCTCTACCAGTTATTAACTAATCTACTAACATACGTTTTTCAAAGCTCCTAGATATTCGCGTGTGACCGTTTCTCGCACCAACCACGAGAGTTCCTGTAACTGGTTCCTGTAATTGGTTCCTGTCTGTCTATTTGACTGACAGGTATAACGTTCACTGTGGTTGAAGATGACCATTGCATAACCAGGCAGTTGGTTCACCACTGGTGGGGAGGCGGATAATCACGGATAATACTTTAATTTTTATGAGAGGAATTGTTTTCAGAAGATTATGCATATTTGCAAACATCGATGAACGATGAATGCAAAAAAAAAAAAAAAATGGATTTCATTATTTCTAGAAACTGTTGTATTTTAATAGCATCTCATGTACACACAAACACACACACATTGTTGTTGGTGTGTATGTCTGCGTGTGTATGTATTTTTGATAACAGCACATGTACACACACATATAAGTTGGTGTGTCTGTATGTGTACGCGTATTGCATCTCACGTGTACTCAAACACACATACACATATGTTGCTCTGTGGGTGTGCTTGTGTGTGTGTTTGTATGTAGGTGGATGTGTTTTTTGCATTCAACTTTACGTACACATTTTATTATTTATTATGGCATAAAAATAAGAAATAGACAAAAATCTATGATTACTTACGCATCTTTTCATATTTCTTCATATCAGACCCCCTAAATAAATCTTATTTTCATAGAAGTTATACTTTTTATGAGAACAGATTTATCCATTTTTCCTTCTGGCATTCCACTCAATAACCTAACAATAATGGTCCGAAAACGCCGAGGTATTATTTTCGTCTTATGTAAGAAAGGAAAATGGCGACCGACCTACTGGGCAGATCTTTGAAAACTAAAGCCGCGTATTTCTGCGCAAATCCAACTCCAGGTGAAAATCTCGGCCTGAAAAGAATTGCATGAACAATCTGAACCGATTTATCTATTCATTTATTATATGCTATTAGATGCGTTTTTTATTTATTTATTTTTTTTTTTTTTGAGAATGTAAATATAGAGAAAGTAATAGGTGATTGAGAAAAAGGTAGTCATTTCTTTAAAATCAGGTGGATGAAAATAACGGCAGGAAGAGAAGAAAATATCTGCAGAATATCAATCCGAAAAAAAAAGATACGTCATGGAAAGAAAGAAAAAAAGATAAATATCCTTTTTAGATATGAACAAAAAATACAAAACAAAGGAGAGAAATAAAGAATTGTTTACCTAATGTTTCTAAAATAATACTGCATCTCTGAGTCTAAATATCCGACTTCTGGTTTTAAGGAATTTGTTCATATTATCATCATTATCATCATCATAAAATGATGGATATTCATTGCAATCATTTTTATCTGATGTCTTATATCGAGCGTGAAAAGAGTACTGCTTACTTTAACTGAGCTTTAGATTAGTCAGTAAGTCGCTCTTGCTGTATGGTTTATACCATTGCCAGCAGGGAAACAACATTCAACCAGCACTCAGTGGGGTATTTCCATATATGTATCAGTTCATTCCCATTTTTTTCTAATACGCCCAAATGTCCTTAGTAGGGTCTATCACACAGCAATTTACGTGAATATACATATTTACCAACCCTTTCACTAGGGTAGGATAGGACACAAGGTCAATTTTAAAGCGGAGTTTAAGAGGTTTGAATTTAGAGTTTTCTTTCTCCTAGACTAGTTGCCTCACTGAGGCTGAAGGACCTAGTCTGTCCCACTATTTATCCAAACCTGGAGGGGAAATAATTGGATTCATACCTTTCTCAAGGGCATTAGTGTTATGTGAAATGCAATCAGTCTCGTCCAGGATTTGTACTCGTGTCACCGTGTCCATTTCCTACGACGATGACCATTACACCACGGGCACTTCTATTGACGATAACCATACACCACGGCACTTCCACATCTAATTTACCTGAATATAACCATAAATCATTTCTGTATGGATGAAACAACAAAGCAATCGCCTGATAATGTCTTTGAAGGCAGGCCTGTTTTTAGAGAAGGAAAACCATTGCTACAAATAAAGCACGTCTTTTCATACAAACACAGTGTGTTACAATTTTTGGGCTTTTCGTCCTAATATTTGAGCTTTGTACAGGATCTACTTATATACAACTTCTGTAAGATCACAAGGGCCTCTCCATTTATTTTTACATTCTCGTATCTTGAAAAGAGAAAAGTTATATCATATCAAAATATCTTTAAAATAATTAAAATATTCTAAAATCCTAAAATAGGGGACCATTTATTTCAGTTACTACTCTTCAAAATATCATGTTAGTGACATAAGGTTGACAATTTTTTGAAGACAAGTGCCCGAAAAAGAAAGGAACCGTTTGTTAAGATTTGAAATATTTTAGTCGTATTTAAAATAATTTCATATGCACATAATTTTAAAAAACGATACTTAAATTCTGTACCTACCACAAGATCTTCGTCACTCTCTCTCTCTCTCTCTATATATATATATATATATATATGGTGGAGTCATTAATAATTTCTGTTTTATTAAGATATAATTAATTCATGAATAATTTAAAAATTAATTAACTTTGATCCATAAGATTGTGTTAAAATATTAAAAGTTTGAAAATCTTTGTAACATTTTACGTTGAGTGGCATAAGAGATTCAAAGAAGGCAGGGAGTCTGGGAGGTATGATGAGAGGTGTGGGAGGAGTAAGGATGTCAGTACACCAGATTTGATTGGCCAAAGGGTTAGGCTTAAGGTTAGGGTTACAAAGTTGAGGTTTTAAGGGAGTTCAGGAAGAGATTCCGTCAGAAGAGGCCAAATCGGGTCAGTGGCATTTCCACCAGGACAATCCACCAGTCCGAAACTCCATCCTTGTTACTGACTATTTGAACAAGATGGGCACCAAGACAGTTCCTCAGCCTCCCTATAGTCCAGACCTTGCTCCCTGTGACTTTTGTTCATTCCCTAAGCTCAGAGGCTGTCGTTATGAAACAATTGAGGAGATGAAAGAGGCTGTGACGAAGGTGATTGACACGCTCACACAAGAGGATTTCCATGGGGCCTTCCAGAAGTTGTTGGAACGGTACAACAAGTGCATTGCAGCTGGAGGAGATTACTTCGAAGTGGAATTTATGTATGTACTATCAATAAAGTGCCCAAACAAAAAAAGTCTGGAAACTTATTTAATGATCCTCGTGTATATATATATATATATATATATATATATGTGTGTGTGTGTGTGTGTGTGTGTGTGTGTGTGTGTGTGTGTGTGTGTGTTTGCAGACTCTTTCACATGAAAAGCCGGTGATGGCCGACCAGCAAGGACTTACATCAGCTTTCCGTGGATATCAGATGCATTCTGAAGTACCTAACGGGAACGGTGGATGATAGGGACGTAAGCCCAAAGTCAATCCGGGAACGCAGTGCTATCAGCACACCTTGCTTATGATAGAGATGATAATGATGATGATATATAAACGTATATTTAATGGGTTACGTCAACTTTATTAACAGAAGTGTCTACTAATTATTTTTCAGTTTTTTCGTCAAATTTAAGAAACGGCCCTTTTATTTTTCATATGGTAAATTTAATAATGTTCTATCAAAATATTTCACGGGTTAAAAAGTTGGGTATCTTTAATTGAATGACAGCCAGTTCATTGTTAACAGGATGTGCATGTTTGCTCAAATATTTAAACTTAATCATAATTCTAAACATTCATTATCTATTTTGAAGAAGTTTGCTTCAACTTAAATTGTAATATCTATTTGAATGCGGATAATTATTTAAATTAGCAAATAATTTTCTTACCCTCGACCATAAGCCTTAGATTTAGTTTTATAATGGGCTTTGAAATTAATATAGTTTAAAATACGATTCAGTACATTTCCCAACAATATGGCTACCTCCTTGTATTTTTTTTTTTTTTTAGATGTCCTCCGTATTCTTATAAAGATTTTCTTGTATTAAAACCTTTTCCTATTCAAATAAATGTCCATAGTAATTTAACAGTTTTTCATACAACCATTTGACTTTCGATAAAGTACAGTCTTTTCAGTGTAAGCCTAATGATTATTTAATTCTTATTTATTCTTTATGGAAGCAATTGATTGTCAGAGTTGATGTTAATTCTTAACGACATAAAGGTTGAAAGTATTTCCTCATATGAAGACAACACAGAACTGTTAAATAACACGGGAAGCCTAGAAATTTGAAGCTTGGCATCTGACCAACATCCTAGAGACGCCAATCGTAATCATGTCTTTCCCTTCCACAATCAACATCAATTCACCATCTCTGTCATGGTTGACCTTAGCTTGTATTTTGCCCCTGCTTCAGGCTTGTCTTAGCCATTTTGACCGTTCACTTTCTTTTTTGCTTTTTTTCTTCCATCTTCTTATTCATATTATTTAGTAGTCTCAACCAAATAACATTTTTTCATTGCCCATTTGCAGAAAGCCACATAAAAGACCAAACGTAATTACTTGGAATAAAAGTGCTATAATTTCCCGAGAAATTCCGACCTTTTCTGGCGACCAAAATCACCGCTTTTCATCTGCCAATGCTTTTTAGCTTCCAGACGAAAAGAAATGGTAGAAATTTGCATCTGAGTTTATTGAGGACATATTTGCATCCAACTCGATAGACACCGAGCAATTTATTTTGCTTAATTAGCCATTAAAATAAATATTTCAGTTCGAGATACTTAGATATAAACATCAAATTATTTACATGAAAAATGCTGGATATGATATAGGTAAATTAACAGTTTTAACTAGCTAAAAATGGAGATCCAAACGTTGTTTGAAGGAAAAGTTGGGTTTACGTAAACAACACTGTTGATTAAATACTGAATGCCGAACTATAAAACAAATTTGATATATTGTTTTTGAGCACGTGTCATAGAGTAAAATTTTGTCAAACAACTTATTTTCTTGCTCATAAATTGTTTCCCCATTTTAGGTCTGTGAAAGTTCTAAAAAAAGTACCTATGTATTACTGATTTGATAAAGAGATAAATTCCGTGACAAAGACGAGGTGAAGATATAATAAGTAGTTCATAGGAAATGATTAACTCAGGCACAATGAAGAAAATGCTAAACCGTAGCCCATCCTTAAGAAAGGAGGGCATTTTTGATAGCTCCGAAATTTATCCTGGTCAACAATCCCCAAATTTAACACGTGACCATTTCTTACATCTAGTACGAGTGTTTTCGAGGTTGACACTTTGTTGCTGGTCACATAGCTTGTCACAGAGTTCACCAGTAAAGGGAAGGACCGAGTCTCTCTCATCAAGACATTTACAAAATATGCAGAAATGCGTTTTTGTTTTACATTAGTTTTGGCCATATAAAATTGGAATCTTGCAGTGAAAATAAGTCTGGTCAAACTTACCTGAGCGTTTATTTTAAAACTCGTTAGAATTTTGAAACCCCGTTCGCTTGCAAAACTTTGGGTATGCTAGATGAAAAAAGCAGAAGAAAAGAACTCGCTCATGACTGTTGTATAAAATGAGATGTTAATATACAACCAGAGGCAGTACATTATGATAAAGTTTCCTTATTGGATACACCAGATTAGATGTGGGTTGGTTTGATTCTTTGTTTAATGGACACATGTGTTATATATTAACAAGGCCATCTTTTAGGAGGAAAGTTGTGGTTCTATTTAACTCATACTGGTGGGATAATGGGGTTCCCAAGAGTATTATTCTGAAAGTGAACTTGAGTTCGAACTCCCTAGGATATCGTAATTCAGCAAGGTAGCTACTTCGAAGACTTACCTTGACGTGAATTTTATCCTCGTCTGGAATATGTAAAGTACTTACTATTTCGCTCCACCAGTGAATCTAGTACTTGGCTTTGTGATCAGTGACCAGGATCAATCGCGATAACTCTCACTGTGGGTGCAAGAAACTGTCACATGAAACAGTTTTCGATTAGTAGTTCAGGCAGTTATTAACCACCCGAAAACTGGGATTGGCTTAAATTTCGTAGGTGTGAGACCAACTCAAAAATAACACATGGTGTCTTTCTGATTTGAGATCAAAGAAGGTAAAGGTAGAAACACAGTAACAACTAGAGAGATTTTTTTTTCTGTGAAAACATGTCTTTCCATTTTTTCTGAAATGAACTCATCGTTATCTCATTATTTGTCTTTGTCTCCGTTAACTTTCGTCGGGCAACGCAACGCAACAAATATCATATGTCTTATCACCAACCAACTGGAGATGCAAAATCGTATCATGGAATTTCGTTAGGAAGTGTCTCGAAGAGTGCCGTTTTTGGTAGCATCAAACAAACAAACTTTTGGGTCACCGAGATAGTTAAGTAAAAATCGAAAGCAACGGCAACCAATTTTTAAACACATCCACACACCGTCGTAGTCGTTGTTGTTGTTGCTGTTGTCGTTGTTTTAGTTCCGCTTAAAAGTTCGTTAGAAAAGGTGGAACTCGAGTCACTAGTCATAAATGTATATCAATTTTCGTGCTGTGGTTATTATCGTCACTTGATCTTTAGTTTCCGGAGTTTGAGAATTCCTCAGATTAACAACAGCCAATCTGACAAATAGCCTGTTCTCTGAATTTAGACTACAACTTCTCTTTCGGTAGGCCTTAGAAAATGCTGACTTTATCCCTTGGAGAAGGTCCCTCCTGCTCTCAAAAAAAAAAAAAAAATAGAAGTTTCTTGACTGTGACATTAAACTCTATCAGAGGCCGAAGGTCTATAAAGTGTGAGTTTCTATTCCATAATTCTAACATCTACACTAACCGAAATTGGTATTACATATTAGTACGCAAGAGATGAGCCACAGAGAATCTATTTTAAAATTATTGGTATTAGATGGAAATGTTAAAAGCCGTATAACTCAGTTCCAGATTATTATTATTAAATATATTATTAATGTTTAATAAGATGACTTGAATTGATTTAACTCTATACTCATTATTAGTTACGTGAAGTTTAAATTGTTAAGAAAATATTTGTCACCTGAAACGATATAATTGTGTAAAATCTCATTTACCCTGTCGGTATGGACTAGAACAACATAACAGTATTCTCTAATGATGAATTAGACTTCCATAAAAATGTTACCTTGAGTATGACATTGAAATACACCCGGTAATGAAGTTCCACTTACAATGCCCAGGAGATAGCGGAGGAGCTTTTCATCGGCATTACTCCCAGATCCACTCTGATGTAGAGTTGTAATAACTGTTAGTATCCTACGTATATAGCTAATAAAATCTGTTAAACAATAATTTGTTTTAGAAAGGAATAATTGAAACCATAAACTGGGAGCAAATTATTTATACAACATACTAAGGCTTAGCAGCCTATTACTGTGTGCCAAAAAAAAAAAGCTCAAAATAAATAACTACAAAAATGTAGTTCATATTATCTCTTAATACGCAATTCCATTACATTATGAAATAACCTTGCTCGTGTTGACATGCCGTTAAAATCAGCTAATCAATCAATCCATACAATGACTATTTTTATCACCATTTTTTCCCGTAAATTACATCTAATGACTTCCAAAGATAAGCCAACTATTATTTATTGGTAAAGAAAATACAATTAAAACTATGAATTTACTTTTCAATGGAAATGACTATATATATATATATATATATATATATTATTCTATATATATATATATATATATATATATATATATATATATATATATATATATATATATATATATGTATATTATACTACATGGATTCTAACAAAACGGCTGGAGAAGAATGCTAGACGGCAATTACACAAGAATGCTGCGAGCAATCTTGAACAAGTCCTGGCGGCAACACCCCACAAGACACCAACTGTACGACCACCTGCCTCTTATCACGAAAACTATTCAAGTTAGACAAACCAGACATGCAGGACACTGCTGGAGAAGCAGGGACGAACTCATACGAAATGTACACTTGTGGGCCCCCACACATGGCCGTGCAAAAGCAGGACGACCAGCACGAACATACATTCAGCAACTATTTGAGGATACAGGATATTGTCCAGAAGACCTGCCTGAGGCGATGAACGATAGGGAAAAGTGGCGAGAGAGGGTCAGAGATATCCGTGCTACCAGCACGACATGATGATGATGATGATGATATATTATTCAAAACATCATTGGGAAATTCCAATCTATAACTTTGAATATTTTATTTATCGCAACTCAAAAATCATTTCCTTTAAGAGTGCGTGTAAAAATATACACTATAGTCAAAATAACACCTTGTGATGTGAAATATACACTTTCCTTTGATATTTCATATATCCATTAAGCTACTTATCAATCTACTCTCTTTTGGCTACTTATTTGTTTGTTGTTGTTATTTCTTAAATTACCCCTCTGGCCAAATGTATGTAAACAAAACATGGAATTGAAACGTTTGAAGAAACATAGCTAAATGATAATCATATTTACCATCCCCTCCGCTCGGGCAGGATATGACACAAGGTCAGTTCTTAAGCGGAGTTTAACAGGTTGAATTTCCTTCTCCTCAACTAGTTGCCTCACCAAGACTGAAGAACTTAGTCTGCCCTACTATTTACCCAGAGCTGGAGGGAGAATAATTGGATTCATACCTTTCCCAAGGTTATTAGTGCGATGTTAAATACTCCCTCGTGTTGCCGTGTCCATTTCCTACGACGATAACCATTACAACACGGGCATCTCTAGCTAAATGATAATTACTCAAGTATGTTGTGGGCTATTTTGAACAAATCCTAAAAGTATCACCCTACAAAACAGCAGCTGTATAGACACTTCAATTCAACGCAAGTAAGAAGAACAAAACATGATGGGCATCGCTGGTGAATTAAGGACAAACTCATAAGTGATGTTTTCCTTAATATAGCAACACTTTCAATGGTCCGCTAGCAAAAAACTGAGATTCATTATTTCTGTGCAAACATTGAATGCCGTATAGAGGACCTACCTAGTACTATGCCCGATAAAGAAGAATATATATATATATATATATATAGAGAGAGAGAGAGAGAGAGTAGAAGAATCTGTGCAAATAATGCTAATGATGATGAAGGGCTTACTCTATAAGATAATTTCGTAAAGTCCTCAGAAAATAGCAAACATCTCTCTCAGCTTGCTCTAACAGGAAATGCTTGTTTGATTAGTTTTACGACATGTTAATCATTGGTGGGATATTTTTGCCAAACTCAGTTTGATAATTATGGCCTCTTATGATAATCCATTCTAAACAATGTAAGTTCCATGTATCTCTTCTTTATACAAATAATGGCACACAGTTAAATCGTTTCAAGTTTTCTTATGAAACATTAATACATCTGCTTAATACTAACCATTTGTTTGCACACAGTTATCTGGTTTCTGTGTAATGGTGGAAGAACATTCATCACCGACCCATAGATACGCTTATTTGCACAAACACGCACGTGCTATGCAAATATGAAGGCACAGCTAAAATTTCGAAGCCATATAAGCAGTGATAAATAGCAGCAGGCAGTTTTCTCATTAACGCCGTGTCGTACTCACCGCCAAAGTTCCAGTCAGACTACAACTACTCCTGCCGACTTCACTTTCAAGCATACCTACTTAAAAATGATTTTTAAACGTATCAATAGGACATATAGACTTGATTCCAACAGGTACTACTGTAATATAATTACGAATATTGACTGATTGTTTTAGTAGTAAGTTGTTTCCTTGCTAGAGATCAACCAGAGAACTGTGAAAAAGAGGAACATATATGGGGAAAAGATTCGAGGCAGTAAGAGAAAGAGAGAGGCACGATGATAAGGGAGAAACGAATAGGAAAATGAATGAATGGTTTCCGAAATTTAGGTCGGGATAGCATCAGGCGACGTATTTAAAAATAGTAATGTATGAGCATCATATCGGCCGATTACCTGGAAGAAAATCAATCGGAAAAGCCTTATATAAAACAGGAAAAGAAAGAGAGCTGGGGACCAGACGCGGAGATATGAATACGGACCGAAAATTACGGCCCCCATTTTGGATAAGCTTTGTGCAGGAGTCGTACATTGGCTGTGAAGAATATTACCAAAGTCTGTCTGCCTCTCTTTTCCTGAGATGATTTATTTCTCTCCGTTTATCTAAAATAGTTGACCCATTCCTTACCATGTTTCTCTCTTGTCGGCGACCGCCAAGAAAAAGATTGTAATAAATACATTTTGTATCAGCGAACCAATAGTCGGTATTTTGGGTATTCGTTATTTTTCTTACTGCGAGGTTACGACAGAAGTTCGACTGACACTTGAAGGGTAGTACTACACTCATAGACCATTTAAAACCGTGGTGGTCAAACGTTTTTTTCTTTTTGTGTCTTAGCATTATATTATCACTCCGAATTAGAGTGGAACTGGAAGTAATGACAATGAACAAAAACTCCATACTTCCCAATGCCTTGCAGTTTCGTGTCATACCAAGAATATCCAAAGAAATACAGTCTACTTATTCTTAGCTCCAATTGCAAGGCAAGTCACATTTTCCCCCTTAAAAGGTTTCAGAGATTCTAAAACTTAAACTTAGAGAAATTTACTGACAGAACATGAAACTACAGGATAACAAAAGAAAAAAAATCACCCATTGATATAAAAAAAAGTGAAAAATAGAAAAATATTGTCTCCATTTTCTTTTCATCTGATCAAAAATCGAAGCAAATGTGGGCAAGATATTTTATAAGGTTAAATTGATTTTGTGTTAAATGAAAAACAAAATAAGTAAGTAATGTTGGCGACCGTAGCTACGACACCGAGGTGCTGGGGTGGGCGCAACTCCTTTCTCTGGATTGCTCCACTTTACCCTTAATGAGTACCTTATATTGCTGAGTGTTAAGCGAGGAAGTATCAAGTATCATTTTTAAATTCTTTGGTATGACGCGACCTGGAGTGAACACAGATCACCCGGAGAGTTGGTGAACACTCTACCCACCAGACCAATGAGCCGGTTAAAATAAAATAAAGATCTACCAAAAACTCTTTAATCTCTCATTTAATTGCATAAAGATCATTTCTAATATTTATCAGAGGAAAGTGGTTTTATTTTTACACAATTTTAATTTAGGTGGATGACAAGAACATCAGTGTTTTTTAAAGGAAAACAGATTTTTCTAAAAATACATTTGATGCAACTGAAACGGTCCTCAAGGCTTAGAAAAGCGAATAGGGGAACTGGAGATCAGATAAAGACTTAGAAAAGTCCTGAAGACTTGATAAATTCTGCGGTATCTCAGAATTATGTGAAATATCCCACCAGTTAAAACTACAGTAAACAACTTGCTAGTTATTAGATATTTCAAAAAATCATTAATGATTATTTAATATTTCATGTATCTATCTATCTGCATAATGCGACTGAAATTAATAAGCACTTTACATTATCTGGACGTTTGGCATAAATACTAAGTGGAATGCAAATATTTATATGTTGAATGTTGGGAGTGTCTGTGAGGATGAAGGTGCATTCGGTTTGCGCAAATGTAAACAAGACGTTTACATTTTATGAAACTTCCTGAATTTCAAAGAGTAAAATTTGCGGGTTTTGAGCTTTTTATTGGGCATTAAAACAGATTTAACGAACACAAAAAAGTATTAGATTTCTATTTGGAAAACAAAAATCACCCGACTCGGTGACGTTTAAGCTCAAATTTGTTTATCTCTTAAATGGGTTGCATGATCAAGGCTAGAGTGTCATATTAGTTGATGGAGGAAATAAAACCAAACCTACAAGCACAAATGTGCGTATTTAACTTCAACGATCAGTCAAACGTTGAATTTTGCTCGGCATTCGATTTTCCGTCCTAGTTACCGTTACGACACCCGCATATCCTGATATATATATATATATATATATATATATATATATATATATATATATATATATATATATATCAAGTACAGTTGGCTACAGTAATCAAGGGCAGGCCGAAGCTTTCTTTTTACTTGATACTGCATCGTGGTGTAAGGGATGGCGCCACTCCTTTCCTTGGATTGAACATCTTTACCCTTGATTCGTACCTTATAAAGTAAAGCAAGGATGTATCACTTACCATTTTTGAGTCTGGTGTGACGCAACCTGGGATTGAACCCCGATCTCCTGAGCCTATGGCAAACACTCTACCCACGCGTGTGTGTGCTTCACCCAAATCCCACGCTACGAGCAAGAAGTGATACGAGGTTAATCTTGAAACGTAGTAAAGCTGTTTTTAATTCAAATTTTTCATTCCCCGAAGATTTTTGTCTAACTGAGGCTAATGAACTTCACCTAAGCAACAATTGGAGAAAAGAGGGATAAAGGCTTTGCCAATGAGCATTAGCTCAAAGTTAAACGAAAAACAACCTTGCCATGTATTTGAACTCCGATCGCTGTTCCCACTTTTTACGACGATAAACACTCCACTAAACTCACCTCCGCTCTCTCTCTCTCTCTCTCTCTCTCTCTCTCTATCTATCTATATATATATATATATATATATATATATATATATACATATATATATGAAAACGTGCGAGTGTGTACGTCTCTGTCTTTCTTTATGTGTGTCTTTCTTCTTCACTTACTGTGTTTGTCTGTCTGTTCAATTATTCAATAAGATAAAATAACATTGATTTTCAGTTCATTTTCTTGGCAGCTCTGTACATTAATTTTCCAATTTATTTATACTCTTCTTTTTATACGTCTGAATTTTCTTATTTTGTTTGAATCATCGTAAGTAAAATCAGTTTATTTCCATTGTAGATCAATATTTTGTTTTACCTGCTTCTACTTAGTTGCACTTATTCACCTTGAGCGCAAGTTGTAATGTTGATCAATTAAATAAGGCAAAATGACAAAGACAATGCTTTTAGCAAGTGAAATGAAAGACCTTACTATCAGTACGTTTTCCCGCCGACAGTTTCCGGCTTTGTTCAAAAGGCAGCAAATGTTTTCAATGAAGAGGAGAAAAAAGATCAGTTTTTTCTTCATTGTTAAAGAGACAATTTATCTGATTTGAAGCATGTTTTGAGTACACTTTGCGGATATATATACTTACGAATGCTACCTATCTACACACATTTATATTCTTAAACTCACGCAGACACACAGACACACTCCTTTATATATATATATATATATATATATATATATATATATATATATATAATCAGAAATTACTTGGTTTCTGCAAGTACATCTTCCGATGTGTGATTCTTCAAAATTAAATTATTACAGGATATTAGAAGTTGAGTAATCAAAAGTACTTTATATATATATATATATATATATATATATATATATATATATATATTTGCAGAGTGAGAGGGAGACACACAAACATACATATACAGAGAAAGTGCGAGCGAGCGAGACAGACAGACAGACAGACAGACAGAAAGAAAGAAAGAAAGAAAGGTGGCAGGTGCTTGTCGTGTAATGTTTATCCCCATAGAAAATGGAAAGAACGATACGAGTTCAAACTCTGGATGAAGCTGTTTGCATTATACTAATAATGTAAGGAAATGTATGATGCCAACTATTTTCCTTTTTATTATTTGAAAATAGTCGAGCTGACTGGAGTCTTTACCCTTAGTAAGGCAGCCTGTCTAGCAGAAAGAAAACCCTGATTTCGAACACGATAAACTCCGCCTAAAAATTACTTTGTCATAAAGTTTCCCCTTGAGAAGTTGGCAAATACGTATATATATATATATATATATATATATATATATATATATATTCGAATGAAATGAAATTATTTGTTTTTTTTATGGTATATCGATCTCCGTGAGTTATTTAATGGTAAAGTATTTTTATTACTTATATTTAACCCCTAGCGAGGAATAAGTGAGTTCACATGTTTCCCACAGTTATAAGATCGAAAGTGAATCTTATGGTCCGAATGGAGTTCGAACTCGAGCACTACGATGCCTCAGTTAGCCATTACACTTCGGGGATTCCTTTGAATGGGATTTTGATACTCGTTTCCGAAAATCTGATTAACTTGTGAATTTAACAGAGTGAATTTCTGAACAAAAATTCTAACTTTCCAGTGTATGAGAGTGACTGCTAAATATTATACTCTATTATATCAGTCATGTTTAATAACTTTTTCCATGTTTTGCTGTTATTAATTTTAGTCCTGCACATTATGTCTATCAATTTGGTGAGTTAAGATTCAATGTTATAAAAAAAGATTAAAAAAAAACTAGTCATAACTTAATAATAGTAGACATTCGTATCATAACGATATATATATATATATATATATATATATATATATATATATATATATATATATATATATATATATATATAAAGAAAAAAAACAAAGACCGGTTATTTTAGGATTATAAATTTATTTCCATCCTGTTTTTCAGTTTCTTGTGTGAACCAAAAACACGAAGAAAAATATAACAGGAATTCTTCAGATCCAATGGATAAATAAAACAGAATAGACTCGTGGGGGAGGGGAGGGAGAAGAGATTAAAAGAGTTATCTCCTCATTTTATTGAATTTCCATTTTTTTATTTACCAATTTACCAATTTTTTCTTTAAAGAAATATTGCTATGCAAAAAATTACATTGAGCTCTCCACCAGGAAAATTTAAATGTTCAGCTCCTCAATGATTTTCTTGTCCTGAAGGAATTACTCCCAACTCTGGTTTAACTGGACCGAATAATACAATATATATATGTTAAGATTTGAACTCCTAGATACATTGAATAAAAGAAAACAATGTTGCAGCTTTCCACTGCCTAAAAAGAGAAGTTTTATTGTTTGTATGTTAGAGTTTCTGGCATATCAATCTTTTTATGTTATCTAATGCCGAATCCATTTTTATACAAATAAACAGTTCTATTTCAAACAATTCAGTTTAGCATAAGTACACAGTTTAATTGTCACAAACATATCTATTTCAATTTATTCAGTTTATTCAAACATTTTATTTTAAAAAAATAGTTTTGTATGAGTATACTTTTTGTTTACACACAATTAAATGTCCAAACTGTTATATTTCAAACAATTCTATTTAGCTTACAAAAACAGTTCTATTTCAAACAATTCTCTTTCGCATTAGAAAGCAGCTTAAATGAAGTACGCAGTTTAAATGAAATTTACAGTTCAAATCTCAAAACAGTTCTATTTCAAGCAATTCCGTTTAGCATTAGTACAAAGTTTAGTTCTATTTGACTCCTAGTAAGTAAGTAAGTAAAGTTAGCGACCATAGTCGAGGGTGACCCGAAGGCTCCCTTTTCGATAGCTACTACACCAAGGTGTAGGGGAGGGCGCAACTCTATTCCCAGGATTGCTCCACTTTACCCTTGAACCGTACCTTATAATGCTGAGTGTTAAGCAAGGTGGTATCAAGTTCCATTTTTAAAGTCTTTGGTATGACTCGACCTGGGATTGAACCCAGGTCTCCCGGGCCATTGGCGAACACTCTAACCGCTGGGCCAATGTCCCTGCCAGAGTGGAACTGGGAGGGATGGCAATAAAGGGGTACACCGCATTCCCCAAAGCTCTAGCATTACTGGAACCTCACCATCAGATACTTTAGTGTCATATCCAGGACACTCGTTGGGGAGTCTTACTCCTCGGCAGAGATATAAGTCTTTGTATTCTGCAGCCCCAGTCGACTGGACCTAAGTCTAATTGGTACTAAGACCAATGAAATACCCGTGATAAGAGAGTATTGAGAGATACTTAGAAAATATTGTTTTATTTGTTGTTTATTTATGCTTTGTTGAAATCATGTTAAGACTAGATTTGAATACATTTAAACCGAGGAGTCCTGTCACATAATGGCCAACATGCTGAACAGAAACATGGCAGTAAGGCAGTACAAATCTATCTCGCTATTACGTTCACTTGCCAACTAATACTCTTGGGAAATGTAAGAACCACAATATCTCCCACCAATAAGTTCAATAATACCTTTTCAATCTTTTTACAAAGATAAGCTTAGCATTAAATAACCACGAAGGTCGATATTTGTAAAATAATTTGGGTGATAAAGTAATTATATCAATTATTTTATTTATTTGGTTAAAATCTAAGTTAGCTTAGGACTTAATGTGAGTACAGTTCATCGCAAAGGTCATACGCGTGCACAAGTGGTGACCAGGTTTAATACCTCGCGTCAAAATAACATCAGAGAAGACAGGATATGGATGATAAACAATCAAAGTGTGTAAACCGAGGTGGGTAAAAAGGTATTGTGATATATGAGATGGTTCTAGAAAGGAAGATGCAGTGGTTTAGTGAGATGACGTCACACCGAAGGCATCAGATGATGAAATAAGTAAATGAAATAGGTCAGATATAGAATATGAGAATGTAAAAATTCATAAGTTGGGATTTAAACCTAATAGGAGAAGAGGAGTTTTGGACGCAGAAATGGTGCGGCAGGTGAGCAGGGGTGGTGGCTGCAAGCAAGATTCAAACATAGACCCTTTGACATCTTCCTCCAAATCGTGTGCTGACTGCTCTCATGAAATTGTATCGCGAAGAATAAAGGCATCATATCCAAAACAGAAAAGCTGGGTATTATTATTTTTGAAGAGTGCATAATTTCGAATATTCAGCATGGTCTATTGTGTTACATATGTTATTACATAAAGAAACGGAAGGAAACGAAAAAAAAATGAACACAATCTCTTTCCCTACCTCTCTCTCTCTCTCTATATATATATATATATATACATGTATGTGTATGTGTGTGTGTGTGTGTGTGTGTCTTAATCCCCAAATAGTTATACATTTTTATGATCATTTGGCAATAATGGGTTCTTTTTTTCTGTTATTGTGTCATATTTCCTTATATTGGTCTTTATCAAAATTCTTTTTTTTTTAATTTTGTAACTATGAATAAAGAATTCTAATTTTTTATGTAAAGTAATAAGATGATAAAATTAAATTATGTGTGCGTACGCATGTGTGTACACGTTTGAGTGTGTGTGTGTGTGTGTTTGTATATATACAGATTGGCAAAGGTGGTTGGTCTGAATGCCATCGAGAAAGTGTCTTCCTAATTAAGACAATACTGAAATTTAATTTACCCTAATATGGATATTGCCAACATCAAATTTATCAAATGACACACAAATGTATACGCACGTACCAAGACCCTCCAACATACATACATACATACATACATACATAGGGCTCTTGCAGAAGAATGATTTGGGCATTAAATAAACACGTACATTGATATGTCATTAAATGAGAATATCAAAACAAAGATATTCCTATATGTGTGTGTGTGTTTGTGTGTGTGTGTAGTAATTTACAAAGCTTTTTGCTTAGATGTGGCACAAGGCCATATGAACGAGGCATCCAATGAGACTCGAACTCGCTCATGTAGGTTTGCAAGTCGGGCTTGCTAAACATTACACCCCCCAAAGGCGCCTCTATGTGTGTGTGTAAATGTGTTTTTCTGTCAATGCGTGTGTGTGTGTGTGTGTGTGTGTGTGTGTGTGTGTGTGTGTGTGTGTGTGTGTGTGTGCAGATGTTTGTTCTATGGGTGCGATTCATTTACAAGGTTCCAATTGTAGGTTACTATCAACACGGAATTCAGATGATATTTTGCTGCCAACATTTATATAGTTTCGAGAATTATTTGAGAGATTATTGACATATATTTATTCAGCCAAAGGCTTTCAAAGTTGTTTGCATACTAATCATACATGATAGTCCGGGGAGCAAACCATTGCATTCATGTTTTTGCCATTGGCCAAATGAGTAGAGTATTCGCCAATGATCCGGGACACCAGGGTTCAATCCTAATTCGAGTCATACAAAGACATAAAAAATAGTACTTGATGCCGACTTGCTTAACAGTCAGCGTTATAAGGTAAGGATCAAAGGTAAAGTCGAGCAATCCAGGGAATGGAGTAGTGTCCTCCCCTACACTTCGGTGTAGTAACTATTGAAAAGGGAACTTTCGGGTCACCCTCAACTAAGGTCACTAATATTACTTACTTATAGGCAAGGAATATTTCCGCCATTTTCACCCTGTGTATGGATGGAATCGAATGCTTTGATGAAATCTCTGAATAGGTGTTGCTCCAAAATTCTCTGTTCGTATTCCATCAATTATTCGACAGATCATCAGAATCCGAGGTTGTGGGAGGTGATTTCTTCGAAAGCTTTTGATTTTTTTTTTCAAGAATCTTTTACTTTTTTATTTTGGGTCGTATATCAACCAAAGGCATTGTAAACCTCTGCAGCCATCGCAGTTAGAGTTATACACTTGTAGTTCTTAGTTAATCTGTAGTCACCGTTTGTGGTAAGCGATGAATGCAAATTTTCATTTTATTTTTCCCATATGTTTTGTTTATAGACTGAATTGCATAGACGGGGAAGTATGTCGTCTAAGGTTTTTCTCTTTCAAACATCAGAAGTTTTTTTCTTTTAATTGGATTAAGTTCTTCTTACGTAAACTTTCCGAGTCTGACGTCTAATTGATTATGAATAATTTGTTTTGATAGGCCTGTCAGTGATTCTGAAGGGTTTTAGACAGATTTATAAAATGTTCTTTCCCTTTCGGAAGTCTTTCTTATTGGTGGACAGATTTTAATTTTGTTCTCGCGATGCTTTTCCTTCTACTCACTTCATTTGCTGTCTGCCATGCTATTCGTGATTATATATCTTCTAATATTATCAATTTGACTTCAATGTATTCTAATTGTTCTTTTTGGTATATGTTTGTTAGTTCTTTCTAAGCTTTCTTAAGTTTCTGCACGTTGGCATTAACTAAGGTTTTTTTTTATAAAGTAAGAATTATTTTTAAAGTTTTTTTTCGTTTTTTCCCGGACAATCATTGACACCCAAGAAACACTACATTTGGCTCTTCATTTGGTTGCTGTGAATTCTGGCGCCGATTCCAAGTGGGAAGTAACGAAGTTTTCATGTTCATCATTCGGGGTTCGTATTTCGGATCACTCCTCAAGAATATCTAACTTGCGTCTTGCAGTTACAATATATCCATTCCTAATATCTGCATTGCTAAGTTAAGATTAGTACATTGGCTTAAAATTATATAATACATAAGACAATAACGAAAGGTTTAAACATGATAATAATGAATACACACACACACACACGCACACACACACACACACACACACACACACACATATATATATATATATATATATATATATATATATATATATATATATATATATATAAATTTACCATGGATATTATAATGTTAAAAAGGATGTTATTGTTATAAAGCAAGCTTGGCGAAATAAATTAAAGTACACGATTATCACGTTATTGAGAATTATGACAATGTATTGAAAATTGTTCCTTTGCCAAATATAAAGCTCCGAGTATATAAATTAAGTGATCGACATTACAGACTGTGTCTTCAGGAAAAAAAGGAATATTACAATACCAAGATTTCGGTAAACTCTTAAACAAATAGAGAGATGCACAGTCGAAATTCAAAAATTTGAACAAACTTCATGTCAAGTATCCTCAAAATATATTTTAAAATGCATATAACACAAAAAAGACTTTATTGATGAAGGAAAAAAATTTTTGAAAAGTAAGTTTAAAAGGCAAGCAAAATAAAATCTGAAGATTTTTTTAAACCATGAAACTCAGAGCTATAGATTCATAGAATCATGAGAAATTTTGTCTTAGAATATTAGTTTTAAACAGGTCTTTATTAATAATTGACAACTGAAAACTATCAAGGTGAAAATATTAATAAGTATAATTCGTTCCAAATTATGATTTTGCACACACACACACACTAACATATACAAATACAGACACACACACAAACACACACGCACACAAATACACACACACACACACACACACATATATATATATATATATATATAAAGACGGAAAGAGAGAGAAATAGAGAGAGAGAGAATGAAAGAAACAAAGACTATTTGTCCCCAAAATATATATACTTACACGCAAACATATAAGTGTCTGTGCGCATGTATTTAAAAAAATCACGCTCACTCAATTACACACGCATGTATATATATATATATATATATATAGTGGAAATAATTAGAAAAGTACGTGGAAGTAAATTTACTGCTAAAATTTTTAACTAGTTTATATATGAACCTATAAAAAATATGCAAAAGCAGTTTACATCATAAAATATGCAAAAGCAGTTTACATCACGTTGCATATTTTAATAGGTGACAACAGTTGCTAAATATCAATACTGTATAATTGTTTACGTTACGTGACAAATACTAAAATAATTATGCGAAAATATTTAAGCGAGAAAATAATTACTTCCTTTATATTGTAAGTTTTTTATATGAAGTGTGTATTGCATGGGTCTCTTGAGAATATAGAACGCATTTTCTTTTTTACTTTACTTGTATTATTATTATTATTTTTTTTATTTATTCTTTTTTTTTACTCCTGTAGAGTTTTTCACATCAGCGTTAGCTGATGGTCTTTCACTGGAGATTGAGTAACAGCATGTCTCCTCAAGTTTCCCGGACTCTTTATCGTATTCTGGCCGTTTTCAATGTTGCTGTTGTTTGCATGGTCTCCAATCGGCTGCCAACTTCCAAACCCTCCAGGTCCTTTAATAATCATTTAGTTACCGTGCCAAAAGCACCAATCACAATTGGTATTATTGTCACCTTCATGTTCCATTGTGTTTTCAATTCCCTAGCAAGGTCGAGGTACTTATTTCTCTTTTTATATTCTTTCAGTTTTATTCTGTGGTTAGCCGGGACAGCAAAGTCGACAATTTTGCAGATTTTATTTTTATTTTTTTTATTAGCTTATTTTTCCCAACGGTTTTAACAGGTAGTTTTTCAATGAAGTCATGATAACAACTCTTATATATCGGGTGAAGAACAAGTGACAACAACTTCTGTCAATAAAGATATAAACTTCTTTATTGCGAAACGTTCTGATGGTTGTGTGTGAAAGAGAGAGACAGAGACAGAGACAGAGAGAGAGACAGAGACAGAGAGAGAGTCGGGCTGATATGATTGACCTAACGTTACAATAAACATTTTCAGAGCCTTGCTTCTTCATATTCTTTCACAGGAGCCTGAGATAGACCAGGTTCTCAATCCGCGGGCTGCCGACACCGATTGACCAAACCCCCGGAGAGGAAAACTACATCATTATAGATTTTTCTGACACTCACATAGTTTACCTTCCGGCGCAATTCACATGATTCACTCATACAATTCACATTGTGTTTCCGCTGTCTTTTGTTTACCTTAAGACATAGGTTCATATCCTGTTTACGAAATCCACACTCACCGGCTGTCAAGGGTCAATATCGAACAACAACCAGTCCACTCAGCTTTTCTAAATTCTTTAGAGTAATCTGATTTCAACAGTATTGGGGGGTCTAGATATTTTGAGAGTTTCAAACTAGATTAAACTGGTGGCTTACCCTGAAGTCTGAGTGACAGCAAGTTCCCTCAGGTTTCTAGGACTCTATTATTCTTTTTTCTTATTCTCATTCTTATTTACTAATTTTTTCACATCAGCGGATTTGAGTGACAGCAGGTGTCCTCAAGTCTACAGGACTCTTCTCAGTATTCTGGCCGTTCTCAACAATGCTGTACTTTGGATGGTCTCCACTCGTCGTCCAACTTCCAAGTCCTCCAGTCCCTGTAATAGTCATTTAGTCATTGTATCGAATTATTATTATTATTATTTACTCATTAGAGCTTTTCATATCAGCGTTAGCTAATAGTCTTTGGCTGGAGGTTGAGTCAAAGCAAATATCCTCAAGTCTCCAGGACTCTTCTCAGTATTCTGGCCATTCTCAATGGTTCAGTGGTTTGGATGGTCTTTACTCGTCCGCCAACTTCCAAGTCCTTCAGTCCCTTTAGTAATCCCTTAATTAACGTTCCAATAGCACCAATTGCAATTGGTATAATTGTCACTTGCATGTTTCACAGTTTATTTTTTATTTTTGTTCCCTAGCAAGGTCGATGTACTTATCCTTCTTTTCTCATTCTTTCTGTTTTATTCTGTTGTCAGCCGGGACAGCAAAGTCGACAATTTTGCACGTTCTCCTTTTTTTTTTTTTTTTGATTATTATTAAGTCTGGTCTTCTGGCAGAGATTAGGCGACCCGTCTGTATGTCCCAAAGTTTATATGTGGTATTTTCTAGGACAGGTGCTTGGTCGTTTCTTGGTGTGGTCAAATTTATATTTCTTGCACATCTCCCAGTGGATCACATTGCCGACCCAGTCGTATCTAGTCTTATATTCCTTCTGCGCTAATTTGCTGTATTCGCTTATTATGTGATTGATGGTTTCGTCTCTGTCAGCGCATAGCCTACACTTGCTATTTTGTTTATTATTATTATTATTATTTACACCTCTAGAGTTTTACACATCACTATTAGCTGATGGTTTTTCACTGGAATTTGAGAGACAGCAAGTATCCTTAAGTCTCCAGGACACGTCTCAGTATTCTGGCCGTCCTCAGCAATGCTGTCGTTTGGATAGTCTCTACCCGTCCGCCAACTTCCAAGTTTTCCAGGCCCTTTAATAATCCTTTAGTTACTGTGTCTAACGCACCAATCACAATTGGCACGATCGTTACTTTCATGTTCCACAGTTTTTTTAATTCTCTAGCGAGGTCGAGGTACTTATCCTTCTTTTTACTTTCCTTCAGATTTATTCTGTGGTCCGCCGGGACAGCGAAGTCAAAAGTTTTGCAGATTCTGTTTCTTTTTTTTATTATTATGAGGTTTGGTCTTCTGGCCGGGATTAGGTGATCCGTTTGTATGTTAAAGTCCCATAGGAGTTTATGCGAGTCATTTTCTAAGACAGGCGTCGGGTTCTGCATATACCATTTGATTGTATTGTCAAATTGAAATTTCCTGCACATTTCCCAGTAGATTACCTTGCCGACCCAGTCGTGTCTCGCCTTGTACTCCTTCTGTGCTAATTTGCTTCATTCGCTTATAATGTGATTGATCGTTTCGTCTCTGTCACCGCATAGCCTACATTTACTGTTTTGTTGCGTCTTATCTATTCTCACTTTGATATGATTGGTTCTTATGGCGTTATCCTGTGCTGCTATTAGGAGGGATTCCGTTTCTCACTTAAGTTTTCCTTTTCTTAGCCAGGTCCAGGTTTTCTGGTTTGAGATGTTGTTTACTTGACGTTTAATGTGGCCATAGATTTCTTTTTCTTCCCATTTTTGTTTCCTAGTTGTTGTCATTCTTTCATTTATCGTGTTGTCCGTATCGACTCTAATGGTTGTAATTAGTCCTCGTTCGTGTTTTTCCATGTAGTCTATGTGGTCAAATTTAAATTTCCTTCACATTTCCTAGTGGATCACCTTGCCGACCCAGTCGTGATTATTATTATTATTATTATTATTATTATTATTATTATTATTATTATTATATTTTCAATGATTTATCAATTCTAATCTTTCTTATCCTTTTTTTTTATATATCATCCCTATTCGCTATCTTTTTTTCAGTCGTTATATCTACATAATCACATCGGCCCAGCCCATTAGCACATTCAAAAATTATTTTTTCTCATGTCTTTGATATATCCTTTATATCACATCAATTCAATTTAAGTATAGATTCTTTATTTGTGACTTTTTTTAAGTGTGTTTACTTTGAACATTTTAAAGATTGTAATTTTTTCCTTTTCTTATGGAATATACCTGTTTTTAATCAAACTTTGGCTTTCAATTAAGATAATATTCTAAATGCATAGGTTCTTTCCAAACATAATCGATTGACATCTATACTGTTAAGGAAAGAATAATTTAAATGTAGAAAACATTGAAAATATCTTTCTCGTTGAAATAATAATTATTTTAATTCTTTATTTTCCATCTTATTTTAGCAACTTTTTTTCATTCAGTTATTGATATATATATATATATATATATATATTCGACCATATATATATATATATATAGTAAGTGTCCAAAAACAATGAATGTAGAATAATCGTATATTGAATATATGAGATATTTGTATAAATCTACGGGAGTACTTGATGTACGGCGATTACGATGTATGTCTTTCAAGATACATATAAGAAAATCCACATATAGAGCGTATAATGTATTTATTGTTTTAGTCCCTTTCTTCATTTGCCTGGGCATTTATATATTTATATATATATATATATATATATATATATATATATATATATATATATATATATATACTGTGAACCATAAGTGCTGAGTTCATCCCCAGAATAACCGTGTATGTCATCTGATGCGATGAATATAATATTCTACGTCGAAATAAATTTACAGTGGCACGTTCCTCGTGGTTGAGTTTTCTTCCACTTACGTTATACATATATAAACAGCGGTGAACAAAAATACAAATTTAGCATGTGTGACTATTATCAGTACGTTTATTTTTTTCCACTGGTACTGTACTTGGTTTTGTCTTTCGTGGGTTTCTCATTTATTGAACCATAAACAAGAATGGCAGAACAGAGCCCTTTTCTCTCTACGGCTAAAACTGTTTTGAATCCATCTTTCGTTCTCTTAAACCGGCTTTCTTCATCATCCTTATAATCAGGTCACACTGCCAGCACAGATTTCCCTGACTCTCTCTCTCTCTCTCTCTCGTCACTATCATCCATCGCTTTCAGCAGATCTTCCAGATTACATCCTGTATCCACACAGAGCTGTTGTTGATATGTTCTTTTTTTTTCGGCTAACACTGCCACGTCATTGTGTGAGGGTTCATTGAAAAACGTCACTTACGTGATCGTCCTTGGTTCTCTGGCTGTGGCATGTATGTCTTGTCCGTCTTATTGGGATGGTTTTAGAGCTGGGAGGTTAGTAGTCGTAGAGCTCTTGTTTCGTGGGATATTGCTTCCAGGATTTATTCAATATAGCTCGTTGCAGTCCTATGAAGTTCACGTCCAGCTTTTTCTCTATACGATAAGTCAGCGTTCATGCAGTGCATCCGTTCAATAGTATTGACGCAACTGCATCTTGGAAGAAATCCCAGTTTATTTTATCGAAAATATCAGTCTTCTTTATTATCGATAACCTATCGATGGCAGTCAATGCTTTTGCTAGGATGATGATGACATCTTTTTTCATTTGATGTCACGCAGCTTCCGAGGTATTTGAAGTTGTCTACTAATTTCAAAGGACCGCCA
>OY757909.1:120583431-120673431 GCA_963585895.1 Sepioteuthis lessoniana | reverse complement strand
ATACTAGTGTCTGAGTGAATATATTTTTCATTATCTCTGTCTCCCTCTCTTTTTTATCACTTATAATATATATATATATATATATATATATATATATATATATATATATATATATATATATATATATACGTGGAGAATTCAATAAGGTTCCAGTGTTTTTTTTACAGGCATTTAAAATTGTCGTAGACACTTGAAAAGGCTGTATCTTATTGCTCTACTACTTTTGAGATGACAGACGAATTTTTATGTTTTCAGGTTCAAATGATTATCACGGCTGGTGAATTTTAAAAATCCAATCTGGACGTGAGGACAATTTAGAAGAACGATATGCGATAAAATTCTGTTTTAAACTTGGAAGAATGCCACAGAAACGTATGGAATGCTAGAGACTGTTTTTCGACAATCTTGCATGAATCGAGCATCAGTTTGTGTGTGGCATAAGAGATTCTATGAATGCAAGGAGTCTGTGAGGGACGATGAGAGGTGTGGCAGGGGTAAGGAAGTCAATACACCACAGTTGATTGGCCAAAGGGTAACGGTTAGGGTTACTATGTTGAGGTTTTAAGGGAGCTCAGAAAGAGATTCCATCGGAAGAGGCCAGCACTCTTCAAATTGGGTCAGTGGCATTTCTACCAAGACATTACACCAGTACACAACTCCATCCTTGTCACAGACTATTTGGAAAAGACGGGCATGAAGACAATTCCTCACCCTTCCTATAATCCAGACCTTGCTCCCTGCGACTTTTGGTTGTTCTCTAAGCTCAGAGATTGTCGTTATGAGACAATTGAGGAGATGAAAGAAAGTATGACGAAGGTCATTGACACGCTCACACAAGAGGACTTCCTTGGGGCCTTCCAGAAGTTGTTGGAACGGTACAAAATTTCATTGCAGCCAGAGGAGATTATTTCGAAGGGGACTAGAGTTTCATATGTGTACTATCAATAAAAGAGACCATACGAAAAAATCTGGAAACGTATTTAATGATTCTCGTATAAGCACGTGTATGTGTGTCTTTCTGCATACTAAAATAAATAAACACGCAAATGATTTTGTGTATATGTTTGTTTGATTTTTTTTGTACTTTTCCTTTACTTTTATTACGTATATTTGTGTTACGCTCGTTATGGACAGTCTAATCCCGAAGTTGACTAGAATATCCGAAATCACTTTCGCACAGAATAATGATAAATGAAAAAGATTAAACATAAATACTTAATTTGATCACATTTGCATTTACATTTTTCTCGTTAGACTTGCATCTATCTATCTATCTATCTATCTATCTCAATATGTTTATACGTGTTTATCCAGATCTTTTTATATCTCTCTATCTATACACACAAACACAAACGCACTTGCCCAGTCAGCTGGGACTGTAGAATACACTGACTGCACATCTACAGAGGAGTAAGACCCCGCCCCAATGAGTGTCCTGGATATGACACTAAACAGTCTGATGGTAAGGTTCGTAATGCTGGGGCTTTGAGGAATGTAGAGTAACCCTCCATTGCCATTGCTCCCAGGTCTACTCTGGCCCGGCGTGGTAACGCCTGATTAGACCCTATCTATGGGTTAAGTAGAACTAACAGCATACTTATGCTAAACTGAATTGTTTGACTAAACTGAAGAACCTGAAATAGAAATGCTTTTGACAATTTAACTGTACTTAGATTTAAACTGAAAGCTTATACTAAACTGAATTGTTTGAAATAGAACTGTTTTTGATGGTGAATATGTACTTACACTAAACTGAATTGTTTAATATAGAACAGTCCTGACATTTTACTGTGTGAACAAAATCTGTACTCACAGTAAACAGAATTAGAACCGATTGAATAAACTGAATAGTTTGAGATAAAATATTTTTTTAATAATTAATCTGTGTACTCGTGCTAAACTGAATTGATTGAAATAGAACTGATTGTTTACATAAAAATGGATTTGGCGTTAAATAGCCAATAAAGGTTGATATGCCATGAAACCCAACCAACTAACCAACACACACACACACACTAATATATATATATATATATATATACGGGGTGCATTCAATAAGAATTTTTTTGTACAGGCATTTAAAGTAGTCGAAAATTCAGTATGAGATGACAGATACATTTTTATGATTTCAGGTTCAAATGAACAGCGACAGCAGGAATTGCAATACATCCTACTAAAACCTGATTGTCATGGCAGGTGGATTTCTGACACTTTAAAAGAACGATGTACGATAAAATTCTGTTTTAAACTTGGAAAAAATGCCACAGAAACGTATGGAATGCTTCAGTCTGCTTTTGGAGCATTTTGCATGAATCCAACATCAGTTTTTGTGTGGCATAAGAGATTCAAGGAAGGCAGTGAGTCTGTGAGGGATGATGAGAGATGTGGGAGGAGTAAGGAAGTCAATACACCAGAGTTGATTGGCCAAAGGATTAGGGTTTGGGTTACTATGTTGAGGTTTTAAGGGAGTTCAGAAAGAGATTCCATCGGAAGAGGTCAGCACTCATCAAAAAGGGTCAGTGGCATTTCCACTAGGATAATGCACCAGTCCACAATTCCATCCTTGTCACAGACTATTTGGGCAAGATGTGCATCAAGACTGTACCCCACCCTCCCTATGGTCCAGACCTTTCTCCCTGCAACTGTCGGTTATTCCCTAAGCTCAGAGGCTGTCGTTATGAGACAAATGAGGAGGTGAAAGAGGCTGTGACAAAGGTCATTGACACGCTCACACAAGAGGACTTCCATGGGGCCTTCCAAATATTTTTTGAACGGTATAACAAGTGCATTGCAGCCGGAGGAGATTTATTCAAAGGGGACTAGAGTTTCATGAGTGTACTATCAATAAAAGTGCTCATACAAAAAAAGTCTGGAAACTCATTTAACGATGCTAGAATATATATATATATATATATATATATATATATATATATATATATATATATATATATATATATTGGAATAGCACTGTCGTAAATGCTGAGATTATTTGAGTTTGTGACAGAACATCAAATTGTATCTACGTTCCAGATGTTAGATTTATTTGTGTTGACTAGTTAAGTACGAAGAAGCGTAATTCGAGTAAAGTGTTTTAAAATCATAAATAATGGGGAAAAGAGTGGAAGAACAAATAAACAAACAGACAAGTCAACAAACCGAAAAAGAAATAAAAGATAAATAAAGAAATAAAACAAAAAAAAAAAAGGAAGACAAAAGTGATCGGGAAGTGTGGTTGAAGGAACGAAAATAAAAGATAGAAAGGACGTAAAGAAATGTTGAGCAAAAGTTAGTCTGAATTGAAAGTTTCACTATCCTTAAATACAAATATATTTTAGTTTCTTAAATTAGCCTTTTTTTTAATATAGGAATAACGTTTATCTTATGCTCTATTACATAAGAAAATATTGTGGAAAAAAGCCAGTGACCGTCACGTAATGCACTACCTTCATTCATATATATATATATACACACACAGAGATAGATAGATAGATAGATAGATAGATCGTTCTATGTATATTTTTATAATGCCTACATCCTCACACATATACATGCAAACACACACGCATACACACACATGAGCAGGTATGTGCATGAGGATGTAGGTATTATAAAAATTATATATAGAATTATATATATATATATATATATTTATAATACCTACACACACACCCAACACACAAACACACACACACATATATATATATATATGTGTATGTGTGTGTGTGTGTGTGTGTGTGTGTGTGTGTGTTTTACTAATTATCTTAGTGGGAATTGAGTGCATTCGTATCTTCTCCATGCATCTTAGTTCATTCGAATTTTCTAAGAAATCGATATTCCTGTTGTTTGATTAGAATTTCACCGGTTCGAATAAACTCCTTCCCGAATGTCACTTCCTTTTATCTGATATGCAAAACTCTAGAAATAACAAAATTATTCATAAAACTTCAGACGACAAAAACTGCCTGGAATTAGTATTTATTGGTATTATATAATAATATATCTACTTGATTAAAATGTGTAACCTCTCTCATGTAACTGTCTACAATTCTATATAATTAACTGGAATATAAGTGAAAACTTCATGATACGATGTCCTACCAAAGACTTCGCATTACAAATCAAATTTGATGCTCAGTTAATATCTATGTGGTGTGCCTAAAGCAAATCCTGAAGAGGCTAAGCAGTTTGTTTATCTCATTTCAGACTTGATAGGTTTTTCAACATTAAACTCGTTATATTACAATCTATCACAGAAGGAAAGCAGATAAATTCTTATTTTCAGTCTTCCTATGCTGTGCTTTAACTGAAAGATGAGATTTTTATGATAAGTAAAGTTTCCTACACTGCTATTAATAATCGTAATATGAAAACATTTCCACGTTTAAATGACAAGTGCTCAGCCCACAAACACAGCAATGTAGTAAAGTATGGACAAAAATGTTCTTTCCAATTTTCGATATAGTTTTTCTTTTTAGAATTTTGTTTTAAATCGGAATGAAACTAAGGATAGTAATTAATACCTCTGGTAAAAATAATTGAATTACCTCATAGCGATACTGGCAAATACACCCAACCAAGCCGAAACACTACTGCATTGTTTGGAACGAGCAGCCGCAGGCATAGGCCTCTATGTCAATGCACACAAAACGGAATATATGTGCTATAATCAAACGGGTGACATCTCCACTCTAGACGGAACCCCTCTTAAACTAGTAGACAAATTCACTTACCTCGGAAACAGCGTCGCATCAACCGAAAAGGACATCGACACGAGGTTAACGAAAGCATGGAAAGCTATCAATAGTCTATCGATTATATGGAAATCAGACCTAACCGATTAAATGAAACGCAGCTTCTTCCAGGCAGCGGTCACATCGATACTGCTATATGGATGCACTACATGGACTCTAACAAAACGGCTGGAGAAGAAACTAGACGGCAATTACACAAGAATGCTGCGAACAATTTTGAACAAGTCCTGGCGGCAACACCCCACAAGACATTAACTGTACGGCAACCTGCCTCCTATCACGAAAACTATTAAAGTTAGACGAACCAGACATGCAGGACACTGCTTGAGAAGCAGTGAGGAACTCATAAGTGATTTACTCTTATGGACCCCACACATGGCCGTGGAAAAGCAGGACAACCAGCACGAACATACATTCAGCAACTATGTGAGGATACGGGATGCTGTCCAGAAGACCTGCCTGAGGTGATGAATGATAGGGAAAAGTGGGGAGAGAGGGTCAGGGATATCTGTGCTACCAGCACGATATGATGATGATTATGATGTCCCGTTAGGATTTTTTAGATATTTAGCAGTATATATTATAGTAACAAATAAGACATAAAACATATTGTCCTTTTAAAAGCCTACAATTATTGATTCTTAATATATTCCTTTATCAAAGTAGATTAGTTTATTTAGGTTAGTCGTAATTTTTCCAAGTCATGACAAAATATTATGGAATAATCAAATACTGAGATGGAAAATGGAATTAATTAAGAAGAAAATAGAATTAATACATAGTTGCCCCTACTTGTTGCAACAACCTTAATTGTGTAAGGCATATTGTCTAATGATTTAATGGAACATTCTTTATCAAAGTTGTTACATCTTTCCCGAATTGCAAATTATAGATCTTGTTTGATGAATAGAACATTCTCACGGAATATTTCATTCAAATATTCCACCATAAATTTTTAATCAAATCCAAATCCTTTCTCTAGTATAGGAAGTAAAATCTTACTCTCAGGGGCATTTGTTATATAATTAAGGAATGATTCTTGTATTAATGATTTTTAGTTAATTATATCTTTCACTTCGGTAAGGCTTTGAACTACTCGGTTCTCTTAGTCCAGCTGCATAGTCATATGGTGCAGTCTTACGCCCGCGCGAAAAGGATATGACAATCACCATTTGTCATAATAAACCCCAAGACAGGACATTGGACTGCAATGTTGATGACATCATGCCCAGAAGAGATGGTTCTGATAATTTGAGGATTTCGAATAGACATTTGTTGAGTTTTCTACCATTGAGGCGTGTGGTTGAATTTTTCGGATCTCAACCGACAGAGATGAATTGAGATCTTAAACACCACAAGATGCGCCGTGCGTTGGGATGGGGTCGGCATAGTTTGGTTAAAATAGTCTTTTAAGAATTGTATCTCTCTCCTCGTGTCGCCATGGACCGAAGCCAGAAATTAATAAACCTATTCGTATCAGAAACGAAAGAGTCCGCCTGTATTTATATATATATTGTATACAACACATTATCATTTGCGGTGGTCAATATCGTCAAGGGTTTCATGTAGTTGTGCACTTAATTCTCAAGCGGCCTCCATACAGGACTCAAGGATAAAAATTTATCGCAGAAAAGTAAGAAGAATCTATAGGTATATCATCATCATCATCATGTCGGTCCGCCCGCACGGATATTCCTGACCCTCTCTCGCCACTTTTCCCTATCGCTCATCGCCTCCGGCAGGTCTTCTAAACTACATCCCGTATCTTCACATAGCTGCTGAATGTATGTTCGAGCTGGTCGTCCTGCTTTTGCTCGGCCATAAGTGGGGGTCCATAGGAGTATATCACTTATGAGCTCGTATCTGCTCCTCCAGCAGTGTCCTGCGTGCCTGGTTCGTCTAACTTGGATAATTTTCGTGATAGGAGGCAGGTGGCCGTATAGTTGGTGTTTTGTGGGGTATTGTCGCCAGGACTTGTCAAATATTGCTCGCAACATCCTTGTGTAGTTGCCGTCTAGCTTCTTTTCCAGCAGTTTTTTTAGCGTCCAGGTAGTGCATCCATACAGCAGTATCGACACGACCGCTGCTTGGAAGAAACTGCGTTTCATTTTATCGGTCAGGTCTGATTTCTATATGACTGATAGCTTATCAATAGCTGTCCATGCCTTCGTTAACCGTGTGTCGATGTCTTTTTCGGTTGATGAGACACTGCTTCCTAGGAAGGCGAATTTGTCTACCAGTTTCAGAGAAGTTCCGTCTAGTGTGGAAATGTCGCCTGCTTGATTAAAGTACATATATTCAGTTTTGTGTGCATTGACATGGAGGCTAATACCTACGGTGGCTCGTTCCAAACTATGCTGTAGTGTTTCCATGGAGGCCAATGTAGGTATATAATCTAGTTTAATTGTGTTTAGTGGTGGAAGTAACCCTTGTGTAATGGCTAAAGAGTTGGACTGTGACATAGTATTTATAGAATTCGAACCCCGCTCACTTTTGAGCTTATGAACGTAGCCCCTTTTCTCCCCTAATATAAGATAAATGATATCACTGCTTTTCTTCTATAAGAATTGATTTGGCATTAAATTGCGCACTAAGGTTGAGATGCCATTAAAAAATAAACCATACCAGAGCAAACGACCTTAGTACTTGTTTTAAGTTGGATAACAATTCTGAAAAGATTTTGTTCGTAATAATTACAAAGTGAAAATTGCCTAAAAAATAACGATCACTCTGAATGCCATATAGTTAAACGTGTGTATTTGGGTGTGTAAAATTATAGCTAGAGGATTCAATGATGTAAGGCGTGTTTTGAATATATTTACATTTAGATGAAAATGACATTATAATATTAGGTATGTAAAGATATATCTGTTATATCTACATTGCTTGTATGTTATTTCTGTTTTCTGTGTCTTCGTTTACATATATGTCACATCAGTAGATTCGATGGCTCAACTGTCCGTGATGTCTGTGTTCCCATGATTCATTGCTCGATTCAGAAATCGATATAATTTTCCCCTTTTGACCTGGAAATAATTTCATTCAGACCTACTCAAAATCAATGATCGACAAATGATAAGATGATTTTATCGGCAATTAAACGAAATGAAAAAAAAAGAACTTCCCATAAATTCCTCATTCAAAAAGAGAATTGTCATCTTGAGTTAAATTTTATTTAGCAAAATGATACAAATAATTTTTGGCCCAGTCGGCTGGAGCTGTAGAATACACCGATTGAAACCTTTGCAGAGGGGTAAGAACACCCCCCCACAACGAGTGTCTTGGATATGACACTAAACAGTCTGATGGGGCTTTGGGGAATACGGAGTACTCCTTCATTGCCATTTCTCCCAGGTCCACACTGGCCCGACGTGGTAGCACTTGATAGGGCGCTATCTATCGGTTAAATAGAACAACGGCATACTTATGATAAACTGAATTGTTTGATTAAACAGAATGGCTCGAAATATAAATGTTTTTTTGCAAATTAAACTGTACGTACATTAAAACTGCGTTCTTATGATAAACTGAATTTTTTCAAATAGAACTGTTTTTTGACATTGAAACTGTATTTACACTAAACTGAATTGTTTAACATAGAACTGTTTTGACATATATCTGTGTGCAAACAAAATCTGTACTTATAATAAACTGAATTAGCTGAATTAGAACTGCTTGACTAAACTGAATAGCTTGAAATCGAAATGTTTTTCATAATTAAACTGTACGTACATTTAAACTGCGTGCTTATGCTAAAGTGAATTATCTAAAATTGAACTGTTTTTGACTTTGAAACTGTACTTACACTCAACTGAATTGTTTTATATAAGTGCTTGAATAGTTGGAAATAAAAATGTTTTTGACAATTAAACTGTGTACTCATGCTAAACTGAATTGTTTGAAATAGAACTGATTAAATACATAAAAATGGATTTGGCGTTAAATAACCTACAAGGGTAGATATGCAATAAAACCCAACAAACCGAACCGAACAAATAATTTTCAGCAAATAAAATATCAAGAAAAGATAACATCAAAATGGAAGCTTATTTATTCGTGTCTAACATCTCATTTTAGTACTGAAATCATAAAACCAGCCGTGTAGTTAAAATGATTTGTAACTATTCCTAGCTTACAGGCCTCACTAAATCTAAAAAATAATTGAAAAAGACCTACGACAAAGGACTGATGGATATGGACTCTAGCTTTTTCCCCATAGGGCAGTTGGAGTCTAGAAGACAGGCAAACGTTAGATTCTACAAGCCGTCCGAAAAATATCTGTCACATTTTCACACTGGTAACCAAATTTACTCTCTAAGGAATACCAATGACTGTAAGTGTGCATTTACAGAGTGAACTAAATTATTTCAGTACACATTACACATACATGAATTAAGACTCTCACATCATATATATGGTTTATTATGGACCATTACAAAAATTAATACATAAAATGTCAACTGAAATTCTCGTTATTCTTTTTACAGCTTCCATGTTTTAATTATGATTAAATTAAAAATTAATCTTTGTATCACAATACGAGAAAAACTATACTACTCTATTAAACTACCTCCTGTTAAGAAATCATTACGCATAATTCTCTATATTATTCACATTACTATCATAACACGATTAAACTGTGATCAAAATAATCCCAAAACAACGAAGACGAAACAAATTTAGGACACAATCCTTAATCTATTCAAACCTTTAAATTACTGTTCTTGTAATTTGACTATTTTTCCAGTCGCTTATTTTCGTTGCTAAAATGTTTCAGTGAAAACATTTAGAGTTATCAATAAGTGAGCCTACGTTTCATTGGCTGCAAACTCTGATGAAAATATAAATGTCATTTCCGTTCAGATTGTACATCTGAAGATGGCAGAAAAATGAATCAGTCTAAATGATCTGTCAGTTTCCCAATCAAACCAAAGCAGCTTCTAATGAAATTCAAATAAAAATAAACTAGACAGAAAATGAGCATTATCCTCAAGGTAACGAGAGGTTAAATTGCTTTATCAGCGTAAGAATATGCAAAAAGTTGTTTAAAGCCATTAGTCTCAAATTTTGAATTTGACATTCCGTTCACTGTTAAGGAAAACCTAATTGCACTAAGCAAAGTATGTCTGCATGGCGCAAGAGTGGGATTAGAGAGGAGTAGAAATAAAGTCATTAATCTAGGGAAATAGGTAAAGAGTAGTACCAACCGACTTCTCTACATTAATTGCTACATTAAAAAAGAACAATGACATCATGGGTGGATATATATATATATATATATATATATATATATACACCTGGTGTTTGAAAAAAAGGATATCATTTGAGATGTCTGGGGTGAATCAGAATAATTAATGTAATTGACCATATGCTGTTCAGGTTTTAACTGCAGGTGTAGAAACAACTCAAATTCTATATTGAATGTTAAATTGCATTTCCTTTCTCTTGCTGAAAAAAAAAGAAAAGTAAAATAAAACAGTAAACATAGAATTCTGAGAATTTTCTACACAAGCAGTCAAAATCAGAGATCATTGAACAGGAATTGGTCAAATTTATACCTTGCAAATTGTTGACTTTTTTTTCTAAAACACTATGGTCGGGTAGACCTTGGTTCAATCTCAGGTTGCGATATGCCAAAGACTTTAAAAATAGTAGTTGATACCTGCTTGCTTAACATTGAACAATATAAGGTACGTATCAAGGGTAAAGTGGAGCAATCCAGGGAAAGGAGTGGTGCCCTCCCCTACACCTCAGTGTAATAGCTATCGAAAATGGAGCCTTCAGGTCGTACTTGACTAAGGTCGCCAACTTTACTTACTTACCATATATATATATATATCATCCTGATCATCATGTTGCGTCAGGAGCCCAGGTTTCCCTGACTTTAACTCTCCATTCATCTCTATTGACCTTCACATTCGGCAGGTCCTCTAGACTGGTTTTAGAGATGGGAGGTAGGTGATCTCACAGCTGCTGTTTTATGGGATATTGCTTCCAGGATTTATTCAATATGGTCTAGAGCATTCTTGTGCAATAGCCGTCAAGCTTTTTTTACCATGCGCTTTGTCAGCGCCAATGTAGTGCATCCATATTTTAGTATGAACACAACTGCTGCTTGGGAAAAAAATTGCGTTTTATCTAATCGGATTGATCTGACTTCTATATGACCGATAACCTATCAATAGCTGACTATACCTTTTGCTCGTCGCGTACGGATGTCATTTTCAAGAAATGAGACGCTGCTTTCGATGAAGGTAAATTTGTTCATCAGCTTTAAGAAGCTTCCTGTTAGGGTGGATATGTAGCAGGTGGTATAGGCCTCCATATCAATGTGGAGAAAACAGTATATATATATATATAGTAAAATTGGCGACCGTAGTCGACGACTCCCTTTTCAATAGCTACAACACCGAGTTGCAGGTGATATCAATACTCATTTACCAGCATTATACCACCTTATCCTGGAAGCAAAAAGCTATCAATAATATTGAACCTTGGTCTCCCTGGGCATCGACGAACAATTTAACCATCAGATAAATGATCCTGTTTTAGGCCAATGAGCTGGTTATGTATATATTTTTTCAGTAATATATATATATATATATATATATTAATGAAAAATATATGAGGTAGCAGAGGTTTGTTTGACAGATTTTCCATCACAATGGCCAAAGTTCAAGTTTTACAAGGTTTATTTACATAAAAATGCGATAGTGTCATTTTCACACTCACACACACACACACACACACATCTACACACACACACACATATATATATATATATGTGTGTGTGTGTGTGTGTGTGAAAATGACACTATATATATATATATATGTATATATATATGTATATGTATGTTTGTATGTATGTATATATATATATGTGTGTATATATATATATATATATATATATATATATATATAAATACCTGGGACAAAATCCAAGTTAAGCATAGTAAATAAGCTTAGTAAATATAGACAGCCTTTAATGTTAGGTACAATGAGCAAATAAAAGTTCTTCGAAATTCGTCCTCAATGTGATTACCTTTCTAATATAAGAATTCCTACAAATAAAGAATTTTCTAGACACAATTTTGAAAGTCGGCTCTCTATTATATCCTTTAATATTATGTATATTTTAGGGATTATAAGACATGCACTTCCTAAATGAACAGAATAAGATATTCCAATCATTTTAATTTCCAGTCGACCCCTGAGCATTCATTTCAATATTATACCCTTCTAAAAAGCATTAGTCCATTTTAAACCACAGCTATAGGGTATAATAACCAAGTAGACTGAACTTTGTTGGCCGTGATGATGTGCAACCATTAAAATTAAGACTGGAAAAAGAAAATACGTTTTTATTTCTCTAAATAAAACTTGTCAAAACACAGTTGATTGATGAAAGGAACAACGGAAATCTATCCATCAACATATTGTTTATGATTCCATTATTAAATTTATTACGTGATTCAACTCTCTCCTGCAAAAAAATATAAGCAATTGAAATCTGAAAATGATTTGAAATTATCTAGTCAACAACAACTATATTGCGGATAAAGATGGTTATCAGATGGAATTCACAGTCACTAAATATTTTGTGGTAAAAGGTTAGGTTGGAGTAAAGGATAACTTATAATGTGTAATCGGCTACCAGAAATCGAATCCTTAACGGAAACGTTGTATTTCACGTCTTTTAGAAAGGTATGAATATATCTACTTTTCACCTAAAGGTAAATGATAGTTGAGACTGTACGATTTAATCATGGTATGTCAACCAGTCTACAAGAAAGAAACTCTGAATTCAAACCAGTTGCATATCTTGTGAAGAATTGGTTCCACCAGTCTATACATTCCGCAGACACACTACGGGAATTAAGCCCCGACAAATAAATCAGGTTACGGGATCAAACAGTAAGTATCTCGAGTGTGTGTTGGCATTGGCCATTAATGGTATAAAACATTAAGAAATCGTGAGAAGTAAATGATAATAATCCATTCCTAAAAAGGACATATTGGGACAAAAATTATCATCACTTATTAAGGATAGGAGAACATACGAAAAAAAAAAAAAGAAGAGAATCAAGTTTGCTTAACAAATCAGAGTTTGTTTTCAAAGAAACTGAATTTCAATAAAGTAAAATTGGATGCAAAACCTTCCAATAGTAAAATCTGCGAGATCAGATGCCGAAAGCGACGAGACTTTTTGTCGCCTCTACCAGGTAATACCAGCAGGTAGATTCTGACTGCTCAAAACCAATTTGGTCTTCCATGCAGAGAGCCAGAGGCATGTTTATCCATGATGTTTTGTGTACGCCTCAGGTTCAGTACCAAATATTTAACCCTCAGCATACCGGCTTAAAATCACTTTTGTCATGTCCAACATTCAATTCTTTTTTATTGATTTACTAACATAATACCTGTCAAAAATTATGAGATTACTTACACAGCGATTATAACTTCCGTCTAGAATCAAAGTATCTCATCCCAAATTGTTATAACCCGGGATACGTTCAACTTGTTTGACCGTTTCACCATGTCAGACCGAACTGATGTACGTAATTCTTTCCTTGCCATCCAATTCTGATGTATATATATATATATATATATATATATATATATATATATAGTCGGCGTCCCAAGATAATGGGTGTGGAACCAATAGAATGTGAAGTATTTCCTATGAATCTAAGGGAGTACTTGATGCATCACTATTACGATATATTAATTTTGTGGTTTATATAACAAAACTTGCATACAAAGCATAGGTTTCAGCTTTCTTCCAGTTACTATATATATATATATATATATATAGTGATCCACATTATATATATATATATATATATATATATATATATATATATACCTGGTGCATTCAATAAATTTCTTGACTTTTTTTTGTGTAGGCATTTAAAATTATTGTAGACTCATGAAAATTCAGTATGGTATTGCTATACATTTTATAACATTACTGACCAATTTTTATGATTTCAGGTTCAAATAAATACCTACAGCAGGAATTGGAATATACCCTACTAAAGCCTGATTTTCACAGCTGGTGAATTTCAAAAATCCAATCTGGACGTGAGGACACTTTAGAAGGACGATATGCAATGAAATTGTGTTTTAAACTTGGAAAAAAATGTCACAGAAATGTATGGCAGGCTTCAGACTGCTTTTCAACCATCTTGCATGAGTCGAGCATCAGTTTTTGAGTGGCATAAGAGATTCAAGGAAGGTAGGGAGTCTGTGAGGGATCATGAGAGGTGTGGCATGAGTAAAGAAGTCAATACACCAGAGTTGATTGGCCGAAGTGTTAGGGTTAGGGTTACTATGTTGAAGTTTTGAGGGAGTTCAGGAAGAGATTTGGTCGGAAGAGGCCAGCACTCTTCAAAAAGTGTCAGTGGCATTTCCACCAGGACAATACACAAGTCCACAACTCCATCCTTGTCACAGACTATTTGACGAAGATGGGCATCAAGACACTCCCTCCGTCCAGACCTTGCTCCCTGTGACTTTTGGTTGTTCCCTAAGCTCAGAGGCTGTCGTTATGAGACAATTAAGAAGATGAAAGAGGCTGTGACGAAGGTCATTGACACGCTTTCTCAATAAGACTTCCAGAAGTTGTTGGAATAGTACATCAAGTGCATTGCAGCCTGAGGAGATTACTTCGAACGGGATCAGAGTTTCATGTGTGTACTATTAATAAAAGAGCCCTTACTAAAAAAAGGCTGGAAACTTATTTAAGGATGCTCGTATACATATATATATATATATATATAGAGAGAGAGAGAGAGAGAAAGAGATACATATATGCTCACACAATAATGATGCATCTATCTCAGGAATAATATGTATTTCCAAGCCCAACTGTGAAATTAAATATTGAACATAGACATGTGGTTATTCATCTATTCGTAAATGTGTTACAATACCTAATTTACAACCGCACAAAATAGTATTTTCACAATCATGTAATTTGCATTTTAAACTATTTGAGGTCTAGATTTGAAGACATCATAGGGTGCTGTGGTCTAATCCGTTTTTTCATCCTTTATATGACATACTTTTCATGTCTAGTGAAGACATGGTGTTGTAATTGTGGATCCATTTATCGGGAGGATTATATGATAACTAATATATTTGGCTCTAAATGAATAATTTCTCGTTCTATAATAAAAAGTCTAATCTAAGTTTCAATATATTGTTCAAGCAACATGGTCACCTTAGCCTGTAAATAACATTTTTATTACCACACGCGTGCACACACGCACACTCACACACACGCTCACGTACGCGCGTGCGCCCGCCCGCAGAAATCGAGCATTTGATTGACCATAAATATATATGTATATATATATATATATATATATATATATATATATATATATAGGTATGTATCCTGACAGAAGAGACTGAATGCTGGTATTCAATATTCCCTATAAAACGATTGTAATATATAATAATAGTTGAATAGAGATGAATTAAAAGGAGTTGATTGAAAAATATGTGCATTTGAATTAACTTCTTTTTTCCACATTTTGAGTGTGTACTTGGACTTATTTTTGCATACTTTTATTTATCTGTGTGTGTGTGTGTGTGCGCGCGCGCGGTTTTGTGTTGGAACCTGTGCTTACGTGTTTGCATGAGAATTTTCATTAATGTAAGTAAACGAAAAAGTGTGTGTGTGTACATGCGTATGCAACTGATTGTAACCATGCCGTAATCTCCCTCTTCTTTCTTGAGCATGCGCACTTGAGCTTTTGGGCCATTTATAATGACTGCTATAACAGCAGACGATCTCGCAATTATCATTGCCTATTGGGTGCATTCTGTGCAGTCAATCTGGCACCAATTTCCGACCAAGAACTTCTTGATAGATTCTTCTGTTCCCATCCACTTTGGTAATTACGGTTCATTAAACACTTGATGTCAGAGAAAATGGTAAAGTGAAAAGTCATATCGAATAAAAGAAAACAAAGAAATAAATGAAATTTGGCCGAGCAAACTGAATGACCTTTATGCGTGCAAAACGACCAGAGATGAAATCGAAATCGAAAAGACGGGAAAAGCCATAGGTCAGCAGACTTAGACAATTACGATGAACTTTTTATCGGTGAAGATTTGATAAATACGCGTATTTTTACGGTAATGCAGGTCATATGCGACTAAGTGTTATTATATTCTTACCAATAGGTCTTATTTCGACAAGGAAAGTGATTATTTGCTTTTCTTATCCGACATTGTTTTTTGTGACAAAATGCTTGATCATTCATTTTTTTCTGTTTCACACATTACAATTCTCAAGACTTTATAACTCACAGCAGTCAAGAACAAACACCGTCTATGTATGTATGTATGTATGTATGTAGCTTGCTTGCTGGCTTGATTGCTAGCTAACCACCAGCATAATTACCTAACTATCTATCTTACGCTGATAATATTTTCTTTATAATAAATGGATCGATCAAGTTTCTTTCAAAGATCAGAATTAAACTTTCTTACATTTTTATCTCTCTTTCTTTCTTCTTTTTCTCTGTACTTTTCTTTTTACCTCTTCCCCCCGTCTCTCTCTTTTATGTTTACAAAGCTATCGAGTGAAAAAATGTCATTATATGCAGGCTATTCAGCTATCTGTATAGGTAGATATCTTGTTTTTCTAAGCTGAAAATCGCTGTTATTTTTTTACACACACACACACACACACACACACACACACACACACACACACACACACACACACACACACACACATATATATATATATATATATATATATATATATATATATATCAAGTTACCTAATATTCATCTCTCTAAGTTGTAGGCTATCTATCAATCTATCACACGTTTTTTAAGGCTATGGTCTTTCTTTCATTCATTCTTCGTCTATATATATCTTTTGCTATTTTGTGGTCGTATTTTTTAGTTTGCAGGTTATCTATCTATCTATCTATCTATCTATCTAAAAATCAATCGCGTGTCATTGTCAATCCACAATCTCTCTCTCTCTCTGTCTCTCTCTCTCTCTGTCTCTGTCTCTCTCTCTCTCAGTATCACTTTGTCTCTCTGCCTCAGTGTTTCTGTGTCTATCCCTCCCTCTATATCTATTTATCTACATATCTAGTCTCATTCTACATGCTCTTTTTCTATCAATCATTAAATCGATCTGTCAATCAATCAATTAATCACGCTCCATTTAAGCCCATAATGTTTTTCTTTCTTTCGGGTGTGCACGCACGCGCCCGCAAGAAGTGTTTTTCTACGTTGCTCTCACCTGTTCGCATTTCTTATTCTACTCTCAGTCGATCATATATGCTATTTCTCTGTCATATCATTTTTTCTTAATAAACAACTGTCTATCTATCCTGCAGTTTTCTAAGGACTCGGTCTCCCTCGATTTTTTTCTCTCTCTTATTCACTCAGTCTCTGTTAATATCTATCTATCTATCTTTGTAGATCTAATAAATGGAAAATAGTTGTACCTTTCCTGACAAAGTGAAAAGTCAGTGTTCGAGCCTTGATAAAAATTCCAAGATCTGAACACTAACTTTCAATCAAGGATTTATTTGACAGCTGAGATGATTAATGACATTAACATTTACTTCTTATTTATTCCTGAACACGGCAAAATTAGGCACAGGTATTTGCACTGCGTTTGCCCGCCCAATATAAATGATCGAACTATATGGAAAATCAGCATTCTAAATTTGGGTTTTACATTGATTCGAACATTGATCATCAGGGCCAATACTAAACAAGACGCCTCAACATTTGTCATCCTACACTCTCTTCTCTTGTTAATTCCATCTCTCTTTCTATTTATAGAGGAAGTTTCTGTGGTGTAATGGGCAAATTGTTAGATTGGTGTCTTAAAGTAAGCGAGTTCGAACTCCAGTCACGCTAATACTTACAGACTAATAATATTTAGAGATGTATGAAACTCCCGCCCCCGCTAAATTTTGAATAGTATCTCACTTGTTCTTTAACCAGATTTTTTTAAACATGAAATAACACAAGATGGCTGAAATATAAGCATCATTTAATAAGTTTCCAAACCTTTTTCGTATGGGCACTTTTATTGATAGTACACACATGAAACTCTAGTCCCCTTCGAAGTAATCTCCTCCGGCTGCAATACATTTGTTGTACCGTTCCAACAATTTCTGGAACGCCCCAAGGAAGTCATCTTGTGTGAACGTGTCATAGACCTTCGTCACAGCCTCTTTCATCTCCTCAATTGTCTCATAACGACAGCCTCTGAGCTTAGACAATAACCAAAAGTCATAGGGAGCAAGGTCTGGACTATAGGGAGGGTGAGGAACTGTCTTGATGCCCATCTTGGTCAAATAGTCTGTGACAAGGCTGGCGTTGTGGACTGGTGCTTTGTCTTGGTGGAAATGCCACTGACCCGATTTCAAGAGTGCTGGCCTTTTCCGACGGAATATCTTCGTGAACTCCCTTAAAACCTCAATATAGTAACCCTAACCCTAACACTTCGGCCAATCAACTCTGGTGTATTGACTTCTTTATTCCTCCCACACCTCTCATCATCCCTCACAAACTCCCTGCCTTCCTTGAATCTATTATGCCACTCAGAAACTGATGCTCGATTCATGCAAGGTGCTCCAAAAGCAGTCTGAAGTATTCCATACGATTCTGTGGCATTTTTTCCAAGTTTAAAACAGAATTTCATTGCATATCGTTCTGCTAAAGTGTTCTCACGTCCAGATTGAATTTTTGAAATTCACTAGCTATGACAACCAGGTTTTAGTTGGGTGTATTCCAGTTGCTGCTGTAGCTGTTCTTTTGAATCATAAGAATTGGTCAGTCATCTCATTAGATGTATTGCAACAACATATTGAATTTTCAAGAGTCTACGAAAATTTTAAATGCCTGTAAAAAAAAGTATGGGAATTTATTAAATACACCACGTACATTAAAAAAAGAAAACCAACCAAGCATACCTCTCTTTCTCTCTTTCTCTTTCTCTCTCTCTCTATATATATATATATGTATATACATGTGTGTGTGTGTGTGTGTGTGTGTGTGTATAAGTAGTCATGAATATAAACTTAAATATCTTGACTTATTTATTGTGTCAACTGTGTAACACACCCCTCAGTTTTTTACAATACCAGGAATAAAGTGTTACAGGACGATGTCAGTATAGCTACAAACAATGATTATTGTTACAATTTCCAGTGTTTTCCTATATTTTTTATTGCACATCTGAACGACTAGTCTCAAGAAGTTTCTTACAACGGACTTGAAAGCTGAAGGCTCAACGCTTCTTTTTAATTGCTAGATTCTTAACCTATATATTTGTAGTTGTTTTTTTAGATATTCACTTTTTGATAAAAACAAAGAAAGCATATTTTTTTCGGTCGTCTGCTACTAAAGTCTTTTTACTGCAAGACTATAAAAAAAAAAAAAAACAGATAGCTTTATCTGTCATCCTATATTGAGAGTTATATTTTTATACGAGCATATAAATAAAACTGAATAAATTGCTTTCAAGACTCTGTATGGGGTCAAATGTTTCGACGGTGTAAGCTTCCCTATTTCATTTAAGAATATCCAAAAAATTGTAATATAAATAAGATTCTAGTTGATTAATTTAGTAATGAGTTGTTTCTTAGCTAGATTTAGAGGTCAATCACAGGACGGTGGAAAAGGAGGGATATATATGAGAAAGAAGTTCAAGACAGTCAAAGAGAGAGAGAGAGAGAGAGATAGATATGAATAAATCAGCGTGCTTAAAATATATCACTTGACTATTTAGGAATATTTTGAGGAATTTATTCGTTCTACTTATTAAACAGGAAATATTTTTAATAAGGAGAAAGGAGGAGAAGAAGGAAAAGGAAGAAAGGAATAGAAACTAGAAGAAACGGAAGAATGTGTGACACAGTGAGCAAGACATAATAGGGAAATTGTAATATCTGCAGAAAATAATTAATTAAAGATTGAATATGTTATAACTATTCAAAATAAGTTTCCCAAAGTAAGGGGAGGTATTGTAAAATGTGGATCGGTTAAGGAAGGATAAAGTGAGATGGTGCCCGTGGTGTAATGGTTATCGTGGTAGGAAATGGACACGGCGAAACGAGTTCAAATCCTGGACGAGACTGATAGCATTTCACATAGCACTAATACCCTTGGGAAAAGTATGAATCCAATTCATGGGTAAATAGTAGGGCAGACTAGGTTTTTTAGCCTTGGGTGAGGCAACTACTTTAGGAGAAGGAAAACTCTGAATTCAAAGCCGTTAAACTCCGCTTAAAAATTGACCTTGTGTCCTATCCTGTCCGAGCGGAGGGGTTGGGTAAATATGATAAAGTGACATGGTGCCAGCTTCGAAAATCCGTTTTAACCTTTTGTTGTGGATGTAGATTCGCATTGTAGCAGCATTAAAATCGAAGTTAAGATCTCACTTAGAAATGAGTTTAAGAAGTGCTTTATTAAGATAAGAAAATCTAATGCCTCTTCTATATTAGTCCAAATGTTTGTAAATGTTTCTGGATGTTTCACCAGTATATTTCAATTTAAAATTTGGCAAGCAATGCAATAAACACCGGTGTCAGAAACGATCTTGCATCGAGGACTTGAGTGTAGTAAGTCATAGATCATTTTAGAGGATAAAGTGGCAGTTTTAAAACCAAGTTTATTTAAGGTTTTTCCGATTATGTTAGTGGAATAATTCTTAGGCAATATAATGCGTGTATGGAGGAGGGAAATTTATCGGAGAGGGTGTGTAATATTACTGACGGGCGCTGTCGTCAATCAGTGAAGGTGTCAAGAGACTAGCGCTTGCGGGCAGAATAACCAGCAAAGTTAGACGTGGTTTTAAAATAATCACAGATGAACTATCACGTGTTTCACGACAGTTTCACTGGTGACATCGAACATTCGGGGATCTTCGATTTGTTCCCCAAAATCTCTATATAAGAAAACAAGTCAGAAGATTTTGGGAGAGTTGAAGGCAGTTGTCAAAACGGGTGCGTTAAATGTTCCGAGGCCCCGATCCGTCCTACCCCAGTCTGCTACGACTTATCTGTCAGGTGTGTGTCAACAGTCAACTCTCACCCATACCGCCGACACCACCAAGAGGAAGGGAGAAGAAGAATGTAACCAAAATGAACTTTTCGAGTTGCAACGATCATAGCTAAGTGAATAATAAACGACTGCTATATTTTCTTCCCTTGCCTTCGAGTTTGAGCATTTCTTTTTCTGTGGACTTCTTTCTTTATTGCACAACACGTTGGTCCTATGTTACAGGTGTTGATTTTAGTTCGAAGTCGATTTTTATTGTGGATTTTAACGGCTTTTATATTGAGCAATGTGTATAAAAGGTTTGGGGTATATATAGCTAAGAAATGAGTTTTCTATGAGATTGAATTCAGCATTTAGATATTTTGTAAACAAATACGTAGGGCTCTAAGGTAAAAACCTATGATGACAGATCTTTTGGCATTGTTATAGAGGTGGGAATAGAAGTGTATGCGATCGTTTTTACGGTGTGTTTACGGCAAACTTTGAATTTTAAATTGTCATTATTCCTAATAAGTAAGTCATCCAAAAGATGTCGAGTGTTGTTGGATTCAAGTTCACATGTGAACTTTATGGAAGGCTTTAATCATTAAGGGTTTTCGGACAATTGTCTTCATCTTTATTGTTATTTCCACGGCGTTTCGGCCGATATGTCCTCTGGCCTTCTTACGGTGTTTGTCAAACTCGGGAACCTTCCCGGAACTTTATAGAAGGTTCTATATTATTAAGTATTTCAGTGATATTTAAATCAAGAACTTGTGGATAAATTAATAAGATGTTGTTTATGTATGTAAATTAATTAGCACTACGGGAGATTATATATTTAAGAGGACCAGACCCCAGGAATTAGAGATAAATGCAAGCAAGAACCTGGCTAAGCAGAGCCCCCATAAATAAACCAAAGATATGTTTATAAAACCTGTTGTTGTGTTGGAAATAATGTCCTAATGTCAATTCACTGAGAGAGCAGGAGAGGTAATGAGGTATAATATTTTCGAAGGTGATTATCTAGACGTTAAATACACCTATCAACAGGTTTATTAGTATTTAAAGATTGGATATCTAAACTAGCTAAATACTTGTTATTCATATCAATGTGCATCGCTGATATAATCAACAGAGGGGATAATATTTTAGCAGAGTTTAACTATGTTGTTGGGGCAGATCATATGCCAGATATAATTGGTCTTAAGGAATTCTCAGGATTGTGGGTTTGGGGAATACCATATATTTTTGGGATAATAGAGTGGTATTTGATTATCGAGGACGAGGATATGTTCTCCTTTAAGATTGATTTTTTCTAAGACTTATGAATGTTGATATTATTTAAAACATTTTGAGAGGTTATTCGTTCGTAGATATTATTATCGCCAAGGAGATGCTTCAGTTTTGGTTTATAGACCGATGAATCCATAATAACAAAACCTTCGCCTTTATCAGAAGGTGATATAATGATGTTTCGGCTGGAAGAGAGAGATTTCCAAGCAGTTGTATATATCGGACAGGTAAGGTCAGTTCCACAGGGGACAGTAGAAGCAGCAATGTTTCTTATATAATTTTTACCATCATGTTGTAATATTATATTATCATTTATTTTATATTTTCAGGTGTGCTGACCAATGACTGAATTCTTTCAGCGCATGAATATATTTCCACCAAGTAATTCCAGAAATCAATGTTGACAATACTTTCCAGCATTTATACGAATATCTTCTTAATTACCGAATCGCCCGGTCAATTTACGGACGAGATCAATAACACCACCAATGAAAGCCAATTTTCTTTTTTAGATATACTTTATACTTTCGTTTGCTTTTTTTTGTCTATTTTGTTTATTTATTATATTCATTTTATGTGGTCATCTCTTTATATATATATATATATATATATATATATATATATATATATATATATAAAATTTACTTAAAAAGCGAGTCGGAAATCTTCTACTAAAGTTTCACCTTATCGGATCATCAGGAAGCCTAACTCTCTCTCTCTCTCTCTATATATATATATATATATATATATATATATATATGTATTCGAAAATAATATATGTTCGCGTGTGTGTGTGTGTGGCATTTTCTCTTTTAACAATGATTGACTAAACATTGGAATAAATAGAACAGATACTTTGTCTCTTTTTATTTTATCTTTTGTCCGTTCAAGTCTTCCTGTGAGTCGTTTTTTCAAAAGACATTCCAAACAAAAGTCAAACGACTCATAGACTTGAACGGATCAAAAATAGAAAAGGTACACACGAAGAGTTTTTCTTGTTTAACCAAATATATATGCGTACGTGTGTCATTGTGTATGTATATGCGTGTGTGAATGTGTATGTGTTTGTGTGTTTGTTTATGTGTGTGTGTGGGTGTGTGTGTGCATACGTTCGAGTATATAGTGTTATGTATATATAAGTAATTAAGTTGACGATCATAGTCGAGGGCAACCAGAAGGTTCCCTTTTTAATAGCTACTACACCAAGGTGTAGGGGAGGGCACTACTCCTTTAGCTGAATTGCTCCACTTTACACTTGATACGTACCTTATATTTTCAGAGTGTTAAGCAAGGAGGTATCAAGTACCATTTTTAAAGTCTTTTCGATAACGCGACCTGGGATTGAACACCGGTCACCAGGACCATTGGCGAGATTCTTAGAATCTGAGGAGATATCCAAATTGTATGTATGTAAGTGCACATACTCGCACGCAAACATGTTCTCTCTCTCTCTTTCTCTCTTTCTCTCTCTCTCTCTCTCTCTCTCTCTCTCTCTCTCTCTCTCTCTCTCTCTCTCTTTGACTTTAAAATGTGGATTGTTCGGTTACATTCTTTAAAATTTACTTTCTCACCTTTTCTGAATTCGTAATTTCCTACTTGGAAATTGTATTTCTTTAATACAACGATTTCAAACCCCTGAGTTTCTCCATTCAGCAACGAATCGTTTCCACGTTCTCGTGGTTTTTTTTTACACAAATTCAATTCTTAATATTCTAACCTCCTTCTTTTCTTTATCCTCTTTCCATCTATTTTTATTTATAGACTATTTGCTTTTTGTCATAAAAGTTCATTTTCAAATTAATTTTCAGTGTGTGTGTTCTTTTATTGAAACCAAAGAACGTGCAGTTCAACCGAAACACGATATGTCTCTCGATTACGGAGTCAACAAAATTATTTTGGGAAATAATGACAATGGAGGAACGAAATATTCCATTTTGAAATAGCTTTGTATTAAAACAAAAACACTTGTCTGTGTTCTCTCTTTCAATACTCACTAAATTAAAAAAAAGATTGCAAGCAAAAAATATAAATTATTGAACGTTCATTCATATTCTTGCTGTCCTTAGTTTCTGGATGCGTGTGTTTCGAAAAGAGCGCGCGCATATCTTTTCGAAGCTGACACATGCGTATGAATGGAAACAGAATAGCAGAAAGGCGTCAATCAAATGAAGAAATCTTATGATTCTTTAACAGTGAAAATAAGGATCGAAAAAAAATTGGGGAGGAAAAGGAAATGAGATTTTAAGAAATGCTAAGGTGGACGAAAGAAATGAGTACAATAGAATACATATTTTAATTTTGGAATAACAATGACATTTATCATTTGTTATAATTATCATATTTGTTTTGTTTTACTTTATTTGTTTTGTTTTTTAATAACTGATACAAACAGAGACTGAATTAGTCAAATCGTTTATTACTAGTATTGTGAGTTTTTTGAAAAATGTTTTGTTTTTATTTGTTTTGTTTTTTTGCTGCGAATTAGGTGACAACGAATCCCAGTTCAATCATTTTTATCTATCTTTTCATTTTTTAATGAATCATTATAATTAATTTAACTAATTTTTCTTTAATCTTAATTTGTTTTATTTCATTATCACAACTGACTACAAAGATTCTAAAAAATACGATACATTATTAAATTTACCAATGCTTTACCAAAAAACAAAACAAAATAAAAGCTATTACTGATGCTTGTAATAAAAGAAGAGCAAAAGAAAAAAATATATTGACAAAAGATTTCACCATGTGAAAGGTACCCCACAAAAAAAAAAGACTGAGAAGAGGATCGTTTTAGTATGTTTGTATTTATAAATGCGAACAAATTCTCTTAAATGAAAAATAAAAGGATTTGAAAGAAAGAATAAGAAAAATGTTCAGTTGACAAACAGGAAAACTCTTTGAAACCAAGCTCAGCAAAAGAATTTCATCAAATGTATAAACACCTGACCAGTCCCCCTTGTAAGATACTCTGGACCATTGTTAAAATGGACAAGGGAGGAACTCTGACAAATGGACAAAGAAAACTAAAAATTGATGTCTATGCACAAACCCTTATATTTGACAAATGATATAAACTAACAATATGCGTTAAGAAAACAAGGAAGAGATGGATTCACCATCATTAGATATTGCATGAATGTATCAATTCGAAGACACGAGAACAACATAAAAATGGCAAAGAAAGACTAATAATAGAGGCCAATAATAACACAGAAAATATAAGGACACATTTGCAAATAAGAAAAACTAGAAAACAGAAAGAGGAAGAAAAACAACTATATGGATATTCAAGAGGACGTGAATAATGCTGCAAAAGGGAAACTTATAGATAGAAACTGATTCTGTTCGAATTGCAGCTCAAATCAATGCTGTAAAAACCAATTATATAAAAGTAAAAATCGATACTATACAATAGAATAAAAAGTATGAGTCATGAGGTGACAAAGAATAAACGATTAATCCCATATTAAGCGAATGTAGCAAAGTTAAACAAAAGAAGTTTAAGATATGACATGATTGGGGGCGAAAGCTGATGCACAGGGAATTGTGCAATAAAATTTGATTATATTACCAAATAGTATATACACAAACAAGTATCCGTCCATGAGAATGAACCGTATACAATTCACTGGGGTTTTGAGATACACACAGCTCACTTTATCCAGGCCAGAGTTACTGCTAATTCACACACAAAAAGCAACTTACCGTCTAATTGATTTTGCTGTCTCGGCTGATCACAAAAAGAAAATAAAAGTAATTAAAAAGAGAAACTAAAAACGCTGGGAAAAATGAGGGCAACAACGATACCAATTATATTTAAAGCATTAGGAACGATTCCCAAAGGTGTGGAAAGGGATCTGGAAGAGTTGGAAATTAGCGAATGAATAAATTCCTCCAAGACTATAGTATTATTGAGATCGGCTAGAATACAGTGAAGAGTGTTGTCATTCATGTTACAATAAAATATCATTAGTTAACACTGTTTTGAACAACTGAAAGTGTTGAGTATCACCTACCTTCCGACATAATGAGTTGTTCCATCTGCCATATATGGCAGTAGCGAGTGATCAGTCTGAGACCAGTCTACGTCTACGAGTCTGAAGAGCGTTTCCTATTGTTGAAGTATATCCTTACTCTATCACTAATCCTATGTTCTTACTACTAACAGTCACTCTCTTGTAAATACTCTTTCCTGTAAATATAACAATTTCCTTACATATCGTGGTTTGCATCCTTATTACTACTACTTGTATTCACTAACCAGAACACAACACAAAGGAATAAAAATAACCTAATAATAATCAACAAAAAAGGTTTGCTGTCCTGCCTGACCACAGAATAAAACTGAAAGAATATGAAAAGAAAAATAAGTATTTCGACCTTGCTAGAGAATTGAAAAAGAAGTGGTGACAATTATACCAATTGTGATTGGTGTTTTTGGTAGAGTTACTAAAGGATTACTGAAGGCACTGGAGAATTTGGAAATTAGCGGCCGTGTGGAAACCATCCAAACAACAACATTAGTGAGAACGACCAAAATACTGAGAAGAGTCCTGGAGACTTGAGGAGACTTGCTGTCACTCAATCTCCAGTGAAAGACCATCAGTTAACGCTGATGTAAAAAATTCTAATCAGTAAATAATAATAATAATATCCCAAAAAGTATTTAAGGTGAGGTATCTGTGGATGGGTCAGTTGATCAACTAGCAATTGTGCCAGAAATTGAAGTTTGACCATGGTATCGAACGGTATATGCACAAACCAGAATCTGTCCTGGAGAATGTGACTTTTATATTAAAACAGATCACTTAATCTTGGCCAGAAAACAAGACCAAGTGATAGTTAATACAAAAGGAAAAGGAAAATCTGCTGAGTATTGAATTTTGTCATCCTGATTGATGACGTATTGAAAATCAAAGACAATTGAAAGAGAAAGAAGTACCGAGACTTAGCAAGGTAATAAAAAAAGCAATGGAGCATAAAACTAATGGTGATATTAATTGTAACAGGTTTGCTTGGAACGGTCCCAAAAGGCTTGATAAGGGGAATAGATGTTTTGGAAATCAAAAGACGAGCGGACACCATTCAAACTTCAGTTTTATTGAGGTCGACTTGAATACTAACTTGAGGACACTTAACGTCACTCACATTTCTGTGAAAGACCATCAGATAATACTGGTATGAAAAACTCGCAAGGAGTAATATATATATATATATATATATATATATATATATATATATATATATATATTGCGAGCAATATTGAACAAGTCCTTGATGTCACACCCCACAAAACAGCAGCTATAGGGCCACCTACAACCCGTCACGAAAACTATCCAAGTTAGATGAATCAGACATGCGGGACACTGCTGGAGAAGTAAGCGACATACTCCAGGAAAACTCCTTCACATGGACGAGCAAAGGCAGGACGGCCAGCTTGAACCTACATACAACAGCTCAGTGCCGATACAGGTTATAGCCTTGAAAACCTCCCGGGATTGATGAACGAGAGAGACGGGTGGCGAGAGAGAGTCAGGGAGATCCATGCTGTCAGCGTGACGTCTGGGGATGACAATATATACGCTCCCCCATGGGGGTTGAGCACTCTGGCGAAGGAATTGTCGGCCGCCGCTAGCGTAATGCAAAGCTCTTCGCAAGAATTGAACACTCTGGTAGCTGATAGGTTATAAAAAATGTAAACAAAGGCTGCTGCTGCTGTTGCTAAAATAAATACCTTAAAATTCCCTTAGCCAACGTGGTCCGGTGACACGAGTTCAAATCCTGGACACGAGTTCAAATATAAGTAGATGTGAATGAGGTGATACGTGTTATTAAAACTACCTCACTTAGTGGTGTAGTCGTTGTCGCCGTAGGAAATGAACGCGGCGATACGAGTTCAAATCCTCGACGAGACCGATTGCATTTCACATAGCACTAATACCCTTGGGAAATGTATGAATCCATTTATTCTCCCTCCAACTATGGGTAAATAGTAGGAAAGACTGAGTTCTTCAGCCTTTGTGAGGCAACTAGTCTAGGAGAAGGAAAACTCTGAATTCAAAGCTGTTAAACCCCGCTTAAAAATTGACCTTGTGTCATATCCTGCCCAAGCGGAGGGTTTGGTAAATATGGTAAACCACTTTTATTTAAAACAATCCTACAAAAATGGATCATTCGAAAAGAATTATAGAAATTTGTAAAAAATATGCGAAATCTAATAAGAACCAAAGACTTGCCGACCAAATTAAAATAATTTTAAAGAAAGGCTGGTTTTCTAACGTTGAGATACTAGAAACATTTGGACAGGTAAGACTTGAAGGATATATTCAAAAAGAGTCTCCTACACAAATTGACACACAAATAATGTATACCAAATCACTACAGAACCCAGCATAACATCAATGTTAAAGATACCAACCAGAAAAAATGGAATATAAATTTTTTAAAATCATGTCTGAAAAGAAGACTATATTACCTTTCATGAATGTAGACCGGAAAAAGGCAATGAAGAAAACAAGAAGATAAATGAATAATTAAAATGTATTCCAACATAGCAAATTTGCCAAACTCATCAAAGTAAATTATGCTGAGGAAAACTAATTTGAGAAAAAAATGAGTATAACCCTAAAAAAACGGACGGAAATGCAAAACTCCAATTGGAGATGAGGCTAGAAAGATCAATAAAGAAACGGCTGAAACATACGAAACATCTAAGGAAGGAAATACATACAAGACACAATGGGATAAAAAGACCACCAAAGAAAACCGCTGAAAAATCTCACAACACAAAAACAATAAATAATCAAAAGATATCAACGAAAAAGGGAGACTCAAAAGACACCTAGACAACGTCAATCAAAACAAACAAAACAGAATATTTTAAAATAATGAAAGAAAAAATCTATCAACAAGTCAGTGTAGAAAACATAAAAATAAATCGACAAACGAACGTAAAAGAAACAAAATAATTACATAGTAAAATATGGAAAATGGAAACAGAAAAGAACATAATTAAAATGCTGAATTGATAAAAAAAATATGAAAACCGAATAACAAGAAACTGATGAAGGCCCAGAGGTAGGGAAACACCTGGACTCACTAATATCAACACACAAAAATCATCAAATTGGAAAATACCTGCTAATGATATGCATTCATTGATTCTGGTTGAAAAGTCATGTCCACCAATGACAGGTTGACTATGCTGAATAAAATGCCAAGAGGAAGCAAACATAATCCAATCGATGACGAAAGGAAAAAGTAAAATGATCCAGTCGGACCCCCTAAAACGGACCCATTTCCAGTGAATGTAAACAGATAATGTCTTTTCCTCAGAAATGAAAAATCCTTATGGAACTAATAAGAGAATAAATCTATAACTCATTTCTGTACAGCAGAATTTTCCCGAGGAACAGAAAGCATGCCGCAAGTGAACAAGAGGACGAAATGACAGATAATATATAGATCAGAACAACTAAAAAGAAGCCAAAACAAGACGGAAAAACGTAGCCATGACATCGATTGATAACAAAAAGGCTAATGCTATGTTCAGGTAAAAGTTGATAATACGGACTCTGAAAATGTACAAAATACTCGATAATATCATCAACTTCATCTCGAAAGCGATGTACGAGGATCATTAAATAAGTTTCCAGACTCTTTTCGTATGGGCTCTTTTATTGATAGTACACTCATGAAACTCTAGTCCCTTTCGAAGTAATCTCCTCCGGCTGCAATGCACTTATTTTACCGTTCCAACAATTTCTGGAAGGCCCCATGGAAGTCCTTTTGTGTGAGCGTGTCAATGATCTTCGTCACAACCTCTTTCATCTCCTCAATTGTCTCATAACAACAACCTCTGAGCTAAGACAATAACCAAAAGTCAAATAGTCTGTGACAAGGATGGAGTTGTTAAATGGGGTAGTGTCCTGGTGGAAATGCCACTGGCCCGATTTCAAGAGTGCTGGCCTCTTCCGATGGAATCTCTTCCTGAACTCCCTTAAAACCTCAACGTAGTAACCCTAACCCTAACCTTTTTGCCAATCAACTCTGGTCTATTGACTTCCTTATTCCTCCCACATCCCTCATCATCCCTCATAGACTCCCTGCCTTCCTTGAATCTCTTATGCCACTCAAAAACCGATGCTCGATTCATGCAAGACGGTCGAAAATCAGTCTGAAGCACTCCATACGTTTTTGTGGCATTTTTTTTCAAAGTTTAAACCATAATTTTACTGCATATTGTTCTTCTAAACTGTCCTCATGTCTAGATTGCATTTTTGAAATTCTCCAGCTGTGACAATCGGGCTTTAGTAGGGTGTATTCCAATTGCTGCTGTAGCTGTTCATTTGAACCTGAAATCATAAAAACTGGACTGTCATCTCATAAGTTGTATAACAATAAGATACTGAATTTTTAAAAGTCTGCGACAATTGTAATTGCCTGGACAAAAAACGTCTGGAAACTTATTGAATTCACCACGTAAACCAGGGAATGAGAATGAGCAGTAAGAGGAACAGCCCAATCAGAGGTGAAAATCAAAAGAGGCATCTTCTAGGGAAACTCACCTCTACCATAGTTACTCCTTATAGCAATGGTCCAACTCGATTTCCAAATTAAGTGATGTGCAAAACTTTTCAAAATAACAAGAATGTTTAATCACCGCATATACATGGATAATATCAAGGAATCAAAGATCTCAGCAGGAAATATATCTCAATTAAACTTGCTAATTTATACAGGATTAAAACTATACCATGTAAAACTGAGCATCTCCAAAGATATCCGAATAAAAATTTTAAGACAATGAAGAAAATTAAAACTAAAAGAACAAATACGGAATCTGCGACAACAAATGAAAGTATTATGGAAGGAAAAACATGAAATCATATATTGAGATGAAATGACCAAATCAAATATTAGACAAGTCTGACAAGACAACTAAAAGAAATAAATGATATAATGTTCACAAAAAAGGGGAGAATCTTAAGATACCGAAACAAGGTCAAACAACAGAAACAAATCTGAACATTGCGAAGTATAAAAACAATTCTACCACCAAGTCGGTGGAAAATGCATAAAAACAAACCAACATCTGAATGCAAAGTAAACAAAACAAATTTGGATTAAAATATGATTGCAAAAAGAACATATTAATAAAATAAATGGATTGAGATTAAAACAATTACAACGACTAGAAGAAGGCATGAGAAGCAACTACGACCGAATGGATAATGAAGAGGAAAACTACCCTGATACAGAAAGAACTCCTAAAAAAGGAACCATCTCCAGTAACGGATAACGTGTCTACCTATGATGTGGAATCCTAACAATAAAGATTAAAGAAGAAATACTTAAATATAATCCTAACAATATATATATCCTAACAATATATATATCCTCAAAATAAAGATTAAAGAAGAAATACTTAAATATCCAGACCTATTTTCTGAAGAACAAAAAGGATGATTCGGTAAGGAAACGAAAAACAGATAAATTACTGTACATAGAACAGGACATTGGCAAGGCGGACAAAAAAGACAGAAAAATGTTACAATTACATAGATTGACAACAAAACAAGGCCCATGATATATTCCTGCAAACTTGGATAATTGAATGTCTGAAAATATACATAATATCCGACAAAGTCATGAAATTCCTCACGGAAGCCATGGAAAACTAAAAAGTGGAATTTGCAGCAGATGGACAAATTCTAACAGAGGGGAGAATCCAGAGAACCATTTTCCCGAAAGACTTACTGATTTTTTCTATTTGTAGTAGCAATGATGCCACACAATTACATACTCAGGAAGTGGACCGGGGGCTACAAATTTTCAAAATTACAAGAAAAAAGATTATTAACCCCCTTTTGTACATGGACAATATCATTTTATTTGGTAATTTGATGCAAACAAAAAGAAAATGGAGTCAGGATATCAGAAAAAAATGGCTTTGAAAAATGTGCCGCGCTCATGAGGAAAAGTAGGGAAAGAAAAATAACGGAAAAAATAAACAACGCAAATGAGGAAAGGATAAGATCTCTTTGAGAAGAAGAAAATTGTCCTTGTAAATGTTGTATGCGGACATAATTAAACAAGTGGAGATAAGAAAAAAAGAATTCCTCAGACGAACGATAATATTCAAAAACCGGGTCTGCAACTGGAATTTCGTCGGATTGCTTACAACCAGGGGAAGTCACCCAAGTAAGATACTCAGGATCATTCTTATAATAGACAAGGAAGGAACTCTAACGAATGGATCAAAGGACAAGAAAGTTGATGACGATTCACGAGGCTGCACATCTGAGGAATGAAAGCACATGTGTCAAGAACAGGAGGAGCTAGAGTATTCACCAGCAATGAACATCGTGTTGATGAAGATTCAATTACTAGATTAAAAATGAAAATAAAAAGACTTATTAAAGCATACAGTAACAGAAGATCGGCAACAGAGGAACAAATAGAGCAACAGCAAAAAACTAGAATGCAGAAATAGGAAGAAAAACAAATATGAGGGCATTTTAGAAGAAAAACTGGCAAAATTGCTCCCAAGATGAGGTGGATAATACAACGAAAAGGACTCCTAAAAGGAGAAACTGAATCTCTTCTAATAGCATGAAATAACGCTATAAGAACATATATTAAAGCGAAAATCGTTAATACGCAACTGGATAGCAAGTGCGAATCATGTAATGACAAAGATGAAACGGCGGATCACATCAAAATCAAATTCAGCAAACTAGCACATTATGTATATAAGACTAGCACAACTGAGTAGGAAAGAAGATTCAGTGGGAATTGACCAAATCTGATCATACTTCCAAAATTTTATGCATAAACAAGAATCCGTCCAAGAGGATGGTACGCATAAAATTTTCTGATATTTCGAGATATAAAGGTGTCTTGTAACCTGGATCAGAAAACCTGACCAGGTGTTAATTATCAAGAATCAAGAAAAAAATGTTTCTTCCTCTATTGGATTTTTTCCATCCCGGGTGATGCCATAGCGAAAATAAAATAAAAATAATTGGCCCTCGTCTGAGAAATAAAAAGGTAGGAATATGTAGATGACTGTGATACCAGTTTTAGTTGATGCACTTGGAACGGTCGTCAAATTCGTGGAAAGTGAACTGGATGAATTTAAAATCAGAAGATGAATAGAGACTATCCATACTACATCATTTTGAGATCAGTCAAAATAGACAAAAGATTTCTAGAGATCTGTGGAGATTTGCTGTCATTCAAAAGTCGGTGAAAAGTCACTAACTAACGCTTGTAAGAAAAATTTGCAAAGAGTAAAATAAAAATAAGACAAGAGGAATTATGAATCAGAGGAAGAATCGACTTCATCCAAACTAGTGCACTGCTAAAATGGACAGAAGTGTGCTTGAGATCTGAGGAAAATTGCTGTTTCTCAGACTCCACTGAAAGGCCACCAGATAACACAGATCTAAAAACAAAATCAAGGAGTGAAGAGATAATACCATCAGTTCTAATTTTGTCAAAGCCAACATTGACGATACACAAGAAAATAGTAATTATTGGCTTTGTAGTGGAAGTAAGTGAATGCTACAAACAAACACAAGAGGAATATAAGAAAAGGTTCGACTTGGTGTGTAAGTTGATCCACTTGGAAACCGGAAGCCTACCATAATAAAAAACGGTATATTCACAAACCAAAATCTCTTCTTGAAAATGAAATGGAGAGCTTGAGATGGATCACCCAATAAGAAAATGTTTCTGTAATTCATCATTATTTTAGGCTGTATTCTTGCTGATTTTCGCAATAATAAATTATGTTATTTTTCGGATCTATTTTTAAAAACATTTTTCAGTATTGTTACGATTAAAAACATTCCATTCTGTTATAATGGTTACAGAATTAAGCAAACATTATATCGTTAATAATTTCCAATGTCATTGAGAGTCCCAAACGCCTGACTTTTTTCGAAACTAGGATAGGTTTAATGAATAACAACACTGTTGACAATGCCATGTTATTATTAATTCAAATTCAAGTCAAGAAAATGAAAAATTTATTATAAAAGAAGGGTTTTACTGGAAAGACAACAGTGTATGATTTGAAGACTGCGAGGCAGAGTAAATAGATGGAGCTCAAAAAACAAATTATTGGTTAGAGATTAATTCTTAATCTCGTATAATATTGCATGTTCCTAAAAGGAGAGAGACATCGCGAATTAATTTCATTTCATTATCGTTTGATTTGAACAACACATCATATCACCGCTGCGATCATGTGGATTATGAGAATAACTCTATAAAACGTCTGAGAAACTCTGTGAAATTTTCTTCGATTTTAGTCATTTATTTTTGTTCTATAGTGTCATTATTTGGTGATATTTAGTATCTAACAGGATATTTTCAGTTTGTTTTTATGAATAAATCCTCGATATATAAATTTGTTTGAATTTTATGGTTTTATAGAGACTCTTACATGTTTCCTTTATTTCAACAGAAAGGTTTCCGACTTTAATTTATATATGTTTATATTGATATCCAATTTCTTCGCACAATTCCCAATAACTTCTCCTTTTTATCGTGTTTCATTTTCTATATTCTCACACACACACACACACACACACACACACACACACACACACACACACACACACAAATATTCACACACATCGACAAAAAATTAAATGAGTAACTACAGTGAAGCTAAGGGTGAACACTTTAAGACGATATTTTTTGGTAGGATGACATCAGCTCATTAAATCAATCGGTTTCAAGAGTCGACTAACTCGAAAGTCTCTTGTAACTTGCATTGGACATGAACAACGTTTGTACTTGAACAGTGGACAGTTAGTTGGGAAAGGATCTTAGATTGGTCTGCCCTCTTTCTCGGTGTCCGAAAGACAACGGCAAAAAGAACTTTACTGCCTACTGCTTATACAGAATATATTGATATTTGTCTACTGGCAAAACCCCATTTTCTGTCTCTTTAACTATGAAGCACAAAATAAATTTGAAAAGTAATATCGCAAACAATATTGCCGAAAACTTTATTATTATAGACATGAAAGATAATTTTTTAAAATTTTTATTTCATCATTTAAAAGCGTTTTCTATCTATTCTTAATAATTTCAAAATTTCGCTAAATTCAAAATGTAACATTTAACCATGTGAAAAAAATGTCATATGTATGCACGTGCATATACATGCATATACACTAAAGCTATATATATATATATATATATATATATATATATATGGGTAAAGATACGAAATGAACACAGTGAGAAAATGTTCAGATCCTGGACGAGGCTGTTTGCATTTTACATGACGCTAATACCCTTGAGAAAGGTAAGAATCCAATTATTCTCCCTCCAGAAATGGCTGAATAATAGTAGAAAAAAATTGAATTATTTAGACTTGGTTAGGCAACCAGTCTAAGAAAAGGAAAGCACTGACTGTTAAGTTCCGCTTAGAATTAACATTATGTCGCATCCTGCCCGTGTGAAGTGTTGGTAAATACACACACATACATCCACACACACACACACACACACACACACACACACACACACACACACATACATGTATATATATATATATATATGTATACATACATATATATATATATATATATATATATATATATATATATTGTCATCCACATATATACTGTTTCGTTATATCACAAATCTACAGTGTAGCTAGACACGTAGGACACTTCAAGCAGGGTTCTAAACCCGCCTAACTTTACGTTAGACATGTTATCTAACCGCTAAGGCATTTGGACGCCATAAGTCCGGTCATGAATTATAACGCTTATGTATTAGCTTTTGTGTGTTTACATTTTGCGCTCACCTTCATTCCAGTGTATCGTTGCATCTGAATATCTGCATCTTAGAAAAGGTTTCTCAATCTTCTTAATTTATATACCCGTCGTAATCAAAGTTGATTTCCATTTCCCTCAAAATGATTCAGTTTGAATATTACTGACATTTTTTTCTTAGTCTCACGAGATCCATGATGAGAGTTATTGCCTTTTTAAATGTTTTTGGGTTCAAAATTCATTTAAAAATTGAAAAAGCTATAATGAAAGGTATATTGAGTCATATAAAAATTACTATATCACCAAACACCTGACAACACTGAAACAGACTTAAGTGAAGATCAAGATATATTTGGACAGAGCGACATTTTCTCATATGATAGTGAAATTCTAATTTTGTTAATTAAAAATCTCTGACCATGACTTAGAATATCGGGTATTGTATTCTAATTTAACGTTTTCTCATTATTTGTATTTATTTTTACAATCCATATCCTTATCTTTAATAAATGTTTTTTCCCCCAAGCACTTTCCTAACCTATCATAAAAAAAAGCATATTTATATTCGAGAATTTTCTTTTTAATAATTTAGTTTAAAATTTCATTGTACAATGTTTTCATTCGTAACAATACCAAAAAGACAAGGATATTCTTTAATCAGAGCCAATTGTACAATTGTACTATGATATTGGCCCAGCGGTTAGAGTGTTCGCCAATGGCCCGGGAGACCTGGGTTCAATCACAGGTCGAGTCATACCAAAGACTTTAAAAATGGAACTTGATACCACCTTGCTTAACACTCAGCATTATACGGTACGGTTCAAGGGTAAAGTGGAGCAATCCAGGGAATGGAGTAGCGCCCTTCCCTACACCTTGGTGTAGTAGCTATCGAAAAGGGAGCCTTCGGGTCACCCTCGACTATGGTCGCTAACTTTACTTTACTTACTATGATATATATAATAACAATGGGATTACATACATACATATATATATATATATATATATATATATATATATATATATATATATATATGTGTGTGTGTGTGTGTGTGTGTGTGTGTGTGTGTGTGTGTGTGTGTGTGTGTGTGTGTGTGTGTGTTATCAAACAATTGTACATATTGTTCATTTAAATGATCTGTTGATTTTGAACGGTTCATGTGTGAATGAAACATCACCCGTGGCCGTAACACACAATCATGAATTCTGCTTGATGCGCAATATCACACAGATAATCTACTTGATCCAGTGATTTTTCTTCTTCTGTTATAAAGGGATTCAAGCAGACTAGTAAATTCAATCTACTCCCAATTCATATGCTTTTTTTTTTTCACTCTGCCTTAATTTTATCGATCCTATGTCTCTTTATTAGCTACTTTTAGAATCCCTAATCTAGAAATAGATAAGCTCATATTGTTTCAGAATTATTCTATATAAATCTGATATATATTTCATTCTATTTGAATCTCTGAGAAATCCAGATATATCCATGTTATTACGAGAAATTAGAAGGTATATTACACTACTTTTGCCTCTGGTTATATCAATTTTTCTTTCTTCTTTTCCCCACTTTCCTTATAACAATGTATACTTCAGTTTTGTCCCTTTTCTCACCGCATCTGTGTAATTTTCTCCCTTTTTTATTTGTGTCCATTGAATTAATTGTCTCTTAGCTCTCTCTCTCTCTCTCTCTCTCTCTCTCTCTCTCTCTCTCTCTCTCTCTCTCATTGTGTTTTTCCCTTTTGATCTTTTGTTTACTTAAGAGATTTCAATGTATTTCAGTGAACCAATCTTTTTCAGTTCTCTAATCGTTCAGACAATTACCAGTCTGTACGTGAAAAATCAGGTCTTTTAAGATTTTCTCTCTTGATCGGCAACACTCCACATTCATAGATGGTCTCTTGGATTTCTCTTTCTAAATTTAATTATTTCTTGAACTTAATTTCTTCCCTGTATTTAGGCTTTATCATTGTATTTATATAGAGCCCTATTTACCTGTTTGAAATAGATCCTATTTTTTCATGAAACCATTTTTCCATCCCATTCGTTCTTGATTTTGCTTTCAGAAGGTTCCTGTTATATTTTTTTTATATTTTAAAGTTATTTTTTAATATTAGAATCCTCAAAGTTTTTTTCTGTTGATTTAAACTACTCCGTTACAATCTCATTGTTATCCCCAATTGGATACTCTGAGACACATTTCTATTTTTTTTTATTTTGATAGAGATATTCGTACTCTTCTGAAGGTCAGTAATACCACAGTGCATCATTCTAAGTAATATTGTGGACAATAACAGTTTAAAAGAAAGAATAATGATTATAAGTCATCGCTGATTCCACATGGAATTCTGATGTTTTTTAAACCGTTTTTAGATTCAGTTATTTTACGAACAAATAAAGAATCATCAAAAGTGATATGCTGACTTCACACCAAATGTTTTGCTGACGTCTTTGAATCTGAAATTCTTTCTTTTGTATGGTAGAACCACTTTCTAAATGTACGGAAATATGATGCAGAGTTAGCTATTTTTAAATATGGAAACGGGGAAATTTGAATTGGCGGTACGAAGAGAAAGAAACAAATTAGGGCAACTATATTTTAGACATAAAATAAATAAACTGCCCAAAGCTAGAAAAAAAAACCCAAATTTGACTTAATTCTTCAAAAACAATTGATGTACTTGTTAGTGCGTTGTTTTCTCTTTTCTTTCCTTCCTTCATTTTTATTTTGGGATTTTCTTTCTCTTTTGTGGAGTTGAGCCAAGAGTACCTTTTAAAACATGATCACACCTCCCTTAAAGTGCATAAATTTTGTATTACATATGTTCAGATGAATAAATACAAATGTTCTTCTTTATTTTTCTCCATTGTTTCTGTGCTAGTTTCTTTCTTTTTTTTTTTTTTGTTTTTTTCTTTATTTTCTTTATTCGTTTTTATTTTTTCAAGGCAGCACGGATTTTTTCTTTATTTTCTTGAATCATTTTTGATATTTTTTTCTGATAAAATTGTTTTTCTTTTTTTCTTTTTACGTCTTTTTCTTTCGTTCCTTTATTCAGTCATTAATTTCTTCCTATAGGACTTCTTTCTTTCTTTCTTTCTTTCTTTCTTTCTTTCTTTCTTTCTTTCTTTCAACTGTTTTCTTCTTTTTCTCTCTTTTTAATACTGTAATTTATTTTCCTTTCTTTCTTTATTTTGTTGGTTTGTTTGTTTTTTTTTAATTATTTAATTATTCATTAATAAACAGTTTTAATTTCCAAGAACGAAAACATCTTTGAGTTAAGTCTACAAAAAAATCACGAGAGATTTAAATTCTTCGAACAAATGTGACCTTCGCAATCAAAAAGATTTCCGCTATTTGCCATTATTGCTTCCTTTTACCCAAGATAAAGGAAATATTTCTTTAACTTACAGATTATTGCAATGATACTGTGGAGGGTTAGTAAAATAATTACTCGAATCGTAATATACAATGAAAAGGATTTATTTAACTAGACGTGCAAAGATGTGTTAACAGACGTATTTTTCTCGATTGTCTCGCTCGGAAGACACGGTATTTAACTGACACCCCTCTATGTCAGCATAGAGCACAATTTCGATTCATTGTGGCGGCTTCGCACAGGTCAAAACACATGGGAGGCAGAGGTAAAAATCCTTGGCTCTGTCAGCATCCCACTGATAGAGCGTCTTAAATACCAAACGATGAACTTGCTCCAGTAAAGCAATTAAAGCCTGAGGCCAAATAAAATCGGCCACCTTTACAATTAGGGTGGGTATTTCACCAAACCTTGCAAAGTACACGCGGCTGCCATGCCAACACGTCAAAGCTTTTTTTTTTTTTAAATGTCTATTCTATACAGAGGAGTATCACCACTTCTCTACAACACAGATGAATAAATAAAATCATTCTTTCGATAATATTATAAATATAATTCTTATTATGTCTTTTACATTTACATAAATGTCTATTCAAGAGAGAGAAGAGATGAATTTGTCAAAAACTGAATATTAAATATTGTTTATAAGGGCTTACAGTTTTAAATACTGACTTAAAGGAATAAATTTATAGAAGAGAGAATGAAAAGGATACAAAAATGGTAAAATGTAAACTGATTCAGAATGTAATAGAGTAAAGAAGAGTAGATAGATAGATAGATAGATAGATATGAGCAGACTGAGATAGGTAGATGGATGACACACCATATTTGAAAGTTCACTCACGCGCCAGCATAAACTCTCATAATTTGTACCTTCTGTCTGTCTATACAAAGCTGGGAATAGGGAAACAGACTAACGGGTAGATAAAAACGGACTGAAATAGATAGATAGATAGATAGATCAGTGTCAAAGCTTAACAAAATTGTCATTTATTTTACGCAACTAAAATATCTCTCTATAATCTCCTTTGTCCGTATGCTTAACTCACATAAAATTCCGGAATTACTACGGACATTGATTCTCTCTTGAAGATCAAAAGAATAAAGACCTCTTATAATATATATATAAACTGAATGCGATTATATATATATATATATATATATATATATATATATATATATATATATATATATATATATATATATATATGTGTGTGTGTGTGTGTGTGTTTGATATTAAACAAATGTACATATTTTTGTTTTTTTTAAACATGCCATCGTATATATTTTCTAAATGGTTATAAAGCCTGTCATATCCTGTTGGTGAAGGGGTTGATCAAATGTCTACAAACTTGGTTGTAGTAATAAAGATTCCTGTAGACATGGAAAAGTAGTTTTGTTAATAATTGTATTTTGAGGAATCATTTGTACAATTCTGACAAGCTATATAAATGTGTTCAAGTAATTATAAATTCCCGAATTTATAATTGTTGAAAATTAATATATTTTTCATACACTTTATCACAAAATAATATTGTTTTTGAATGTGCCATTAAATTTTAAATTCATATAAAGCAGTCTGATCTTCGACAGAATTTAGAATTTACCCATGCCTTCAACTCGATCAGGATGCAACACAAAGCCATTTTAAAAGCTAAGTACTACTGGTTTGGATTCAGAGTTTTTACCTCTCATATACCGATTGTAATACCAAGGTTAAAAAGAACAGTCTACCCTACTATTTGTACAGAGCAGAAGGGAGAATGGTTGATTTCCTTACTTTCCGGAAGGCATTAGCATTAAAGTAAGTTCACACGGCCTCTTCCTAGATTTTAACAAGAATTGACGTCTTCATTTCCAGTGACGATAAACATCATGCTACTTGTGTCCCATCCTTGAAACAAAAAGAGATCGAAACAAATCAATGAATTTCTGGAAGCTACGCATCTAATTATGAGAAATGATAACAGAGTAATGTTGCTAAATATTTTTCATTAAAAAAAAAAAAAATTAAAAAACAACAACAAAGTAGGTCTTTGTTATTCGAAAATATTATTGTTACTATTTAGTCTATTTTTTTCGAATTGTAAATGTATAAAGATATTGAAATAATCTTTTAAAAAATTCAATTTGCTATTAGTATTAATTACACCTCAAGAGTTTTTCACGTCAGCGCCATCTGATAGTTTATCACTGGTGTTTGAATGACAGCAAGTCTCCTCAAGTCTCCAGGACTCTCCTTAGTAATCTGGCCGTTCTCAATAATGCTGTCATTTGGATAGACTCCACTCGTCTGTCATCTTCCAAGTCCTCCAGGCTCTTTAATTATCCTTTAGTTACTGTGTCAAAAACACCAATCACAATTGGTACAATCGTCACTTTCATGTTCCACAGTTTTTACAATTCTCTAGCAAGGTTAAGGTACTTATCCTTCTTTTCACACTCTTTCAGTTTTATTCAGTGGTCAGCCGGGACGGCAAAGTCGACAATTTTGCAAGTTTTTTGGTTGATAAGGTATGGTCTTCCGGCGGAGATTAGATGATCCATGTGTATGTCAAAGTCCCATAGGAGTTTATCTGTGTCATTTTCTAGGACAGGTGCTGGGTTGTGGATATACCATTTGCTGGTGTGATCAAATCTAAAATTCTTGCAAATTACCCAGTGGATCACCTTGCAGACCCAGTCGAGTCTCGTCTTATACTCCTTCTGTGCTAATTTGCTACATTCGCTTATGATGTGATTGATCGTTTCGTCTCTGTCACCGCATAGCCAACATTTGCTATTTTGTTGAGATTCATATTATTATTATTATTCAATCCTTTGTAGATTTTCAGACCAGCGTTAGTCGATGTCTTCGCACCGGAGTTTGAGTAACAGCAAGTGTCCGCAAGTATCGAGGACTCTTCTTAGTATTCGAGCCGATCTTAATAATGTTGTAGTGGATGGTTACCACCTGTCCTCTTATTCTGAGTTCTCCAATCCTTGTCTCAATTCTTTGGTGACTGAACTATGAGCACTAATTACAATCAGTAATATCGACACTTTCATGCTCCACAGTTTTTCAATTCCTTAGCAAGGTCGAGGTACTTATTCTTCTTTTCGCTTTCTTTCAATTTAACTCGGTCATGTCTAGTCTTATATTCTCTCTGGGCTAATTTCTTGCATTAGCGTAAGTGATTGATCGTTTCGACACTATCACCACATAACCTACAATTGCTATTTTTTGCATCTTATCTATTCTTGCTTTGATATGATTGGTTCTTATGGCGTTGTTTTGAGCAGCTCTTAGAATACATTCAGTTTTACTATTTTCGATTTTTTTCACACCATCATTAGCAGATAGTCTTTTATTGGAGTCTCAGTGACAGCAAATGTCCTCAAATCTCCAGGAGATTTCTTCAGATTATGACCGATCTTAACAATGGTCTCAGTTCGTCCTCCGATCAACAAGTCTTCCAGCCACCTTGCTAAACCTTTAGGGGGCGTTCCAAGCGCACTAATCGCTATTGGTATTACCATCACCTTCATGTTCAATAGCTTTTTTAGTTGACTGATAAAGTTTTACTTTTTGTATCTCTTGGTGTTTTCTTGGAATTTTCCTCTGCGTTCGGCCGAGACGGAAAAATTCACTTTTCTGCAGGTTCTCTTTTCTGTTGGTCAGTTCTTCTGGCCTGTATAACGTGATCCGTTTTCAAAATCCCAGAGAATTTTTAGCGTTTGGATCGTGGATATACCATTTGTCAGTATGGTCAAATCCTGGACTAGCCTAAGTGCATTTCACATAGCACTAATACCCTTGGGAAAGGTATGAATCCAATTATTCTCCCTCCAGCTATGGGTAAATAGTAGGGCATACGAGGTTCTTCAGCCTTGGTAAGGCAACTAGTCTAGGAGAAGGAAAACTCTGAATTCCAACCTGTTAAACTCCGCTTAAAAAATTGACCTTGTGTCATATCCTACCCGAGCGGAGGGGTTGGTAAATATGATAAGCGTTTTGTCCTCTGGTGTTGTTGTTATTATTTAATTTGTATATTTTTCCTTTCATAATTTATAAAATATAATTTTAGAATTTCCAATATACTATGATTCTGGGCGTTAACCCTAAAGCTCTTCTCTGAACAGAAATAAAGGGGAGGTAACCATTTAATTTTTAGGAGAATGAACAGTCGTAACTCTGATTATAAGCACAAATGATTATCATGTTCCCGTAATTATTTTACAGGAACGATTTTTGGTCACTAATCATCCGAAGACAATTCATAATTTTGGTTTCATAAAATAAGTCTAGCCCCGTCGGTAGGGGCTGTAGAATACAACGACTGCATCTCTTCAGAGGGTAAGACACCCCCATCAAGTGTTCTGTGGCCCAGTCGGCAGGGATTGCAGAATGCACCTACTGTCTCTGCAGTAAAGTAAGACTCCCCAAAAAAAGCGACCTGGATATGACACTAAACAATCTGATTGTTAGTTTCTAGTTATGTTAGTGCTTTGAGAAATTGCCATCGCTTCCAGGTCCACTCTGGAATGGAGTTGTAGCACCTGAAAGGGTTCTATCTAGGGGTTGAATAGAAGTAAACTGTAAGCTTATGCTTTACTGAACTGTTTGAAATAGAACTGTTCAGACATTTAAACTGTATACTTATACTAAACTGAATTGTTTGAAATATAACCTTTTGACATTTAAACTGTGAAATTAGGCTAAACTGAACTTTTTTTTACATTTCTATTTGTATAAATAAATAACAAGTTTAAGTGGATTGTTCGTGATATATAGCAATACTTGGAACCATTTGAATCTGTTGACTAAACAGAATTATTTTAAGTAGAACTGTTTTGATTTTTAGTTGAATACGTATGCAAAACTGAATAGTTTGAAATTCATCTGTTTATATGCATAAAAATAGATCTGGCATTACATAATCTACAATGGTTGGTGTGCGATAAAAACCAAATAACCAAATCAAACTTAACTGTATGCAAAAGAATGAGTTTAGGCTCATTTAAAAATGTTATCAACAAAATGTTTACAAGTCATTTATAAGTATACAGGATTTGGCATAAAATAACCTACAATGGTTGGTATGCCATAAAAATGAAATGAAACCAAATCACGACGCCTGGTAAATCATAAACATTTTGTTCACTTATATCTCAATTTCATCGACTTTTTCATTTTCTTCGAAGCCTTTTTGTCATCATTCTCGAATTATGAAGAGATTTGAAACAATTTACCAAAAAAATGTAAAAAAAAACGATGTATGATTGAAATTTGAAAAAAGTCATGAATGTAAATAAAATGATGCAACAGAACAAATAATTAAACACAGAGTATGTTAAATCAAACATGTATATCACTGAATCTATTCCTAAATATTTACACATGCGCAGTTAAATCATTGTAAACAAATCAACGGATGATTTCTGTTTTTTTTTTATCTGTTTTTTTCTAAACTTCCAATTTTACTTTATATTCGGTGTTTCGTTTTTATGTTTTTTTTTATTATACTTGACTGAGATTTACAAAATATTTTGGTGTTGAGGTGGGGCTTGTTTTGAAGAGCCATATCGTTTTCACATCACTTACACCCACTTATTCACATTGTGCAAATAATATTTGAAATTCAAGCCATCGTTTTAGAATACCACAATCATTTAATGCTGGTTTTGGAAAAGAGTTGACAATTATATAAAGCGAAAGTTTAATATAGTCCGTCACAGGATTTACGCAGTCTGATCTGCCAAAAGAATTGCAAGAAAATGATTGATGTATTTTGGATATATCCAGGATATTGATAAGTAATATTGGGTCCACAAGAAGCAATTTTAACTGGCAATTTTTCTATTTAAGTCACGCTGAATAGATTTCCCAATATTTATTTATCATTTCATCACTTCCTTTATTTCTATCGCTTTATCTTTTTTCTTCATTTGACTGCATCTTTTAACAGATACTTATTTTATACACAAAATATACTGAAAATATTTGAAGGCTTAATCGAAACACTACTGCATAGTTTGGAACGAGCAGCCGCAGGCATAGGCCTCTATGTCAATGCATACAAAACAGAATATATGTGCTATAATCAAACGGATAACATCTCCACTCTAGACGGAACCCCTCTTAAACTAGTTGACAAATTCACTTACTTAGGAAGCAGCGTCGAACCAACCGAAAAGGACATTGACACGAGGTTAACGAAGGCATGGACAGCTATCAATAGGCTATCGATTATAAGGAAATCAGACCTAACTGATAAAATGAGACGCGGTTTCTTCCAGGTAGCGGTTGCATCGATACTGCTATATGGATACACTACATGGACTCTAACAAAACGGCTGGAGAAGAAGCTAGAAGACAATTAAACAAGAATGCTGCGAGCAATCTTTAACAAGTCCTGGTTGCAACACCCCACAAGACACCAACTGTACGGCCACCTGCCTCCTATCACGAAAACTATTCAAGTTAGACGAACCAGACATGCAGGACACTGCTGGAGAAGCAGGGACGAACACATAAGTGATGTACTCTTATGGACCCCCACACATGGCCGAGAAAAGGCAGGACGACCAGCACGAACATACATTCAGTAACTATGTGAGGTTACGGGATGTAGTCCAGAAGACCAGCCGGAGGCGATGAACGATAGAGAAAAGTGGCGAGAGCGGGTCAGGGATATCCATGCTACCAGCACGACATGATGATGATGATTATGATGATGTGCAATAATTAGTTACCTTAGTTACCACAGAATAAAACTGAAAGAATGTGAAAAGAGAGATAAGTACTTCGACATTGCAAGGGAATTGAAAAAACTATGGAATATAAGGGTGACAATTATACCGATTGTAATTGGTGCGTTTGAATCAGTAACTAAAGGATTACTAAAGGTACTGGAGGACTTGGAAGTTGGCGGGCGAGTGGAAACCATCCAAACTACTACATTATTATGAACGGCCAGAATACTGAGAAGAGTCCTGGAAACATGAGGAGACTCGCTGTCACTCAAACTCAAGTGAAAGAGCATCAGCTAATGTTGATGGGAAAATATTAACGAGTAAATAATAATAATAATAATAATACATTAACAAACACAGGAAATATTGACAAACAATAATAATCTAACCGACATGAACCACAAATAATAATGATTGGACCATCATACGTCCAAACCACACAGAGCAAACACTAATGCAAGAAGAAGAAATAAATGTAGAAAATTTTAAAATAATTGTATATGTATTATCATCACGAAAAAATATAGTCTAGTGAACAATCAAGGCAGATACGGAAAAAATAAACAAATCATTAACATATATCTCACCGAAATTAAACGGAATTAAATAAAATAATTCATGCAGGTTCTAAATTAGTCTGTGAAAAAATATGGGTTCCCCTAAAAAAAACTCTGACAGAAACTCAAAACATGGATGAGGAATTTAACGGGAAAAGCTGATAAAAAAATCTACAACGTGAAGCAAACATAATAAAACAAAGGAAAAATCATGGAACATGTAGGGACTAAAAGGAAAAAGCAAGATAAGTAAAAATAACAATACAACTCGAGGAAATAGGCCAGAAAAATTGGGGATAGAAGGAAGATTAAAAAGATATCGAGACAGGATAAAACAATACAGAAAAAAATAGGACATTTCAAAACAATGAAAAAAAAATTACCAACATGTAAAGGGAGATGGCGCAAAGACATACCCACAACTAGATGTAAGGGGAAAAAAAAGAAAATTTGAGCAAAATATTGCAACCAAGAAATCATAACAAAAACCCGAATGGACAAGCAACATGGGAAAAGTGTTAGGACTTGAAGAAGGGCCGAAGGGTAAAATACACATCGATTCACTAAGAACAACATTAACAAATACCAAATTCGAAAACGCCTGGCCATGATGGCATACATGGATTCTGGTTCAAAAAATTCACCTCCATCCATGACATAGTAGCTATCCAAATGAATAAGAAGACGTTCCCGATTGGATGACCAAAGGAAAGACCACGTTGATTCAAAAAGGCCCCTTCAAAGGAAACACGCCATAATGTGTGTTGCGTTCTGATAAGTGAACGCTTGTAGTATTAATAAAAAGACAAAGCATGATATGGGAGGAAATAAAGTTATATTCACAGGAAAAAGTATTTACGATAGAGAGACTGTTAGTAGACAAGAACGTAGGATTAATGAATACAGAATAAGGATATAGTCCAACGACAGTATTGGCTTCCGTTATAAGGAGCCGATCTTCACCTTCTGGTCCGCTGGTATTAGTAGCTACTGCTATATATGGCAGATGGACTAGCTCATTGTGTCGAAAAGGTAGGTGATACCCAACAATGTGCCTACTTATGATGAGGAAAATACAAATAGCAAAAATGAGGGAAGAGATTTGCGACTCGTTAACAAGCCGTGGATTGTTTACTGTGGAACGGAAGTGATGTTGCAAAAGATCAAGAGGCACAGGAAATTTACTCTTCATTGATCAGCACATTTTCAACTAGAGGAAGACGAGAGGGAAAATCTAGTAATGGCGTGTATAAACTACAAAAAGGCTTAAGATATAGTCCCCAAAAGCTGGATATGAACTGTCTAAAAATGTACAAGATTTCAAACGAAGTCATAAACGTTGTCGAGAAAACAATGAACACCTGGAGAGTGGAATTGACAGCAGAAGGGAAAAGCTTGGCTGAGGCGAAGATCCAGATAATTATATTCCTGGGAAATGCACAATTTACATTACTGCTTGTAATAACGATGATGCCACTTAACCAGATATTTCAGGAAATGCACCGACGGGTAAAGACTTAGTAAATCGGAAGAAAAGGTCAATCACCTAATGTGCATGAACGACATCAAACTGTTTTCAAACAATAAAAAAGAATTGAAAACTCTAATACATAGAATGCTATTATGCAGTCAGGATATAGAGATGAAATTTGGCATAGTAAATAGTGCCATGCTTATAATGAAAAGCGAGTAATGACACATGTCAGACGGAATGGAACTACAAAATCAAGAAAAAATAGAACACCCTAAGAAAAGGAAGCATCAAATATTTAGGAATATCGGAAGCTGACACCAAACAAGTGGGGATGAAAGAAAGAGTGAAAAAAGAATATTTCAGGAGAAAGAGAAAGCTACTCGAAACCAAACTATATGGTAGGAACCCTATAAAAGGGATTAAATACTTGGGCTGTCCAATCGTAAGATAATAAGGACCATTCTTGAAGTGGACCAGAAAGGAACTTTAACAAATGGGCCAGAAACAAGAAAACTAATGACCACTCATAAGTCCTTAAATCCCATAAATGAGGTTGACAGACTATATGTGTCAAGAAAAGAAGGCGGAAGAGGACAGCGTTGACAAATCGAAAAAAAGGATCAAATACTACATAGAAAAGCGCAGAGGAAGACTGATTACAGCCACCAAAAATAATACTGACTACACGAGGATCAAAAGACGGAAATACCCAGAAAACCAAAATGGGAAGAAAAACAATTATGTAGACGTTTTAAGACTCCAACAAATAAGATCTTGCACAAAAAAAAACGTGGACGTGGCTAGAAAAGGGAAATCTTAAGAGTGAAACTGAGTCTCTTCTAATAGCAGCTCAAACCAATGCCATAAGAACCCATCATATCAAAGCAAGAATAGATAAGTCTCAACAAAACAGCAGATGTTGGTCATGCGGTGGTCAAGACGAAATGATCAGTCACATAATAACCAAATGCAGCAAATTAGCACACAGAGACTTAGGTGGGCAAGATGATCCAGTGCAAGAAATTGAAGTTTGAATGAACGAAAAAATGGTATATGCACAACCTTTAATCTATCCTGGAGAATGAGACACACAAGCTCCTCTGGGATTTTGAGATACAACCGGATCCCCTCAAATCGGCCAGATGATAAGACCTAATAAGAGTCAACAAAATAAGAGAACTTGCAGAATTGTAGACTTTGCTCTCCCAGATGACCACTGAGCAATATAGAAAGAAAACAAAAACAAAAAAAGACCTGGGAACTGAAAAAACTGTGGAACATGAAAGTTACAGTGATACCATTTGTAATTGGTGCTCATGGTAATATCATCAAAGGACTGATTCAAGAACAGGTGGGCTTGGAAATAAGAGGACAAGTGGAGACCATTCAAATGATAGCTTTATTAATATCGACTAGAATACTGAGAATAGTCGTTGAGACTTGAGGAGAGTTGCTATCAACCAAACTCCAATGAGAAACAATCGGTTAACGCTGTTGGGAAATACCCGAAAAGAAGTAAATAATAAATTTAAGTCATAAACTGGCGAGATTTTGCGTGAGTAGAGGTGCACACAGCTAAGATTTTGAAACATGAAAGAGAGAAAAATTATCTCTTTTAATAGTAGTACAAAACAATGCTACAAGAACAAATTATTTTAAAGCAAGAGTAGATTTCTACAAGTGTACCCGGTCAATTTACCCGGAAAACTAATAATTTTTCGGCGATTTGAACTAATAAGATCCACTAACACAACAAATTATGTTTGTTTTAAGAAAAAAAAAATACTGAAAAAAAAACAAGCATTTTTTACGCTTTATATTAGGGTTCTTTTTCAGATTATAATTCATTGTAGGATAATCACCCTTGTCTTTACCAGAACTATGGGGGATCATTCTGCATACACTTAGAATGTGAATGTGATCCCCCAGTTATAAGTTTTCTTGGAAAGATAAAAAAATGGCGTTAAGATTTATGGTCTGATTAATTCAAATCACAAAAATGAATTACTGAACGTTTTTTCCTGATGAAGTTGAAAAAGGTGGACGTGCGGATTAAAACTAAAGGAAAAACTGATTAGAAGCAATAGAATAATAAGTGTACGATACAAGAAACCAGATATAAAAGGGTTAAATCACATAATAAGGGAATGCGGCACACAAGCACAGAAGATATACCAGAGTAATCATGACTAGGAAGGGTAGGTGATCCAACGGGAATCGTGCAAGAGATTAAAATTTGACTATACTGCCAAATGGTATATGCAAAAGCAAGATTCTCTCCAAGAAAATAGGATTTTGTTATGAAAACCGATTGTCTATTCACGGCCGGAAGACCAGATTACGTATTAATCTGCAAGAAAAGAAGAACTTTCTTTTCAGAAGGACTACAATGTGAAAATAAGAGGAAGTGAAAAGATAGAAAAATACTTGGACCTGGTCAGAGAGCTTAAAACCTATTGAAGTAGAAAGTGACAGTGATACACATTTTCAAAGATGCAATTGGAACTGTCCCAAGATTTTTCGAGAACAAATTAGATGAATTAGAAATCAAACTAAGTATGGAGACTACTGAATTGCTGAGATTGGCTTGAATACTGAGAAGTGTCCAAGGGAAATGAGGGAATTGCTGTCACCCAAACTCAAGTAAACGACTACCAGCTACTATTGGTATAAAACTCTCAAATACTACTACTACAACTAACAACAACAATAGCAAAAGTAACAATAGTAAAAATAATAATAATAATATTAATAATAATGATCAACTAATAAAGAGAAAGTGCAAAATTATCGACATTGCTGTTCCAGCTGACCACAGAATAAAACTAAAAGAATTTGAAAAGAAGGATAAGTACCTCGACCTTGGTAGGGAATTGAAAAAAAACTATGGAACATGAAGGTGACAATAAGACCAATGGTTCTTTTGGTTCAGTAACTAATGGATTGCTAAAAGGACTGGAGGACTTGAAAGTTGGCGGCCGAGTGGACACCATCCAAATTACTACATTATTGAGAACGGCCAGAATACTGAGAAGAGTCCTGGAGACTTGAGGAAACTTGCTGTCACTCAAACGTCAGTGAAAGACCATCACCTAACGCTGATGTGAAAAATTCTAGTGAGTAAAGAATAATAATTCTCTTGGAATATTTCAAGAAAATCTAAAAAGAAAAACTAGGCGAAATGGAAATCCTTGGAATTTTTCAGACCACAATAGTACTGAGATAAGCTTGAATAACTGAGAAGAGTGCTGAAGAATACAAGAGACTTGTTACTACTTGGGCTCCAGTGAACAACACCAGCTGATAACGGTATGCAAACTCTGAAAGAGAATTCGATAAGATAATAAGGGATAAAAAGTAGTCTTTTGATTCATACATCTAATATGCTGTGGTGAAAAGTTCTGAAAATAACTCAGCACAGGGAATTCATGTTAGCATAATGTCAAGGAAAACAATATCATCTCTATCTAATTGGAATTTCACTTACAACTAATTGTGTATCCACTTCGTACTCATACATAGATATATATCATGTCCATCATTCTAATTTATTGGTATCTTGAAAATATATATCATCTGTAGAATGACAAAATAGTTGCTGTGAGGAAGGGTGGGTGATTGGAATCTTGTGGACAGTAAGGGTCAGTCAAAACACTCTTCAACAATACGGTCAGTGAAAAAAAAGTTTTCCGACTTATAATCAATCTAAGCCACAATACAATTTCCTAAAATTAAACATTCATATCTAATATGCTCAGATTAGCATTGTACTAGACTGTAAGTTGATAAGAAGAATGTAAGTATTGGCCAAAGACCTATATGGTGACATAGATATATAAGTCCAATACCTATATGGTGAAATAGATATATATAAATCCAATACCTATATAGTAACATAGATATATAAGTCCAATACCTATATAGTGACATATATATATAAGTCCAATACCTATATGGTAACATAGATATATAAGTCCAATACCTATATGGTGACATAGATATATAAGTCCAATACCTATATGGTAACATAGATATATAAGTCAAATACCTATATGGTGACATATATATATATATATATAAGTCCAATACTTATATGGTGACAGAGATATGTAAGTCCAATACCTATATGGTAACATAGATATATAAGTCCAATACCTATATGGTGACATAGATATATATAAGTCCAATACCTATATGGTAACATAGACATATAAGTCCAATACCTATATGGTGACATATATATATATAAGTCCAATACCTATATGGTGACATAGATATGTAAGTCCAAAACCTATATGGTGACATAGATATATAAGTTCAATACCTATATGGTAACATAGATATATAAGTCCAATACCTATATGGTGACACACACATATATATATATATATATATAGGTCCAATACCTATATGGTGACATAGATATGTCAGTCCAATACCTATATGGTGACATAGATATATAAGTTCAATACCTATAGTGTAACATAGATATATAAGTCCAATACCTATATGGTGACATATATATGTATAGGTCCAATACCTATATGGTGACATAGATATGTCAGTCCAATACCTATATGGTGACATAGATATATAAGTCCAATACCGATATAGTGACATAGATATATAAGTCCAATACCTATATGGTGACATACATGTATAAGTCCAATAACAATATGGTGACATAGATATATAAGTCCAATACCGATATGGTGACATAGATATATAAGTCCAATACCTATATGGTGACATAGATATAAAAGTCCAGTACCGATATGGTGACATAGATATATAAGTCCAATACCTATATTGTGACATAGATATATAAGTTCAATACCGATATGGTAACATAGATATATAAGTCCAATACCTATATAGTGAAATAGATATATAAGTCCAATACCTACATAGTGACATAGATATATAAGTCCAATACCTATATGGTGACATAGATATATAAGTTCAATACCTATATGGTAACATAGATATATAAGTCCAATACCTATATGGTAACATAGATACATAAGTCCAATACCTATATGGTGACATAGATATATAAGTCCAATACCTATATAGTGACATAGATATATAAGTCCAATACCTATATGGTGACATAGATATATAAGTCCAATACCTATATGGTGACATAGATATATAAGTTCAATACCTATATGGTAACATAGATATATAAGTCGAATACCAATATGGTAACATAGATACATAAGTCCAATACCTATATGGTGACATAGATATATAAGTCCAATACCTATATAGTGACATAGATATATAAGTCCAATACCTATATGGTGACATAGATATATAAGTCCAATTCCTATATGGTAACATAGATATATAAGTCCAATACCTATATGGTGACATATATATATATAAGTCCAATACCTATATGGTGACATAGATATATAAGTCCAATACCTATATGGTGACATAGATATATAAGTCCAATACCTATATGGTGACATATATATGTATAGGTCCAATACCTATATGGTGACATAGATATGTCAGTCCAATACCTATATGGTGACATAGATATATAAGTCCAATACCGATATGGTGACATAGATATATAAGTCCAATACCTATATGGTGACATACATATATAAGTCCAATACCAATATGGTGACATAGATATATAAGTCCAATACCGATATGGTGACATAGATATATAAGTCCAATACCTATATGGTGACATAGATATAAAAGTCCAGTACCGATATGGTGACATAGATATATAAGTCCAATACCTATATTGTGACATAGATATATAAGTTCAATACCGATATGGTAACATAGATATATAAGTCCAATACCTATATAGTGAAATAGATATATAAGTCCAATACCTATATAGTGACATAGATATATAAGTCCAATACCTATATGGTGACATAGATATATAAGTTCAATACCTATATGGTAACATAGATATATAAGTCCAATACCTATATGGTAACATAGATACATAAGTCCAATACCTATATGGTGACATAGATATATAAGTCCAATACCTATATAGTGACATAGATATATAAGTCCAATACCTATATGGTGACATAGATATATAAGTCCAATACCTATATGGTGACATAGATATATAAATCCAATACCTATATAGTGACATAGATATATAAGTCCAATGCCTATATAGTGACATAGATATATAAGTCCAATACCTATATGGTGACATAGATATATAAGTCCAATACCTATATGGTAACATAGATATATAAGTCAAAAAAAGAAAAAAAAAAGGCGCGTCTACATTAAAGATTGCCGAGATGCATCAATACAATCAGAATAAAAAATTATAAAAATGGTCAAAGGAAGATAATCGCGGTAGCAAGTAACAGTCACGTCAACATAACAGCAAACAGAAAATCAACAATATAGAAATAGAAAGAAAAACAAATATATGAATACGGCAAACGACAAACTCGCCAGATTGCACACGAGAAGACCTGATTATGGATAGATAAATGAAAGCTTAAGAGAAAAAGTGAATCTTTTATAATAGCAGCAGAAAATAATGTCACAAGAACAAATTATGACAGTGAAACTTGGTTATACGCAACTAGTGTAGATTGTAGAGACAGAGATGAAATGGTTAATCTCTTGACAAGCGAATGCGACAAGCTGGCACAGAAAGATATATAATAATTGGAAGGAAATGGTAGAGAAGATGATCCACTGATTATTGTGCAAGAGATTAAAATTTGACCATGATACCGAAACGGTATGAGCACAAACTAGAATCCGTCCGAGAGAATGAGACGCATAAAATGATCAGAGGTTTTGAAATACAACCTGATCACTGAATTCCACCTAGGGGCTAGACCTTATATTAGTTAACAAGAGAAAAATGATATGTCACCAAAAGGATTTTGGCGATCAAGCGGACCACTGAGTGAAATTAAAAGTGAAGAAATAAACAACTACTTGGACCGTGCCAGAGAACAAAAATGTGTAACATAAGTATAATTGTGATACCAATTTTAGTTTTTACGATTGGCACAATGTCTGAAGGGCTGCAAAAATGTCTAGAAGAACTGAATATCTGAAAGAAATAAAGAAAAAGAAATCAATGAAAGAAGGACGACTGAAATAGTACCCGGCGTTGGTTCAATGGTACACATAATCTAGGACATTCCAAAATTGCGAAAGAAAATTCTACCAATAGGTGGGAGGAGAGTGCACAAAGTCATATCAACAATAGTGAGCAAACTAAACAATTTTGAAGGAAAACATAAAAAAGAGGAAGGACATAATGGAAATGATGTCGTAATAAATAACTTTAAAAAAGAAAACCCGACGAACGTCCAGAGGCGAACATACCCCTCAAATCTTTAGGTGCTAGGCTCAAGAAATTTGAAAATATTAGATCATTAAGTCATATTTCGATTTTGAAAATTCACATCTCTCCACTTTAAAATTGACCTTGAACAGAATAAATGCTTCCAAGAAGCAAAGATATTCGGATGACGAAAGGGACAAACTACTTTGAATCGGAGGGAGCACGAAAGGGGACTATAACCAGCAAGTATAGATCAATTACATGTTTCTCTATTATGTGTAGCATCATGAGTAAACGAACGTTGTCTGGAAGAGCAAAAAGGATACCGCAAGGGAACAAGAAGAAAAGATGATCTATAATATATAGACCAGAACATCCTCAAAGCCAAACAAAGCGAAAAAGCTAGATATGGATTGGATTGACAACAAGACGGCCTATAATAACCTTGGATAATAGAGGATATGAAATAGTACAAAATACCCGACACAATCATAAACTTCCTCGTGAATGATATACAGGGGTATAAACATTTTCAAAATCAGAGGAAAAGATTAATCACCTTATATATAAAAGGATAACAAATTATTTGCAAAATACGGAAAAAAATAATAAATACTGCCTGTTTCAAGGAGCGAACACAGCTCCCCAGCTTATTTATTATGCTTTAATTCATACCAAAATAAAAACTAGCATAATCGGGTGGGCCTGCAGAATACGTTGAATGCCTGATATATATGCATGAATAGTATTTAGTAGAAAACAACCCATTAAGGTAGATATGCCACGAAACAATCAAGCTAAAGAAAATCTCATGAATTCGTCAAAATCTCATTGCGTCATGATCACTTTCTTTTGTTCTCTTCTTCTTCTTCTTCTTCTTCTGAGTTTTCACATCAGCGTTAGCTCCTGGTTTTCACTCTGGCTGTCATCATATTATCATTATTTACTCCTTTAGAGTTTTTCACATCAGTGTAAACTGATGGTTTTTCACTGGAGTCTGAGTGACAGCAAGTCTCCAGGACACGTCTCAGGATTTTGGTCGTTCTCAGCAATGCTGTCGTTTGGATAGTCTCTAACCGTCTGCCAACTTCCAAGTCCTCCAGGCCTTTTAATAATCATTTAGTTATTGTCTCTAAAGCACCAATCACAATTGGTGCAATCGTTACTCTCATGTTCCACAGCTTTTTCAATTCCGTAGCAAGGTCGTGGTACTTATCTTTCTTTTCACATTCCTTCAGATTTATCCAGTAGTCCGCTGGGACAGCAAAGTCAACAATTTTCAAGATTCTCTTTTTGTTGTTGATTATTATAAGGTCTGGTCTTCTGGCCAGGATTAGGTGATCCGTTTTTATGATAGAGTTTCATAGGAGTTTATGAGTGTCATTTTATAGGACAAGTGCTGGGTTGTGCATATACCATTTGTTAGTTTGGTCAAATTAAAATTTACTACACATCTCCAGTCGTGTCTCGCCTTATACTCCTTCCGTGCTAATTTGCTGCATTCGCTTATTATGTGATTGATCCTTTCATCTCTGTCACCGCATAGCCTACATTTGCTGGGATGTAAAGCCTTATGCATGGTCATTAATTTTCTTTTTCTTTGATCCATTTCTTTAAGTTCATCTCTGGTCCATTTGAGGAGGGGTCCCGAATATTTAACTAGGGACACAGCCCAAGTATTTATTCCTTTGATGAGGTTTCTGCTGGAGAGTTTTGTCTCGAGTAGTTTTCTAGTTCTCGTGAGATATTCTTTTCGGATCTTGTCTTTCATTTCCACTTGTTTGATGGTGTCAGCCTCCAAGATACCCAAGTATTTGTTGGTTTAATTTTCTCCGAGCGTTCTTATTTTGTCGCGATTTGGTTGTTCCGTTCCATCATTCATATGTCGTTTGCCACTTTTCATGAAGAGCATGGTTCATTTTTCTATGCCAAATTCCATTCCTATGTCCTGACTGTATATTCTTACGGCATGTAAATAGTTTAATGTCATCGATGTACATCAGGTGATTGATCTTCCCTTGCGAACTGCTGAGTTTGTATCCGGCTGCGCATTTTCTGAGTATGTGGTTAAGTGGTATCATAGCTATTATGAATAGAAATGGTGATAGTGCATCTCCTTGGAAAATCCCTCTTTGGATCTTTGTTTCAGCTAAGCTTCTTCCTCCTGATTATTATTATTATTTACTAATTAGAGTTTTTCATATCAGCATTAGCTGATAGTCTTTCACTAGAGTTTGATTGAGTATGTCCTGACTGTATATTCTAACTGCGTGTATTAAAGTTTTCAGTTCTTTTTCATTTTTTGCAAATAGTTTGAAGTCATCCATGAATATTAGGTGATTGATCTTTTCTTTTGATCGACTAAGTTTGTATCCGGCTGTACATTTTCTGACAATGTGGTTGAGTGACATCATCGAAATTATTAATAGTAACAGAGATAGTGCATCTCCTTGAAAATAACTCTTAGGATCTTTCTTTCAGCTAAGCTTTTTCTTCCTGCTGTCAATTCCACTCTCCAGGTTTTCATGGTTTTCTAGATAAAGTTTATGACTTCATGTGATATTTTGTACATTTTGAGGCAGTTTATTATCCAGATTTGTGGAACGATATCATATACCTTTTTGAAGTCAATCCAGGTCATTGAAAGTTTTTTCCCGGTCTGGTCTGGCTCTCATTTAGGATGTGCTGATCTATGTAAAGTAACTCTGCTGTTCCTCTGGTTCCTTTACGTCATCCTCTGTTCCTCAGCGAACAATCCGCGGCTTGTTAGCGAGTAGCAAATCTCTTCCATTATTTGTACTCATCATCGGTAGGCACGTTATGTAAGTGTTTGGAGCGGTTCCTTTTGTACCATAGCCAGATACGGCCATGTGTGAAATGGACATATAATGTTCATTAATATATAACACAGGAAACTTGAAATTCGAAAAACACGTAACGACCTCTCAGTTCAGGTACGAACCTTTTTATTACCTTTGAGTTTAAAGGTTCTTCGACATAAGGAGGGAGGAACAATCTTTCTATTCTGGCTTTTTCATCTGCCCCCCCCCCCCATGAACACGTGTGGTACCCATCACAAAGGTCCCCGCGAGCAACCGAAAACCAACCGTCTTCTCTCGAGGTAGGTCTTATCTTAACTCCTCCGGTGTCTAGTCTCAACTAACTGACTTTTTCAAAATCTCCCAAAATCCTCCTCGCGCTTTCGGTGCGTAACTTCACCCGCACTCTGTAACCCCCCTTTCCCATCTGGGCTATTGTAACATCTCTGAGTGACACGTCCTCTCCGCCCGCGCGCGCGAGAACACCTGTGTTAATGTTGCACCTAAGTTACCCATGCACTGAGCCGAAAGGTTCTCAGCCTTACTAAACCCAAAAGCATAAACCGAAATCCCTCGGCCATTGTGTTACACTTTGTTTATTGTCCTTTTGGATCAATGTGGTCTCATCTGTTTCCACATATTTCATGGTCAATTTTCGTAGATTTTTTATCTTCGGTTCCAGTCGAATTTTCCCCCTTGGTTTTGACTTTTTCTCCGTGCTTTTGGAGGGGATCCAAATTTTCTCACAAATTAATTACACCCCTGCATAGATTAGTTCATTTAACTGGGTTATATAATTCGTTGATATGTTACGTAGTACTTGATTTATTTTATTCGTTTCTATCTAAATTGTTCTCCATTTTGATTCATAATGATGGTACGGTAGTCTTTTCACTCATCATAATGATCTTTACATTTTCTAGATTTATCTTTTGTTCTTGTGTTAGTTTTTCTTTAGAGTTGCTTGGTTGTGGTGTTTTTATTTTCCGAAGTTGGGAGTTCATTTCTGTTTGGTTGTTTTTGTTTGACAACACTTGATGTGTTTGGTACTGTATTATTATCTTGTTTATTTGTTTTCTGATGTATTTCTAGTATTTCAAGGTCAGAAAACGAAGCCTTCTTTATTATTGTTCTAACTTGGTCGGCAAGCCTTTGGCTTGTTCTCTCAAAATTAGCACATTCTTGCCAGATCTCAATCATTCTTTTCCTATACCGTATCTGTGAAAAGTTTCTCTTAAAAAAGCAGTATACTGCAAGTTTTTTTGTCTTCCCTAGTCCACGTTTTGCTTTTAGGTCTCTGGTTGTTTTTGTTCCTTAAGTCGTCATTTATGTACCTGACAAAAGAGCAGCCAACATTCGCATAATGTAGATCGGGTCTCCCATGTTGGCTATCAGGAGAGCACTTGCCGATCATGACACCCAAGCCTGTTGCTTGAGTTTTACGTTGTATAATATTATGATTAGACATTTTTATCATGGACGGTGTATAGTAGCTATACAAGACCCAGGGGTTGCTTATGATCAGCGTACCTGATACAGATGTGATCGAGAACAGTCACGCTTGCTTTTTTGGAACAGCGGGTCACAATATATATATATATATATATATATCACCCTAAGTTTTAACTTTCTAAAGTCCTGCTATTTTGTATTTTACTTCCCGAACTAATACCCTGAACTAATTTCAGGTTTTCCTATATCACCTTTATGGTTTATATCAACTGTCTTATTTTTAGTATATATTTCTAAATAGGCTGTTCATATTTAATTAGATAAAAAAGCTTCTGATGACCTTCCGGTTGAATTTAGGGCGGAAACTGTTCATCGATTAAGAAAAGTTATGAATCATATAGAGATTAGCACTGTAAATTTAAACAAATATTTCGTGATCTCGAAATAGTTTTGCTGAAAATAATTTAGGGGATTAAAAAGACTCTTCCTTTAAACACATAAGAGTTATCCAAAAGATTTTACAAGTTACGGAAAAATCAATGTTTTTTTAAAGTAGAGCCATTTTACTTACCTTATTTTCTCTGAACACCACATAGTGAAGATTTCTATAAGCTGCCTTAGTGGTTCGATTCCTACTACCTAACTACTAAGCAAAAACATTTTTTGAATATATTTTCTAAGAATTAGATGTCACATGACTTTCGAGAACTTTTCATTCTAAAGTTTGTTTTTTTTTATTTGGGGTGGGGTTCATTATCCTCAAATTCTAAGAACACTCCCTACGTAGTGCGTTTAGTGCAGTAAATTTAAAGAAATCTTTCGTGATTTCGAAATTGTTCAGCTGAAAATAATTTAGGGTATTAAAAAGTCTCTTCATTTAGAAACACATTAGTTCACCAAAAGATTATATAAGTAACGGAAAAAAATAATGCATTTTTTTTTAAAGTAAAGGCATTTTTCTAACCCGATTTTCTCCGATTATCACATAGTGAAGATTTCTACTAGCTGCCTTGGTGGTTAGATTCCTACTACCGAACTACTTCCACTACTACTACTACTACTGATATTATTATTATAATCATTATCATTATTATTATTATCATTATTATTTCCTCTTCTACTCCTCCTCCTCTTCTTCTGCATCTTCTTCCTTTCGTTTTTAGATGTGTTTTTCACACCAGTAGACACAGGTGGGCTTTCAACTTACGTTCTCCAGGATTTTTGATCTCGAGTATTCCTCTGATTTTTAGTTCCGACAGTTTCTTTTCTAAATCCTTTGACCATGTTCCTTGCGTTCCAACTAATATCAATATCAAGGTCTCCTTCATGTTCCTTTGTAAAAAATATCTGGTATAGTCCAAGTATTTGTTTATCTTTTAGAACGCTTTCATTTTCTCTCTATGGAACTCTGGAACGGCAAAATCCACAAGATGATAATTTGTTTTATATATATGTATATATATTATTTTTGTCAATTAACTCTTGGTCTATTTTTCTGGCCGGGATTGTATGATCCGATGATCACAAAATCCTTGAGAATATTTTGCTTTTCATTTTCAATAAATAATTCTGTTTTTTCCCCTACCATTTCGTTAGTATAGTAAAATTTCTTCTTCTTCTTCTTCTTCTTCTTCTTCTTCTTCTTCTTCTTCTTCTTCTTCTTCTTCTTCTTCTTCTTCTTCTTCTTCTTCTTCTTCTCGGAATTATTATTTTATTCCTTGAGAGTTATTCACATCAGCGTTACCTGATGGTATTTCACTGGAATTTGAGTGACAGCAAGTCTCCACAAGTCTCCTAGACTCTTCTCAATATTCTGTCCGATCACAACATTGCTGTAGTTTGAATGGTCTCACTCGTCCTCTTGTTTCCAAGTCTCCTAGCCATTGTATCAATGTTTTCGTGATTCTACTAAGAGAACCAATTACAAATGATTTTACCACCACTTTTATGTTCCTTAGTTTTTTCAATTCCCTAGCAAAGTCATAGAGCTTATACTCCATTTCGCTTTTTTTCAAGTTTACTCTGTGGTCAGTTAAGACAGCCAATTCCACAGTTTTGCAAGTCTTTTTTTTTTTTTGTTGATTATGATCAGGTCTGAAGGTCTGGCTGAGATTAAGTGATCTGTTTGTATGTCAAAATCCCGGAGGAGTTTTTGTATGCGCTTCTCAAGGACAGATGTTGTGTTGTGCGTAAACCATTTGTTCTTGCGACTAAATTTAAATTTCTTGAATAGTTCCCAGTGCATGATCTTGCCCACCCAGTTGTGGCTAATTTTATACCCTTTCTGTGCTAATTTGCTGCATTCATATATTATAAGATTGATCATTTCGTCTCTATCTCCACATAAACTACATCTACTGTTTTGTTGCATCTAATCTCTTCTTGATTTATTATTATTATTATTATTATTATTATTATTCACTGATTAGAGTTTTTCACATCAGCGTTAGCTGATGGTCTTTCACTGGAGATTGAGTGACAGCAAGTCTCCTCAAGTCTCCAGGACTCTTCTCAGTATTCATGCCGTTTTCAATAATGCTGTTGTTTGGATGGTCTCCATTCGGCCACCAACTTCCAAATCCTCCAGGACCTTTAAAAACCCTTTAGTTACTGTGCCAAAAGCATCAATCACAATTGGTATAATTGTCACCTTCATGTTCCATTGTTTTTTCAATTCACTTGCAAGGTCGAGGTACTTATCTGTCTTTTCATTCTTTCAGTTTTATTCTGTGGTCAGCCGGGACAGCAAAGTCGACAATTTTTGAGGTTGATTATTATCAGATCTGGTCTTCTGGCCGAGATTAGGTGTATTATTATTATTATTATTATTACGAGTTTTCCATTCCAGTTGCAACTGGTGATTTTCGCTGAAATCTACGTGACATCAGTTTTTCAGGGCACTTTTATGTGTTCTTGCCGATTCCAGTGGTGCTGGGTTCACGACAGGCTTAATTCTTTCTCGGATTTCTCCCTCTTTCAACCTCTTTTCCAGGTTCCTCAAGATTGCTTTGCGTCCTTAGATTATTATTTGAATTTACTCATTTTCTTATTTCTCAAATATATTACCAAATTCCTTTGAAAGAACCAAATATTTATCACGTTTTAATCCTTCATTTTAATTCTGATCTGTTTGAACTGTCAGTTCAGTTGGTTTTGCATTTTCTTTTACTTTCTTTTATACTACAAGTATGCTTAATCCTCAAGCCATGATTGATCCATTTTTAACTCTAAGTCGCAGGGATTTTGCTTTTGTATGAAGGGGCATTTTCTTGGAAAATATCTCTTTCGTGCTTGCTACTTCTTTCTTTATGATCAAATTCATAGTCCTTTTCTCATTCCCCTATGAATCACTTTCCTCTCCTTGCTATGCCTGATTTTGTTCTCATTCTCTTTCAGTTTCTCTTCATTTGAAAATAATCAGAATTATTTCATTTTTCGAGTATCCAAGGGTCAGTCTCAGAAACTAGTATTAAAACTAATCCGAAATATATCAAACTGCGGACGTATGAAATTCATATACCATCTAAGTTTGAGTTTTTTTTTAATCAACTCTTTTCTTTATTAACTCAATTTTATCTAAAGCGGAAGACTTTATCAATAGAAACTTTGAGATAACAAATAATATGAAGATTAAAGTCATCAAAGGAATGAAAGAAAGCGATGCTTAAACAGCTATGCAAGGTCTATTTGTTTCTTTATAGCAGTGAAAGCGGGATGAATTCTTTACAAATGAAGAAAAGGTTCGAAGAAAGGGATATACACTTTTGCCGGTAAATTTGAAGAATATCAAGAACAATACATCTGACAAATGAGGGTGTTTTGAGAATAATAGGAACTACAAAGGGACTGAAGCTAATTACCACCAAAATAAACATGATAAAGGAAAGAGGCTAGGAAAACATTTCACACTCAGGATGCTCTGAAGGCAAGAGAGAGAGAGAGAGAGAGAGAGAGAGAGAGATAGGGAGGGAGCAGTTGACAGTCTACTTGTCAAGTTCGAGCAAACAAATGGACGAACAAACATCAAGAAAATAAAGGGTGGATATGAAGGGGCAAGGGTTGCTGAAAATAAAAGGAAGGATCATATAGGGTCATGGTCGACATCGTTTTATATTTGTCAGGCAAGGAGAAAGAAAATACACACAGACAGTCAGAAAAAAATCAACATGAGTACTCAGGACGTAAATACAAGTAGATGTGAATGAGGTGATACGTGTTATTAAAACTACCTCACTTAGTGGTGTAGTCGTTATCGCCGTAGGAAATGAACGCGGCGATACGAGTTCAAATCCTGGACGAGACCGATTGCATTTCACATTGCACTAATACCCTTGGGAAAAGTATGAATCCAATTATTCTCCCTCCAGCTATGGGTAAATAGTAGGACAGACTAGGTTCTTCAGCCTTGGTTAGGCAACTAGTCTAGGAGAAGGAAAACTCTGAATTCAAACCTGTTAAACTCCGCTTAAAAATTGACCTTGTGTCATATCCTGCCCGAGCGGAGGGGTTGGTAAATAGTACCTCACTTAAATTCATCTTAATATTTAGTTTTCCTCGTTTATCTTCTGTAGACGATCAATTCAATTGATTTTGTCGATTTATTTCAATGGCATGTCACCTCGTTCTGTGCAATTTTATGACAACAATTTAAAGAATAGCCTACGTTTGTATTTACATTTTTTCAGTAAGTATTTAAGTTTTTGTACACGGTTATATGATAACAAATTTTGCTATCTTAAGAGAATAATTTGGACACAGATGTAAGGTTTATAAATTATCTATAAACAGGAATAAGGTTTCAAGTAATTATTTCTATTTATTAATAATCATTTCTTTACACTCAGTTGTATAATTTTAACATACTAATAATTATAATAATCATTAACCAATTACAGGTTCAAGTGGCTATGTTTGATGAAAAATAAAATTTATGCTCAGTTATTGCCCTAGTAAATAGTGTTCGCCAATGATCCGGCAGACCTGGTCGCGTCATAACAAAGACTTTAAAAATGGTACTTGATGCCTCCTTGCTTAACACTCAGCAATATAAGGTACGTATCGATGGTAAAGTGGAGCAATCCAGGGAAAGGAGTAGCGCCATCCCCTACACCTCGGTGTAGTAGCTATTGAAAAGGGAGCTTTCTGGCTACGGTTGCCAACTTTACTATTACTTTATACGTTATCACGTGTTTTTATCTGATATAAATTACTTTTAAACATACCAGTTTTACCAATAGATTGGATCCTAAACTGATTCTATAACTGCGGTTCAGGGTGGACCTGGGAGTAATAGCAAAGATGGGGAACTGGAGCTTCACCACAACATGCATATTTGTGTTACACCTTAAAGAACCCTTTTTCGTGGGAGTCCTACCTATCAGATGTAGATGCAGCCGGCGTATTCTATGCTCCCACCGACCGGGCATTCTTTTATAGACGTCCAAGCAGTTTGATTGAAAAACACGTCCTTCATATGCATAATTATTGTATATAGAGTAAAACTGGTGAAAGATTCCACAGAGAAAACAATTATCAGTTTGATTTCTTTTAGGGTTATTTAATGCCAAAATCATCTGAGTAGAAAAAAAAGCGATGATACTATTTAATCCATAAATGGAAAGAATCAGTGGAGGGTGTCATAATTTTCGCAAAAGTATTTTTCCAAAAGTATACTTTAAAGAACAACAGTGATTCGAACTCGCTTACTTCATCTTCGTAATCCAGCACTTTATTCATTGTGCCATGTGGACTACCTTGAGAGAGCAAAATCTACGGGAAGTCATGTTACGGCAAAACAAAGCTAATCATATAGAATATAAATGCATAACAAATATTTGTCTAACTGGAAATATCTACATACACTTAATTTGATGTTAATTACCTTGTACTTAATATGGAGATAGAATGATTATATAATTATAATGCTCCTATTGGCATAATGTTTAGAGAGTTCACCAAATGGTCCTGTAGGCTGTGGTTCAATCCTAGGTCAAATCCTATCAAAGTCTAAAAAAAAAATGTTACTCGATGCCTTCATACTTAACACTCAACATTATAAGGTATAGATTTGGGGTAAGATGAGCAATCCAGAGAAAAGGGTAGCATCATTCCGTACGCCTCAATGTTGTAGCTATTGAGATGGAGTCCTTAGCGTCACATTCGACTACGGTCGACCGACAACTATTGCTCTTTTAGAGAATAACGGAACAAATCTCTAGTTTATAAATTTCATAAGCATTGCGCACTTTAAAATATCTTTCTAGAAAAAAAAACACTGAAAATTTTTCACGATATAAGATTAACTTCATACAATAATATAAAAAAATAATTCTTTGATCTCTCTGTTAAAGAGAGTTGTAATTTTGAACATTCATTTCCATTTGTAAGTGTTCACTATAAAGATGTTATTGCTATATGAATTAAAACACACACACACACACACACGTATATATATATATATATATATTAATAATGTATTTTGTAAGATTTTTAAACAAGCAGTCCTCAATATCGGTAATACAGTATATATATATATATATATATATATATATATATATATATATATATATATATATTCAGCGTATCGCAAGACATATGTACACTTTTCAGTTCAAATTATTCAAACAGAAAAGCGGCCAGACATTGTAGTGTGATCCGATTCAAAGAAGAGTGTCATTCTCATAGAATTGACTGTCCCCTGGGAAGTAAACCGGGAGGAGCCACACGAGCGGAAGAAAAACTGATACCAGCCACTGCGTGCCGACTGTGTGGAATAAGGTTGGGTATGCCTTGTGATTCCGATTGAGGTTGGTCGTCGTGGCTTTCTAGGACACTCAGTCATTTCGTTTCTTCCAATCACTGGCAGCAAGTTGAAAGTAGCCTCATATCGTCCTCAGACGAATCAAGATGGATTTGGTCGAGAGCAAAACGTCTTCAGCATGAAGGAAATGCACACGGAACCACCAATCCTGTGTGATTACGGAACATGAAGAAGTGGTTACAGTAACGGCGTAATGACATCAACGGCCGAAAGTAAAAGCGTTTTTAAAAATCACAAACTGCACTAAAAATGAAGATGAACGTACAATGTAATCTCTGCTTTTAGTTGATCAGGCATATATATATATATATATATATATATATATATATATATATATATAAAGTAAAGTTGGCGACCGTAGTCGAGGTCGACCTGAAGGCTCACTTTTCAATAGCTACTATACCGAGGTGTAGGAAAGGGTGCTACTCCTTTCCCCCGATTGCTCCACTTTACCATTGATAGTACCATATATTGCTGAGTGTTAAGCAAGAAGGTATCAAGTAAATTTTAAAAGTCTTTGGTATGACGCGACCTGGGTTTGAACCCAGGTCTCCCGGGCTATTGTCAAACTCTCTACCAATTAGTCATGAGCGGCGGGTAAAGCTGCTTAGTAACGCCAGAAGTAGCAGTACCGCCTTGAGCTACCGAAACTGTGTTATCACCCCTGGTTGGCGGCTGGTGAGGGCAGGGTATAGCGCCTGCTTTTATACGTTATATGATGAAAAAAAATTATATATACAAACTCAGATACGCACATATATATACTTGTGTTAATTTTTATTTATTGCGGACTTTCTGTCTCCATCTTCGTAGTTTTTTGTGTTGTTTCTTCTTTCACTACGTTTCGGCCAAAATCACCTCTGGCCTTCTTCAGGTGATTTACCGCGACCTCGGATAGGAACTGTATCCCCAGTAATTACTGCCTTCCATAGTTGTTGTCTATCGCACCACGTTTTTGCCCAAGTAAACCCTAGGCCAGCTTGGGTAGGATTTGAAACCGCTATCTTCTGACAATGCTCACCTGGAACCTCTATCCGCTGCGCCACGGGCCCCGAAGGACGATCAAGGATGGATTTTTTGGTCTTATAAATCCTTACCTGGTCTTCCATTGTCGGGTCCGTACAGATTTTTTTTTGTAATTGTCTTTAATTAAAAACTACCAAGATGAGGACAAAAAGTTCGCAAAGAATAAAAATTAATTCTCAGATTAAGAAGCCTCATCTCAAAATGATTCCAATTAAAGACATACTTGTGTGTTTGTGCATGTGTGAGTGTATGTGTGTATGTGTGTGTAATCTTTTATTGTAGAATTTTTGTAATCGTTGGTTTTGACCACAAAATGATACATCTTGAAGAAAATCAGTGCACAGGTTGTTTTTTTTTAAATTATATCATACTCACCATTTTCTCGTTCGAGTGATATTTTACCCGGCGTAGACAGATAGTCTAACTAGTAGTTAAAGAAAGAAGCACTGAGAGGATTCTTGCTTGTTGAGAATGCGAGATTGAATAACCCTTTAAGAGTCAATATCTTATCTTTCTGGCATTGAGAAATGGCAAGTTCGAGTGTGGAATGTATGCGAAAATGTTTAACAAACCGAAAAAAAAAAAAAGAAAAAGAAAAAGAAAAAGAAAAAAAAACATGAGTGATTAGTGTATTTTTTTTGTTTTTGCTCATAATCCTAAATGGTGTACTAAATTAAATGGTTGAATTGACCGTACAAAAATAACACAAACATTTGTCAGCGGCAGAGAAATAAAATTGACTGGATGAAAAAGATGGATTAGTAATTTGGCCCAAATGAGTTTCTGTGTCCTCTTAAAAATGAAATTGCTAAAACAAATGGACGAAAAACTATCAATCTTTATTTTTACTTTTATTTTTAGGTGATAATTATAATTACTTTTGGAATATTTTTCGTTTATTATATATTTTTTTGAGTGAGACGATGAGGCGGTGTTGTTCGGTATTTGATTGCTCGTCCTGGCCTAAGGAAATGTGCATTGCTAAAAATTTTGAAATAGAAAAAATAACTAAAAGTTTGATTACATTAAATGGATTGCAATGTTATAGCAGTCAATGATGTTGATGCTATTCTTCGAAAAAAAAAAGTTAGTAACTACATAATAACATTATTTAACTATATAAATATAGTAACAACAAAAGAATATAAAATCTGATAAATGATATAATTGACTTCTATAGAAAATAATTTCCTTATATAAATATGTAGGATATATTCTGAAATTATACGCATATTAGAGTCAATAACTCTAATATTATCTCATGACAACTGATAAATGGATGGCGGGTCATAAATCGTTTTTCTTGTAATAAAGTAAGTAAGTAAAGCTGGTAATAATAGCCGAGGGTGAACCGAAGGCTCACTTTTCAGTAGCTACTACACCAAGTTATAGAGGAGGGCACAATTCCTTTCCCAGGAATCACCACTTTACCCTTTATACGTACCTTATATTGCTGAGTGTTAAGCAATTGCGTATCAAGTACCATTTTTAAAGTCTTTGGTATAATGTGACCGTGGATTGAACCTATGTCTCTCGGACCATTGGAGAACAATTTACTAACTTCTTATACACTTCTTAAAGTAATTAGGAAGCAGTATTTTTCTTACTAGAGTACTCTTATTTAGCAAACAACATATCATTACATGTTATTTCAAATGCATGTATTAAATTCATTGCCATATAGTTTGAGGTTTGAATACGCCATATTCCCTGCCTTAGCAAAATTGGTGTCCTAGTTAAAACACAAAACTGAATCTGGTTGTGAAATATGGTTTTTATTCTCTATTGAGTGTGGGTTATGCTATTATATTGATTACTGCCGGGGTCCTGGTCCATTCTCAGCATGAGTGGTAGTATCTGTTAATGTTCCATAGAATAATCAAATAACTGTTTACAAATCACTTGGTTTCTTTGTATGTTTAATGGTATATCAAACTTTCTAGGTTATTTAATGCTAAGGCCATTTCTCCTAGAAGATATATATATATATATATATATATATATATATATATATCTATATATATATATATATATATATTGGAAGTATGCAAAAATATAAATCTCAATGTATAATATACGCAATTGCTTAACTTCTAGTTTTGGGATAACCATAGACGCGTTAGTTTTTCAAATCAGTTAATAAATACATAAAGTTCTGAACACACACACACAGACACAGACACAGACACACACACACACACATATATATATATATATATATATATATATATATATATATATATATATATATATATATATATATATATAAATGAGTTAATGAATATATAAAATTCGGAATACACACACACACACATACACAGAGAGAGAGAGACACGCACACACACACACACACGCACATATATATATATATATATAGAGAGAGAGAGAGATGTATGTGTTTGAGGTATAATTGTTATCTTTGTGGGAAATAGACGCGTTGACAAGGGTTCAAATCTTTGACCAGACTATTGGGAAAACTAAGAATCCATTTAATCTACTTCCAGGTATGGTTGAATAGAAGGGCGAAAATGAACTATCCTTTGTAATGGCAACCGGTCAAGGAGAAGGAAAACTGTGAACTAAAATCTTTAAAACTTTTCTTAGAATCTACATTGTGTCGCATCATGCTCCAGCTGATGGGGAGTTATATAGAAGCCAGTACCAGAATTAGAAATCGAGAAAAAGTTTATTTTTATATGACAAAAGGATCTCGATCACAAAAAAAAAAAATTGTCAATAGCCAGAAAGAAATAGTCTCTCAAAACGCCTCTTTTGAAATTATGTTATGTATGGGATCTTCAATACAATAGTAACCACACAATATCTAGGAAAATAAGAAAATCTGCATTATCATGTCAGTCAATAAGTCTTTGTCACGCACGACATAGTACAGGGTGTCTCAAAATAGATGCAACCCATTAATATGACACTGATTTATTACTAAAATAAGCGCAATGGTGGTCATTTGGAACACGCCATGTAAAAAATGCATCCTTTGAGCTAGATGCATCAAATCAATGTTTTATTTTTATAATTGTTATATCACCTTCCAGGACATGCAATCTTTTTTAAGTTTCAGTAATAAATTATTATCATGTTAATACTTTGCAAAATATTTTTCCTCTCTTGTCCAAAGGATTGTGATCGCGGATTTATAGTTTTTATTGTATACTATCTTCAAATCTGAGACAAAATGAACACGACATCATTATTAGCGGAGTAATTAACAGTCAAATTCTAGACATTTTATTTAAAGATGTAAATCATTTATCTACCGACTGAGGCTATTTGTTTTTAGAGTTGAAGACCAGTATAGAACCAGCCCCACCAATGGTATAAGATTTTAACTGAAGAATGATGCATCAGTGTGGCATAGATTTTCCTGAAAAACAATTATCAAGTTTAAAAATTCAGAGATATTCATTTGCTTTTCCTGTGCTTGAGAATACATAGCTTCTGCTGTACTATTTTCTTATTTACTAATCGCTTGAGTAAGAAGAGAAAGAGCTGAGGGGAACGTACGGCTCTGTTCAGAATTTGAATTGGTGTCATCATCTAATTTCCTAAGATGATCAATGCTACGCCATTCACGATCTACCAGTACACCACAACTTAGTCGAACAGTAAAAGATTTTTGAAGGGAAAATGATTATCATTACATTTCTCAATCTTTGATGTATATATATTTTTTTTAATTAGAGTTCCCCTCAATTGTCAAATATGGAAATAAGATTCTACAACGCAATTTACCACACTATAAGGACGGAAATTATACAATTCAGGAACTATTAAACATATTTCAATATGTCTAAAACAAGTTAAACGAAACAAAATATCGACCCAAGAATTACATTCATATTACGCTTGTTATAACACAACTATAACTATGGTCATTGCAATAAACAAATCATTCAACAAACAGAAATCTAATGTGACAAGAAATGCAGTAGGAAAAGAACTCATCGGCATTGAAAATTCCCTAAATGCAGGGAGTCAATGAATATGCAAAAAAAACCAAAAAAAACAAAAGCAAGGGAAGGCTGATTATGGCAGCAGGTAAAAACAATATTAACAGAACATAAGAGCAAACGCACAAAACAAAACAAAACAACAGTGAAAACAAATAGAAAACGAAAATTAAAAGAAAAGCAATTGAAGGGTTACATATAGCTAATAAAGGAAATTGCACACGAAATGACGTGTACATGTTTAAGAAGTGGAAACCTCAACAGAGAAAATCAATTTCTTTAAATAAGAGCACAAAATAATCATATGGGAACCAAACAATCAATTAAAAATCAATGTATTGTCTAAGCTATACTAGTTTGCAGCAACTGAACTAATATAATCTCAATCTGATCAGTTATTTACAATCGTTACATTAACATACAACAGAAATCGATAAATTATCATGAATATTACGGTGGAATCAACTATTTGATGGAATGTTATAGGCTAATTTCTAATAATTCGCTATTTGTGATTTATTTTCGAGCTTTTTGATCATTTTGATAATCATCATACCACCTAACGTAGAGTTCAGTTTAGGATAAGGTGAAATCAAACTTACTAAAAATAAGTAAATAAATTAAAATAAACAAAACTATTATCATTATTTTCTTCCTCCCAAGCTTCTGCGGGTGGTCCTACTAGATTCCGAGTGATCACAACTCCTCTTTGTTTTCCAGAATTTTATTCAGTATTCTTGCGGGTTGTGGCCATGCTGCCGTCTGGAAAGTCTCGATTCCTCTTCTGATTTCCAATCCTTCCAGTCTACTCTACAAGCCTTTGGGGACGGTTTCAAGCGCAGCAGCGACAATTGTTATCACCGACATCCTCATGTTACACATATCTTTCATTTCTCTTGGAAAGTCCAAGTACACGTCTATCTTTTTGCTTTCTTTTATTTTCACTCTTGTAAGCTTTCTTGCTGACCCTAACTGTGATGCAGTTTGGGCGGACTCGATTCTTTCTCTGATTTTTTTTTTATTTTTCCGAGTCTCTTTTTCTCTCTTTCCAGACCGTTCTTATGATTTCAACTACAATCGCTGTTTATCTACAATCAGTTTATCTTTTTGTATTCTTTCGTTTTCACTCAGTAGACCGCAGGAATGGCCAAATTCACGAGATGCGAAGATCATTCCTTTTTCTCTAAATATCCAGTGCGCTCCTCAGGTCGAGATTTGGTGTTCTGATCTAAGTCAAAGTCCGAGACATTTTTACATATTTGATTGTCTTCGAGAGATTCTGGTTTGTAAATATACAATTTTCTCACCCATTCGTTCTTTATTTTGTATTTATGTTGTAGCAGGTGGATGGATTCATTTATTATATGAATAACCGTTTCATCTTTGTTTCAATGTAACCCACATTGGCTATTCATCAACGTATTTTCAATTTTTAAACTTTGACATAATTGGTCTTAATGGCATTATTTTGGGCTGCTATCAAATGAGATCGAATTTTTCACAATGTCCTTACTTTGTCTCTTCAAGCATCCATAGAGATGTCTTTCTGATTTACATTCTTCTTCTTCTATTATTATTATTATTAATATTATTATTATTCACTCATTAGAGCTTTTCTCAGCAGAATTAGCTGATGGTTTTTCACTGGAGTCTGAGTGACTGCAAGACACCTCAAGTCTCCAGGACTCTTCTCAGTATTCTGGCCGTTCTCAATAATACTGTCGTTTAGATGGTCTTAACCCGTCCGCCAACTTCCAAGTCCTCCAGTCCCTTTAGTAATCCTTTAGTTACTGTTCCAAACGCACCAATTCAAGTTGGTATAATTGTCACCTTCTTCTTCTTCTTCTTCTTCTTCTTCTTCTTCTTCTTCTTCTTATTATTATTATTATTATTATTATTATTATTATTATTATTATTATTATTATTATTATTATTATCAAATCCTCGATATTTTTTTCACATCAGCGTTTGCTGTATTATTGTTATTATTACTCCTTACGAATTTTTCACAACAGTTAGCTGGTGGTTTTCATCGGAGTGTAAATGATAGCAAGTTCTCCTCGAAGGTCCTGGACTCTTCTGGGTATTCCTGACTATCTCAACAATGCTGCAATCTGGATAGTCACATGTTTTCCTTTCATTTCCGATTCGTCCACTCATTCTTTAGATCCTTTCGGAACTGTGGAAGTGCAACTACTGGTAACACCGTCACCCTTATGCTCCACAGTTTTCTTAGTTCTCAGGCAAGGTCCCAGTATTTGTCTTTCTTTTCGCTTTCTTTTACTTTTACTCTTTGATTCACCGAGATGGCCGAGTTCACTATACTGCAAATTCTTCTTTCTTTTTCTTTGTTATCACTAGGTCAGTTTGTTTTGTTTTTTTTCTGGCGGGAATTCGGTTATATATTTGTATCTCAAAATCCCAGAGAACTTTGTGTATCTCATTCTTCAAGACGGATTCATATTCGTGCATGAACCATTTGTTAGTTTGGTCAAATTTCAATTCTTTGCATGATTCCCAGTGTATCACCTTTCCCATGTAGGCGTGTCTATTCTTATTATCGTATTCCTTCCGAGTTTTTTTTTTTTTTTTGTGTGTGCTTCTTTATTCAGCTGATTTTTCCCTGAAGTCTGTGTGACACAAAACCTCCTAAGGTTCTTAGTAATCCTCTTAGTATTCTACCTGATTTCCAAAGTTCTATGGTCGGAGTGGTCTCGATTCTTCCTCTGATCACCAATTCCCTCTTTCAAAGCCCATGGAAACTCTTCCACACTCCCCAACTCCTATTATTATTATTATTATTATTATTATTATTATTATTATTTACTCATTATAGTTTTTTACATTAATTTTTACTGATGGTCTTTTACTGGAGATTGGGTAACAGCAAGTCTCCTCAAATTTCCAGGAATCTTCTCATTATTCTGGCTGTTCTCAATAATAATGTAGTTTTGATGGTCTCTTCCAAGTACTCTAGTCCCTTTAATAATCCTTTAGTTACTGTACCGAAAGCACCAATCAATATTGGTATGATTGTCACCTTCTTGTTCCATAGTTTTTTTTTTCAAATCCCAAGCGAGGTCATAATACTAATCCTTTATTATTTCTTGTTTTTTTAAGATATATCCTGATTTTGGTTTACTGCAAATATTGTCCACATGGAAATTTATTTCGTTTTCACAATAATTCATAATCCGCTAATACCAATGATATTGAGTTGCCCGTTCAAGTGGAGGAGAGATAGAGAAGAAATTACCAACCAGCAGCAGTTTCATCCCTGCAGCTGGGCTATTCGAACCTTGTTGTCAGCCAAGAATGTTAAATTAAGCATAATATTTCATGAGAGCAAAATACTTTACGATCGCACACTGGGGATTGAGAGTTTAGACGAACTACAATCTATGCATTCTCTTAGGAAAGATGATGCTTTTGTCTTTAACGGCTTATAATTTCACTTGCTGATAAGTCTAAACCGAGCTGTAAGGTGTTTATTATTACGAGGTGTTGTAGAATTGTCTTCGATAAGTGTTATATCGTTTGGGTCACGTAGGCGATAACGGTTTACAGAAAACTACTGACGATAGGGTGATGACAATGATTATATTTGATAATCATAGTTGTCGAGTAACAACCCAGATCTTTGTGTGTCGAATGGACTTAGAATTTCCTGAGAGAAACAAAAATTCCATCAAAAAAAGGTGTGTCCTAAGTATAACATTAAACTGGATGAGGTTCCAGAGTATAAGATATATCCAAATGCGTTTGAAGGAGAGGGGCAAATAAACAAATAATTTACCTGAGGCACCAGATTTGGTTAGCTAAAAGCAGCCCCAAATTAGTAGATAAAGGTCAATTCGGACCAGTGGCTCGTAATACTCTCAGACTTAATCATTACCATTGAGGCTAGATCTTCTGTAGTTCTGTGTTCAACACTATATCTTCTTGGTTGGACTAACAGTCCGGTCAAAAGAGTATGGGCTGGAAGAATTGTAATGAAGTAGACAAAATATTCGAAATTTGATGAGAAAATACAGAAGCCTTGTGGAAGATGAAAGTTCGTCCAATGGAGATAGGCTGACAGGGCTATGAGGCTACTTTCTAAAACATACATGAATCAACACACAGGTCCTTCGTTGGACAATGAAGTGGGGCGAATTATAGTAGCTGGTGTCTCTGCTTGAGGCAAATAGATTCCAAATGGTCCAAGAATTAAAAATAAACGAAAAGCAGGAGCCTCATCATTAGATTGTTTAGTGTCATTTCCAAAATACTCGTTGGGTGGAGATCCCACTCAAATACAGAGAGGCTGTTAATGTGTTTTACAGTTCTAGTCAACTGGCCAAATATTGAGAAGGTACCTTAGCACATAAGTGACTTCTTTGGTCCTCACTTATCTATAAAGATACGAGAATCTTTAAATAAGTTTCCAGACATTTTTCGTATAGGAATTTTTTTGATTGTACACACGTGAAACCCTTCTCCCCTTCGATGTAATCTCCTCCACCTGCAATGCACTTTTACCGATCCAACAACTTCTTGAAGGCCCCATGGAACTCCTCTTGTGTGCGTGTGTCAATAACCTTCGTCACAGCCTCTTTCATCTCCCCAATTGTCTCATAACGACAGCCTCCGAGATTAGGGAATACTTAAAAGTCACAGAGAGCAAGGTCTGGACTATAGGAAGAGTGAGGAACTGTATTGATGTTTATCTTGCTCAAATAGTCTGTGACAAGGATGGAGTTGTGGACTGGTGTATTGTCCTGGTGGAAATGCCACTGACCCGATTTGATGAGTGCTGGCCTCTTCCCAAGGAATCTCTTCATGATCTCCCTAAAAACATCAACATAGTAACCTTAACCCTATCCCTTTGTCCAATCAAACCTGGTGTATTGACTTCCTTACTCCTGCCACACCTCTCATCCTCCCCCACAGACTCCCTGCCTTCCTTGAATTTCTTATGCAACTCAAAAACTGATTCTCGATTCATGTAAGATGGTAGAAAACCAGTATGAAGCATTCCATATGTTTCTGTGGCATTTTTTCCAAGTTTAAAACAGAATTTTCTTGCATATCGTTCTTCTGAAGTGTCCTCACGTCCAGATTGAATATTCGAAATTCACCCGCTGTGACAATCAGGCTTTAGTAGGATGTATTCCAGTTGCTACTGTAGCTGTTCATTTGAACCTGAAATCATAAAATTTGGTCAGTCAGCTCGTAATATGTATAGAAATCACATACTGAATTCTCAGGAGTTTTCGACAATTTGAAATGCCTGTACAAAAAAAGTCTGGAAACTTATTGAAGGACCCACATATTAGCAGTGAATAGACAGTAACTGTAAGATATAAATTCGGTACTCTTCAAGGAATATCTGAAACACATTCAACGAGTGATACATGGAATTCGCTCGTAGTTAGGAATAAACGAGATAAGTGAAAATAATTCCTGATATAATAAAATAAACCAATAAATGCCAACGCACAGAAACTTAAAAAAGCGAAGAGAGAACTAACATATACGAAAACAAAAAAAAAAACAAGATCAATTAAATTAACAACTTGGTAGAAGATAGAAAATCACGAATTGCATGGCGAACAGTAATTCAAGTGAGTAAAAGGAAGAGTACCTCGAACGTAAAAGTCAAAACTGCCTGTCAAGAAGAATGAATACATAGTGGAAAGAACATTACAATAATCTTCTGGGAAACTTCCCAGAAGTCACTGATAAATCAATAAAAAAAATATTAATAGCAAACTATACTAGGACAGTTTACTCAAGAAAAAAATCACTTTAGAACTGACAAAAATTAAAAAGTAGAAAAGCAGTAGTCCTTGAGGAAATACCACCAGAAGTATGGTTGGTTGGTTTGGTTTCTTTGTTTAATGGCATATCAAACTTTGTAGTTTATTTAATGCCAAAGCTATTCTCCTAGAAGAACAGTAGTGGTACTATTTAACCAACAGCTGGGAGGAAGAGAGGGTTCATACCTTTCCCAAGGATATTTGCCCGAAAGTGAACGTAATAGCGCAGCTGGAGTTCGAACTCGCTTACTACGATTCCGCAGTTCATTGCTTTAACCATTACACCACGAGGACACCCCCAGGAGTATGGAAAACAAGGACATTTCATGATTTACTTTTACGATTTAGCATTGCCCTAGGTGAATAAAATTCACTAAAGAAATGGAAAAAAGGCTGCATCCTGCCCTTCTTTGAAAAAGATGACCTACGAATCACCAAGAACTACAGTGAAGTAATTCTTACTTCCATAGCGACTAAGGTTTATTATTCTCTGCTTCGAAATCGTATTAACTTGAAATCTTGTAAATTCTTAGGAAAAATTAAAACAGTTTACGGAGATCAGGAACAGTATCATTACAGATTCTAACAATACGCAGAATCATCGAAAGAGTTGGGGCCATAAACCCCGCGGTAACACAATAATTTGTTTCTCCAAGTCAACTGGAAAGATGGCGCAAATACTTCTACTTTCCGGTCTCACAGAAGAAATTTGTGCAGCTATAATGATACTATGTAGAAATACAAAAGCCATGCTTCGCTCGCCAGATGGAGATAGATTTCTTCAATATCGTTGCTACAGTTCTGTAAGGGAATACATTAGAATCATATCCGTTGATAGCCTATCTTGACTAATTTCTTCTAACTTAGATATATATAATTTTTAAAAAAAGCCTTCACTACGATGACATAGTGCTTCTTTGAAATACACCAGAAAAAGCCGAATTCCTGCTGCATAGCCTGGAGCAGGCCAGAGAAGTGATTGGTGTCCACGTGAATGCAAACAAAACGAAGTAAAGGTGTTTTAATCGAGAGTGAGAATTCTACAATAAATGCCGGTCTTCTGAAATATGAAGACAAAATTCATAAATTTCGACTGTAGTCTCTCATCGAAAGTGATGTCAATATGAACTTTGTGAAAGCGTGGACTGCTATCGATAGGCTATCGATTATTTGTTAGTCTGATCTATCCGTTAAAATGAAACGAGATTTCATCCAAACAGCAGTTTTTTCACTACTACCCTATGGATGCACCGCATGGACTCTAAAAAATCGAACTGCTCAAGAATGCTACGAGCTATATTGAACGAATCCTGGACGCACGCCCCACGAAACAACAATTGTACAGCCACTTACCTCCAATTTCTAAAACCACCCAAGTAAGATGAACAAGACGTGCATCACTGCTGGTGAAGCAAGCACGAAACTATAAGAGGCGTTCTTCTATGGGCCCCCCAAAATGGACGTGTCAGCGTTGGCCGACTAACAAGAATTTATCTATATCTCTTCCGTACGTTCACAGGATGTAGCATGAAAAACCTGCCGGAAGCGATGGATGATAGGGACGGATGCAGCAGGAGAGAATGCCAGGAAAATTCAAACTAACACCGCGACTTGTTGATGATGATATTATACGAATAAATTGCTGATATTTTTCATATAGAATGAATTGTGTATTTCCCATTGGACACAATGGATATTTCACAAATAGTATACTGAATAATTTCCATTGGGTATATTGTATATTTCCCATAGTGTAAACTATATATTTTCAATAGAGTATACTAAATAGTTCATTTAGGGAAAATTAATTCGACTTTCCTTGATGGCTTGTAATTAATGTTCAAGAGAAAATATGAGGGAAACGGTGCTTCATGAACACATCAGGAGAGCCATGCGTGAATACGAAGTTTTAATCTCCAACCACCAACACTGCCCTATGGTGAATAACTGAAAATTTCCTCAAAGTCACCCAATCATAAAAAGAGAAAAAAGAAAAAACAATTTGGGGAAAGAGAGAATTAGATCAAAAAGTTATTTTGAGCGTTGTATAGTTCTTGGTTTAAAGTAACAAGTTTATACTTAACTTTCTTTTCTTCAATGACTTTTTCATATTGATATATTGAAATGCTTTGTCTTTGTTTTTACCATCAGGAAGATTGTCGTTGGTTATTATCAATAACTTCCCCAAAGAAAATTGATTGCCAAATTTACACCTCTGAGAATACCTAAAAGAAAAGAAAGTCGAAAAAAACCAAAAAAAAAAAAACCAAAACAGCACACTATGCATTTTGAATAAACAGGAAATCATTTTCTTTCTGAACAGACCAAAAAGAATTAAATTGTGAAGACCTCTGTTTGAAAATCAAGAACAGAATTTGATATATATCAGTTCTCTATTTAGTTCTTCGCAAAAGAAGATAGAGAAGAACAGAATTATATGTGCTAAAAAGCATTCTGAAATAGTTAGGATCATCAAAGATACCATAGTTAGGGTGATAAGATAGCTTCCAAATAACAAGAAATATGGAGAGAATTACTAAAAAGCTGAATTGAGAGATTATAATAATCAAGGTGAAGGTTTTTGCATTCCAACACATCTAAAATTATTTTTCAACATTATTTAAGCTAATAGAAATGTTGTTATAATACACCATTTTTTTACCGAACTGTTCCCAGAGGCCAATCACGTCATTAAGATCTTGACAAAAATATGGCAGTATTATGGTTTAGAAGGAAGAAATGCTTTGAGACTTCAATCAGTTAAAAAATCAGTCCAAATGACTTTCAGGAAATATATTTTTATCCGATTAGGTCGGACATAGGTTTGGTTAACGTCAGAGACGATATTAATAGACCAAACAAAAATTAGATATTTCAGGAAAACCACCTAATAACCGAGATTCTGTGCTTGAAAAGAGAACTGATTTTCTTCGAAGCGATGAGAACTTTGAAAAGAAGTTTTGTTCTATTTTATCCGTGATGAAACCCAACAAAATAAATAGCTTTACTTTATCTGCAGACAACTCAATAAATTAATAAAAAAAAAAGTAAAATTATTATGATGGAAAACATCAAAGGGACACAAAACCTTTGAAGACAAAATTATTTAACGTCACAAAAGAGCGGGAAAATATATTTCGCAAAGATATTTACGAAATTTATATCTGGTTCAAACCTTCAAATACAAAGCAGCGGGTAAGAACCGAATTCACTATTCTAAAAACAATCTATAAAATGAGCTTACAAAGATTTCTTTAAATTAATAACACTTTAAATTAAGCATGCATTAATAAAACGGCATATTAATGTGGCATGTTTTATAATCCCTCAGACAGGAAAATAAAACATCCAACAAGAAAATAAGATTCAACCAGACAGGAGAGAGAGAGAGATAGTTAAATAAGTCTTAATATTACCGGCAAGGGTTTTTGTTACCTTTCAAAGAAAAAACATGACATACTAAATTCAAAATTAATAATTTTTTTTTTTAAATGTTTGAAATTTTGATATTTATTACTGTAATTGTTAATTTTTTGCTTTGTTTTTGTCTTAATCTGAAATAGGAAGAGACTGGAACTAACTTTACAGGGGATAAGACTTGTACATAGGTGAAATGGCTTTCCTTTCTCCCACTCCTTTCTTCCTCTTTCTCTCTGTCCTATCTGGTCGTATTTTTTTCTTGAAATAATAATAATAATAATAATAATAATAATAATAATAATAATAATAAGAAGAAGAAGAAGAAGAAGAAGAAGAAGAAGAACCAATCATATCAAAGCAAGGATAGATAAGACACAACAAATCAGTAAATGTAGGCTATGCGATGACAGAGCCGAAACTATCAATCACAGAATAAGCGAATGCAGCAAATTAGCCCAGAAGGAGTATAAGGCGACACACAAATGGGTTGGCAAGGTGGTCCTCTGGGAAATGTGAAGGAAATTTTAATTCGACCATACAAACAAATGGTATATGCACAACCCAGCACCTGTCCTAAAAAATGACTCTCATAAAGTCCTATGGGACTTTAATATACAAACGGATCACCTAATCTCGGCCAGAAAACCAGAACTCATAATAATCAGCAAAAAAAAGAGAATCTGCAAAATTGTCGACTTTGCTGTCCCAGCGGACCACAGAATAATTCTGAAGGAAAGGGAAAAGAAAGATAAGTATCTCGACCTTGCTAGAGAATTGAAAAAGCTGTGGAACATGAAAGTAACGATTGTGACAATTGTGATTGGTGCTTTAGGCACAATAACTAAAGGATTATTAAAAGGCCTGGAGGACTTGGAAGTTGGCGGACGAGTAGAGACTATCCAAACGACAGCATTGCTAAGAACGGCCAGAATCCTAAGACGAGTCCTTGAAACTTGAGGAGACTTGCTGTCACTCAGACTCCAGTGAGAAACCATCAGCTGACACTGATGTGAAAAACTCTAAAGGAGTAAATAATAATAATAATAATAATAATAATAATAATAATCAATAAAAAAAAAAGAGAATTTGCAAAATTATCGACTTTGCTGTCCTGGCGGACCAAAAAATAAATCTGAAGGAATGGAAAAAGAAGGATAAGTACCTCGACCTTGCTAGAGAATTGAAAAAGCTGTGGAACATGAAAGTAACAATTGTGCCAATTGTGACTGGTGCTTTAGGCACAATAACTAAAGGATTATTAAAAGGCCAGGAGGAGTGGAAGTTGGCAGACGGGTAGAGACTATTTAAATGACACCATTGCTGAGAACGGCCAGAATTCTTAGACCAATCCTGAAGACCTGAGGAGACGTGCTGTCTCTTAGACTCCAGTGAAAAACCATCAGCTAACAATAATATGAAAAGCTCTAAGGGGTAAATAATAACAATAATATATATATATATATATATATATGTGTGTGTGTGTGTGTGTGTGATCATTATATTTCATGTTTTCCTGAAAACCAATATTATATTAAGTAAAATCTAATTGTTGATACAAATATATATATTTCCTTAAAACAATAAGAAAAAAAACAAAATAAAAGAAGAAATGGACAAAAATACACAGAAAAATTTAAAAGAAAAATAAATAGAACTGATGAACGACCAAATCAAAACTGATCATTTGAAAAAACAGTCAATGACATTAGTAATGTACCAGCTAAAAACGAACAAATTACCAACCGTCATTGATTATATATATATATATATATATATATATATATATATATATATATATATATATATATATATATTTATACGTGTGTGTCTGTATATTTACTCAATCAATCATCTGGATACTACAAAAGGTCAATATTTAGGCGAAGAAGAGTTTTCCTATCCGTAGATTGATTGCCTAACCAATCTTAAGAACATGATTTGCTTAAACTACTTACTAATTACTGGAAGGAGCACAGCTTCCAAACGTTCCTTTTCACAGTTTGTGAGAATTGAATCACAAACAGGTTTATTCTGGATTTGATCGAGGACACTATTTCCAACAGCGATAAACTTTTGGTATATATATACGTGGCGCCTTCAATAAGTTTCCAGCCATTTTTTGCTCAGGCATTTGAAATTTTCGTAGAATATTGAAAATTCAGTACGTTATTGCTATAAATCTCATACGATGACTAACCAATTTTTAATTATTTCAGTTTCAAATTAACAGCTACCGCAGGAATTGGAATACACCCTACTAAAGCCTGATTGTCACAGCTGGTGAATTTCAAAAATGCAATCTGGACGTGAGGACTCTGGAAGAACGATATACAATAAAATTCTGTTTTAAACTTGGAAAAATGCCAAGGAAACGTGTGGAACACTTCAGACTGCTTTTCGACCATCTTGCATGAATCGAGCATCGGTTTTCGAGTGGCATAAGAGATTCAATGAAGGCACGTAGTTGAGGTTTTAAGGGAGTTCAGGAAAACATTCCGTTGAAAGAGGCCAGTACTCTTCAAATCGGGTCAGTGGTATTTCCACCAGGACAATGTACCAGTCCACAACTCCATCCCTGTCACAGACTATTTGACCAAGATAGGCATCAAGTCAGTTCCTCAGCCTCCCTGGAGTCTTGACCTTGCTCCCTGTGACTTTTGGTTATTCCCTAATCTCAGAGGCTGTCGTTATGAGACAATTGGGGAGATGATAGAGGTTGTGACGAAGGTCATTGACATGGTCACACAAGAGGACTTCTATGGGGCCTTCCAGAAGTTGTTGGAACTGTTCAACAAGTTCATTTCAGCCGGAGGAGATTACTTCGAAGAGGACTAGAGTTTTTTGTGTGTACTATCAATAAAATTTCCCATACGAAAAAAGTCTGGAAACTTATTTTATGATCCTCGTATATATAGTATGTGTGTATATATGTGTGTATGTCTATTCAATAATCAGTATTTTTCTCCGGTACGAATTTTTTTTTTTTCTTAAAGATACTAATACTTTCTTAATTACAACTTTATACAAAAGTTGACTTTTGCTAGTAAAATTCACAGCTGCAGAAAAAGACTAAGATCAATATATTATACTTAATTTGAATGACTGAACCATTAGTTTAAACCCTTCCTTTTCTATTCCTCCAATATCGAATATAATATTCATTGGCTTAATCTTCTAACTCATGAACTCTTACGAATCTCACATCCACGAAGCGATAAGAAATTTTTTTTAAATTCTCAATGGCCGTCATGATTCCAAGCACGAAAATATTTTTGTTTTCATCTTATTTTTTCTTTACTGATATTTCTTTGAATTTTAATTTTTCTGACTCTAATTCTGCCTATTATCTTCGCAAAAGCTGACCACATTGCACAAGAATTGAAAGTTAAGCTATAATTTTATAAAAGAATAGTCAAATATGAAATGAAATTATGCGTTTTATGGATTAAATATACATTTCTATAATAAGTATCCATATATTTTTTATGATTAGTATCAATACATATGATTCACACCCCCACTTCTAAAAGTATTGCTTAGTACCTTACCGCGGTTGTGGTAAAAATCAGTAGCTGACGCCCCTAAGGCAATTGGATGTTGTGTTAAGTTATGGCAACTCCCGCGGCGACAGTAATGCAATCTCGTATAGCACCTCATTTTCTTGGGCAAGACTGGTGTTTTGGAGAAGGAAGACCTGCAACTGTCTTCTCTACAACCAAACCCAAGTTAGTTCCGAGATCTCCACGCAGATTAATAGGTTCGCTAGACGGACTGGTGACATGACTTTAATCAACACACACACACACACACACACTTATATATATATATATATATATATATATATATATATATATATATATATATATATTGAAATAAAAAGTAAGAAAATGGATACAACGAGGAAAATAAAATTGATAGTTTTGCTTAAGGGACAGCTTCCTATGAAATTAAATTTCATTTCGCAAAAACGAAATCTACAAGCGGTAAGAGGGATCGTGTCGCTTTTTATTTCATTATTTACTTTTGATATCCAGTTTTGACCAAGTTTTGTATCTTATCATATGCGTTATGTTTCTTTATTTTGATCGTGTATATCATTTAGCATTCCACATTATTTATGTATTTTTTGGTGAAAACAATGGTGAGATTTTAGAAACCTGATCTTAAATTGTTGATCGCAGTCTTATTATTCAGTTTCTTTCAATGCACTCTCTTCGTTTCCGGTTTTGTTTGTTCTTTTATTATTGAAAATATGTTGATAAAATCTAACATGCATTCCGTTTCTGTACAACATCATAAAGTGTGTTATTCATTTTAAAAAATATTTTGTAAGTAAATCTCGACTTCTTAACATTTCTTTAAGTAGATTGTATGTAGTCCTTCTAGCTGAAGTCAGTTATTTTTCAAGTAATTATATAGTTTGAAGTAACTAATGATAATAAACATTTGTAAACAATCATAGATTCAAGTAACTCTTCTTAATGCTTATAATTTAAACTCGCTAATATGATTTTAAATGTTTCAAACGAAACAAGTTAATTTTCAAACAGATATTCAAGAATTAAAATCAGATGTTAGATAAAACCAAAAGAATCGAGGCTGCATGTTTAATTCATTAAATTGTACTATTTAAATCAAGACTTTGCACAGCTTAAAATCGTAATTAATAAGGCTGTAATATCCAGACGTCTAGACGAGGTCTAGACAAGTCACTGTTATTTTTCTATTTTTTTGATTTGTTGTTTTTAGAGAAACAGCATTAAACAAATGCATTATACTAGATACTCACCGAACATAGCTCTATGTTAATTCTTGTTACGAAAACTGAAAACGTATTTCAGAAACAGGATTTTGAGGACGTAGAGGGCATTAGAATAAACACGATGGTGCTGTTGTATACCTTGTGTGCAACAGTCACTCGGTGCACATGCTCACTCATTGGCATCTACCTCACAGGTTTTACCTACAGGTGAATGGTTGTAAAATGCAGTTATATCAAATATCTATTGATTGATTATATATCCTGCTCGTACATACAGTACTTGAGACATTCAAGAAAGTTTGAAACATTGCTCAAGAAATAAATCGATGTGAAAAAAAAGCAGAAGAGAAACGTGTGGAATAATACAATGCAGAAAGAAACGCAAAAGTTTGGCTACGGATATTAAAACAAAAACGAATGCGAGAAGAAATATATAAGAGATTTAGTTTGCAAGACGAGAAGGAAACGGTTCTACAGTGAAGTAATTTCGTTTTACTAGAGAAGGGGTTTATGAGAATGAAAGCTTCTGTTGATTGTTTGGACAGTTGATAAGAAGTTAGTCCCAGGAGTTATAAAGAAAGTTTAGTCCCATGAGAAAAGCGAGAAAGGAAAGCATAGACGAGGAGTCCTCAGTAATTTTGTCCATCGGTGAAAGATCTGATCAAGGATGCATATTTTGATACGCATACAAATGTATAAGACTGTTTCAGCAAGTGCAATTTTGGGGGTGCATGCAATTTTAAAAACATCAAATTAGAATTCACACAAACACACACACACACACATACACACACACAAACGCGGGCGCGCGCACGCACACACACACACACACACACACACACACACACACACATGCACGCACGTACAGATTCATATTAAGACACTATTCTGGAAGATTGTCAGAAAATCCTCATGAATATTTCATATATCCTTGAATGTGATAAAATCAGTCTGCAAAAAGTAAATGAAATAATTCATCAGTTTTTAGAGTTGATCATTACTCGTATTTATTAAACCCAGCCTCGTCATTAGTGGTTGAAAACATCATAAGATTTTGAGTGTCTTCTAAATAAGCATGAAGGTTATAGAAATAATTAGATACATAATAGAAAAACAAATATTAGTCTCAAAGTTAAGACTAGACTACTTTCAAATATATATTATGTGCTTATGAATATAGTTTATACATTATTTCTACAAAGAGAATGTATCTATTTTTTTAAAAAATGCCCATATTGATTATCTTAATAAATAATCGCTATAATATGCATATTTTGAAAATATTTTCTGTGAATGTTTGTAACGCTATCCTTTATTGTGAACAGTTTTATAATTTATAATTTACTTTACATCCAATAACATTTAAGTTATGATAACTTTTTCGGACGTGTCCTGAGTTTCATATATATATATATATATATATATATATATATATATATATATATATATATATAAAGTAGTAAAGTTGGCGGCCTTAGTCAGGAGTGACCCAAAAGCTTCTTTTTTCAATAACTACTACACAGAGGTGTTGGGGAGAGCGCTGCCCCATTCCCTGAATTGGTCCCCTTTACCCTTGATCCTTACCATATAACGTTGAGAGTTAAGCAGGGCGGCATCAAATACCATTTTTTGAGTCTTTGGTATGACCCGACCTGGGATATAACTCTGGTCCCCCAGTCCATTGGCGAACACTGTACTGATTTGGCCGATGGACCAAATACACACACACACACACACATATATATATATATATATATATATATATATATGTGTGTGTGTGTGTGTGTGTGTGTGTGTGTGTGTGTGTGTGCAACTTGTTGGCATTTAGAATATTTACTTCTAGTTACATTTGTTAACCAATTGCTATTACTAGCAAAAATATGCGCACTCCAAACGCTAGTATCTAAATTTGAATCTTTGGATCTTTAATGGCAAAGACTAGCAAAAATGAAAAATAACGAATATAAAAAGAATTCATTCATTTTCATTTCATTTTAAATTGGTTTTCTTTTAATACGCCTGAGAATAAAACAATTATATTCGAAATCAATAACACGCCAAATCATTTATTAAATCCCTTTTTGTTTAAACCAATATACAATTTCTCCAAAACATATGTTAGTAAACCTTAATTTCGTCGTGACATATAACATACATTAGAGGGGTTTTAACGGATTAATAAATTGAGCTGCTTTAAACAAACCTAAGTCAGTTAATTATTGATGATATAACCTAAATAACTAAAAGTGGCTTCATTTCGGTCACAGAGACACACCTATTCTTTTCATTATTGGTTTAGAAGATTAAAACAATAGCATTTTGTGTCATTTAAGATTAAATCATTACGTTTAAATCATTGAAAATAGAAGAGTATAATCGAAGATCAGAACAACTTGGATGCTAGCACTTCCCATTACTGTCGGCTTTCATTTTTGAAGTGAAGAAGTGAAGTTGGCGACCGAAGTCGAGGGTGACCAGAAGGCTCCCTTTTCAATTGCTACTACACGGAGGTGTAGGGGAGGGTTCTACTCCTTTCCCTGGATTGCTCCGCTTTACCATTGATAAGTACCTTATATTGCTGAGTGATAAGCAAGGAGCTATCAAGTGCCATTTTTAAAGTCTTTGGTATGACATGACCTGGGATTGAACCCAGGTTTCCCGGACCATTGGCGAACACTCTATCCCATTTAAACATTCTTTAAAGAATAAGAATACAGTGATTTCTTCCATTTTTAATAAATTACTTTTAAGATTTATTGACGGGAGTCTCGCTTATATTCATTAAAATAAAACCAAAAAATCAGAAACCATTTACGCCAATTAAATATCATTTATGAAAATCAATTTTTTTGTTGACTACGTAAATTGATCCTCACTTTCACACTGTAGTCCGCTGTTTTCTGGTATATATGAATACAATTGCATGTATCTTCAGTATCTTATTGCTATACTTCTTATGAGATGACTGACCAATTTTTATTATTTCAGCTTCTAATGAATAGCTATAGCATCAATTGGAATACACCCTATTGATCGTCACAGCTGGTGAATTTCAAAAATGCAATCTGGACGTGAGGACACTTTAGAAGAATGATATGCAATAAAATTCCGTTTTAAACTTGGAAAAAATGCCAGAGAAACATATGGAATGCTTCAGACTGCTTTTCGACCATCTTGCATCAGTCGAGCATCAGTTTTTGAGTGGCATAAGAGATTCAAGGAAGTCAGGGAGTCTGTGAGGGATGATGAGAGGCGTAGGAGGAGTAAGGAAGTCAATACACCAGAGTTGATGGACCAAAGGGTTAGTGTTATGGCTAGGGTTACTATGTTGAGGTTTTAAGGGAGTTCAGGAAGAGATTCCGTCGGAAGAGGCCCGCACTCTTCAAGTCGGGTCAGTAGCATTTCGACCAGGACAATACACCGGTCCACAAATCCATCCTTGTCACAGACTATTTGACCAAGATTGACATGAAGACGGTTCCTTACCCACCCTATAGTCGAGACCTTGCTCGCTGTGACTTTTAGTTATCTCCTAAGCTCAGAGGCTGTCGTTATGAGACAATTGAGGAGATGAAAGGGGCCGTGACGAAGGTCATTGACACGCTCACACAAGAGGACTTCCATGGGGCCTTCCAGAAGTTGTTGGAACGGTACAACAAGAGCATTGCGCCTGGAGGAGATTACTTCGAAGAGGACTATAGTTTCATGTGTGTACTATCAATAAAATTTCCCATTCGAAAAAAGTCTGGAAACTTATTTAATGATCCTCGTAGATTACTGAACATAGGTTTAATCAATCAAAGAAGATCAGTGGTGTGATGACCTTAAAATAACCCTGATTTGTTAGGGTGCAAAGTAAAGAAAAGCAGGTGGAACTAAAACATATCTGTTCAATAATTTAGGGGTTAAAATATTTCCAGCGCCTGGAAACTGTGCAGTTTAGGCAGAACGCTTACGTGCTGACAGACTTGCAAAGTCTTTTCCATATATGTACTCGTACGTTCAACAGAAAGACCTAAACACCTGACCCCCTCACTTTACGACAACATGTGAGACTTATATTTTTTTGTTAGTAACCAATAAAGTGATGTAAAAATTAATACCCTATTAGGTTATGAAACACCACAACTCAAAGTCTGCTTTCACTAAAGCTTTGTGTTGAATTTGCGTTGTATTAGTGTGTGATCTGATTCAATGATTCCTTTCTTTGAGAGGGTATTATTCTTATTAGTCACCGGTAGCGATAGAGTGTGCGAGCTTTATGCTGCGGCTTCAATTATTATTTTTCTAACAGTATTAAATCTCTGAGGTGCCCGTGGTGTAATGGTTATTGTCGTAGGAAATGGACACGGTTACACGAGTTCAAATTCTGGACGAGACTGATTATATTTCACATAGCACTAATACCCTTGGGAAAGGTATGAATCCAATTATTTTCCTTCCAGCTATGGGTAAATAATAGGACAAACTAGGTTCTTCAGTCTTGGTGAGGCAACTAGTCTAGGAGAAGGAAAACTTTAAATTCAAACCTGTTAAACTCCGCTTAGAAATTGACCTTGTGTCATATCCTGCCCGAGCGGAGGGGTTGGTAAATAG
>OY757909.1:120385931-120580931 GCA_963585895.1 Sepioteuthis lessoniana | reverse complement strand
ACTTTCCTTACTGTATATCCTTATGATGTTTACTTCTTTGTAACCGTATATTTTTATTTGCTTTGGTCTTTTTTATATTGCAATCATATTCTTTACTTCATTCATTTTTTTTATTTATTCGCAAGTTTTTTCCTTAATTTTGCGTCATAATTCTCTCTCATATTTCGTACAATATTTGTATTATTTTTTATTGTAATTAAATGGTTTTGCTCAATTTTTTAAAATTAATTTTGATTTAAATCTCTTTATTTACCGTTTTAAATCGTTATTTTATTTTGAGGGTTTTATTTTATTTTTATCTACGTAATGATTTATACGTGATGGCTTCAATAAGTTTCCCGATTTTTTTTTGTACAGTAATTTAAAATTGTCGTACACTCATGAAAATTCAGTACGTTATTGCTATACATTTTATTAAATGACTGATATATATAATATCATCCACAGAAAAAAAAACTGTTTCGTTGTATTTGTAATACAACGAAACGGTTCTTCTGTGTGGTTAGACACGCAAGACACTCCAAGCCGGGATCGAAACCTGCCTTACTTTACATCAAGCTGATGAAAACCTCAACTCGGGAATTAAAACGTCTGTATTAGATTGTGTTGTTGTTGGACTAACGAAACAAAAGCAAAACGTTAAATATGAATAGGATCGAAAAAGAATCTGGAATTGGTATTTTTGTGTTTTATTATTTCATATATCTGCTTTACACACGTTAAATATTTTTCTGGAGATTAATTTATTATCAGTCTCCTGAAGAATAATAAATGTCTAGAACACTTATAGAGTACAAAATACGAAAAATAAAAGCTTTAAATACCAAATTCAGATTCATTTGCTGAACTGTTAATTTATATAATTTATTAAATATTGAAAGTGAAAGATTTTCAGTTCATTGATTTGAAATTCAGTAAGTGTTTATTTTCATCTTAATTAAATCTAATTCTCGAAGGATCATCATGTTCGGTATGTAAGATGCTCGTCATATTGCCTTGAGACGGGAACAGTACGTCAGACCAAATTTGATTGCAGAATATAAAGTAAAAGACTGTCTTATTTTCTACTTAACAAATGTCGTTTGATTGTCACCTCGATAGATAATTGACTTCGCGCGTGATTTTATTAGCAGCTGTCATTTATATGTGTGGATTTATATGTTTGTTGATTGTGATATGGTTTTATTTCATTGTCCCGTTTTAATTTTTGAATAAAATTGTTAAAAAATGCTAAAATGGTAGGTAATAAATCTTTACAATAATTAATTAACTATTGAAAATTACCGCTCCATATAATGAAATAGTTATTTTAATGACAATCTTAAATTTATTTTTACGTTAATTTTCTTCTCTATATCGTCTATTTTCAAGAAAGAAACAATGAAAAGTGAGATATATATTTCAATATTATGGATCTTTAATCATAACGTCATTTCTACTCCAAAACTGTGAAAAACATTTGAGAAGAATGCCTGTTCTGAAATCAACAAATATGGTATATTGTCATTTTGTTTGCTTGTTTGTTTGTTTGTTTGTTTGTTTGTTTTATTAATCCTAATTTCTTTGAACTGAAATCTTTTAGAAAAAATATTTTGCAGAGAATTTTAGTATTTGCAACAGTAGATTTTAGTGTAGGAGTTGTATTTCTGTGAAAGGTGTAGCTTGATTACAATGAGATAGATAGATAGATAGATAGATTGCATTCTGCTTATGTAAGGAGTCTTAGATTTGTTGATAGAATGAGTTTAGCCATGAAAAAGCTAATATGAAAAGAATAGATTGATAGATAGATAGATAGATTGCATTCTGCTTTGTAAGGAAATTTACATAGATTGATTAATGAAAACGTTATAGCTATGAAAAACTTATTTGAAAAGGCTATATATATATATATATATATATATATATATATAGATAGATAGATAGATAGATAAATAGATAGATAGATAGATAGATTGCATTCTGCTTATATAAGGAATCTTAGATTTATTGATAGAATGAGTGTAGCTATGAAAAAGCTTACTTGAACAGAATAGATAGATAGATAGTTGGATAAATAGATAGACACTTAAGTACGCCTACTTAAGTTGGTCACTCTAAGAAATCATTTCTTGGGGTATATGTGGGGTTGTGTGCATGTTTGCTCGTATGTGTAGGCGCTTGTGTGTGCACGCTTGTGCGTACGTAATTGTGTAAGAGTGTATGCGTTTTATCTTCGTTTCCTTTGTTTCTCACATAAAAGTGGACGTACTTCTATTGCCGTTTTTCATTCCCACTTCTTAAAAATTTAATTTTTTTTTCTTTTTTCTTAAAATGCATACGTCATTTTCTCAATCTCTTTCCGTGCAGTATGTATATTTGTGTCTATCTCTATTTTTATATCAAATCATTTTTATTATTTTATTTTCATTTTCAATCAAATAAATGTGCTATAATCTCCCATGCATCCTCTAAAACGAAAACTTTTATCATATCATATTTACCAACCCCTCCACTCGGGTAGGATATGACACAAGGTCAATTTTTAAGAGGAGTTTAACAGGTTTAAAGTCAGAGTTTTCCTTTTCCTAGACTAGTTTCCTCAGCAAGGCTGAAGAACCCAGTCTCTCCTATTATTTACCCCTAGCTGGAGGGAGAATAATTGGATTCATACCTTTCCCAAGGGTATTAGTGCTATGTGAAATGCAATCAGTCTCGTCCAGGATTTGAACTCGTGTCGCCGTGTCCATTTCCTACGACGATAACCATTACACCACTGGCACCTCCTAACGAAAATTTTTTTGACCACTTACATGTACCATATCACTTTCATTAAATCTATTTGAATAATCTCGGCCTTCAGGTTTTCCATCAATTTTCAGTTTGGCGATATTAGCCGAACATTGCTTAATATTTCTCATTTGTATGATTATCGTCTTATTTAAACTGTTCATCATAGTGAATAGTACGTATTTCCCTAACACCTCCGTTACGAGTAGGATACGACAGTGGGTGAGTGGGGGTGATTCATGCGTTTCCAAATGACATCTGCATGAGGGGGACGCCAAAAGCTTCGTTCAGGATTTGAAATCGGGTCACCGATTCCACTTCCTACGACTGTAAATGTTATATTAATTTCACCTTCCTTTTTTATCTTCATTTCATCATTTTATTTTCAGTATTCTTTATTTCATTCGTTCACTTTTTTTCATTTTTTTTTTTTTTTTTGCTGACATCTGCTTTTTCTCTTATTCTTATAATCTGGCTGCTGCTTTTGTTCCATCTTTTATTCTAACCTTTATTCTTATTGCCTCTGTAAGTCTTTATTTGTCAGTTATACTCTCTCTCTCTCTCTCTCTCTCTCTCTCTCTCTCTCTCTCTCTCTCGTTATCCTTCTTTCTTTTTCTCTGTCTTTTATCCAAATATGTTTATGCTTCGTTTAAACTCCTCCAACCCTCCGTGGTTTTAGGGGGTGCCAATCAATCCCACCTATGCCTAATCCAACTAATCAGAACTATTGCTCTAATTCCGTCAATCGTACCAACTTTTCTGAGACTTGTAGAATGGACTGGAACGGCAGAAAAGCAGCCTCATTTCCAACCCTTCTCACAGGTTCTAATTCCACTAACACTCCGGATAAGTTAACTCGGGAATAACGTCACCAACTGCTAGCATACGTCACCTAAAATATACCCTCTTCTCCTGCTGTCTTGTACATAAGACGCCCTTTTTTACTCTCACCCCACAGGCTTTCCACTGCCTCTGGTTCGAATGCATACAAACAGGATGTACAAAGTTAACGGATTATTATGTACACACGGAATTAGAGAAACACTCATAGGCTTTCTTAATGGGAATTTCTCCAGTTCCGTTCGTCGATTAGTCATGGTTATTGAAAATAAAAAATAAAAAAAACAAACCTTAGCAACATTTTCCTCCATCTTTCATTTTCAGGTCGATAGATAGAACTTAAATGATACGATCTTTGTGACTGTGGTCGTCGTGGTCTGTGGGAAAAAAATAGGTGAGTATGGGTCATAGAGGAGCTTACGGTTAAATGAATGGAGTGATACCCTTAGAACGGAGAAAAGAAAAATAAATTATTCAGTGAGACCGCTATAGAAGAAAAGTTGTTTTGCAGTTTTCTATTTGTTGTCAATTGAAGTGTAAAACAAGTTATAAGTACTGAATCTTGTAAAATAGAAGAAACATTTCAAGAAAGATGAATACAAACTGATAAGATCAAGACAATCAGAAACGGACACCGTTTTGTGTATATTTTTACTTTATTTACAACGTTTGCATAAAAGTAAACAGGGCCTTTATTTTGTGTCCAGTTTGATGAATGAAACTGAAACAGTATATCTTTATTGATCTTTTTAAAATACTAATTTTTGAACCAGAAATTGAAATTTATTTTTTTTATTTTCATAAATGATTCAAGTTTTTGATTCATGGTATCTGTTTGTATTAGAAATGCATGCAATGACCACAAGGAAGTTATAAAAAGTTAAATTGTCACAAGCGACTGCTATGTCCTCGAGAGCTAATAGACTGATGGGAGAAGAAAACACAAGAACACTGCTTGACTTCGAGTGTTGGGGTTATATTTTCTCAGGATAACAGACTCAATATGCGGAGTATGATTTTTTGGTCTTTTAAAAACTATCCTTTCTGGTATCTTTGATTTGTTTCTCATTCTCCTCGTACCCCATTCATCAACAAAGATATATGACTGATTTTCTGATTCAGTTTCTTCTCTCTTTTTGCGCCTGAACTACGAGAAGACAAGCTTTTACTTGAACAGGGAATAAAGAACAAATCAAAGATCAATGAAGTGGCAGTTCTTTCAGAGGCGTTCGTAGAGTGATGGTTTTCTTCGTAAGAAATGAATACGGCGGCCTGGGTTCAAACCCTGAACGAGGCTGCTAGTATTTAACATTGCGCTAATAATATCAGGAAATATATTGATCCTATGATTTTTCCCAAATAGGGGGATAGACTGTGCACCTTAAACTTGGCATGGGAACAAGTCAAGAAGAAAGAAAATTCTGAAGCAAACTAGTTAAACTCCAATTAAAAACTGATTGTGTCCAATTCTGCTCGTGTACAGAGTTATGGTAAACACACTGCATGCATGTGAATATATATATATATATATATATATATATATATATATATATATATATGTATATATATATATTGTTAAGTCGTGCTGATGGCACTTTCGCCATCACTCCATATCATCTTCTAGACGACATCCAGTGTCCACGCAGAGCCAATGGTCAGCCAACACTGGTGTGTCGATATAAAGGAATCTATAAAAAAAAGAGTCATATAAATATGTCCTTACTTTTGTAGTACAACTTATGTCTCCATGATTTTACTTCTATGGTTTACAAGATAGGAGGTAAGTGAAAGAACACCTGCTAGAGTATGGGGTCTCGCTATTAGGATCTGTCCAAAAAAGCACGTAGCTTTCTCGTGTATTTCCCACCTAAATTTATAGTTTTAGTGACACAGTTATAGCTCGTAATATACCCCCCATTTAATAATATCTGAGATCATATTTCAATATGATCGATAACCTGTCAATGTTAGAACACGCCTTCTCTTGGTATATGTTAACATCACTTTCAGTAGATGAGATATTGCTGCTTTGGTACATGAACTGGTCAACTGATTTCAAATGCTTGTCACTCAAAATGAAGATGGCTTCTTCTTGTTTAAGAATTTTAGACTATTTTTTAATTGCATCCACGGAGAGGCTAATGACTCCATCTATTTGCTCTGGGTTCTGACAAATGGATTCTGCTTTAGTAAGTGTGCTTTCGAAAAGCGCTAGATCATATCCGTACGATGTGCTTCATGGTACCTACGACAATTTCTCTACTTGGTTTCATAGAATATTGCACTCATTTCTATCATGTGTGGGTTTCATTTTTCAGCCAAATTTCGACACCTGTACCTGGTGACCAAAGTCCTGTGTATTGGGTTAGATCAAGCATATTTTATTAAAGCCCAATGGAATAGATGATGAACTCTGTCAATACCTCTTTTGTTTTTGGTGTCTGGCTTTTCGGAAATCAATCTATTGCTACGCCACAAATATTTGTTTATACTACTACATAAAAGTCTATCATCTCAGAATGATGTTTATTGACAAAAAAAGCACTAACAAAAACAAAATTTGGCCTGATTAGTTTTAGATCCTGTTGCAGTTTAAAACCATTTTGCTCATCAATAACATAATTTAAATAGTGACATAATAATAATAATAATAATAATAATAATAATAATAATAATAATAAATTTGTATATATATATATATATATATATATATATACGTGGTGCATACGATAAGTTTCCAGACTTTTATGGTATTGGCACTTTTATTGATAATAAATAGTCTATGACAAGGATGGAGGTGTGAACTGGTGTATTGTCCTGGTGGAAATGCCATTGACCCGATTTGAAAATTGCTGGCTTCTTCCGATGGAATCTCTTCCTGAACTCAACATAGTAACCCTAACATCAACCATAACCCTTTGGCCAATCAACTCTGGTGTACTGACTTCCTTACTCCTCCCACACCTCTCATCATCCCTCACAGACACCCTGCCTTCCTTGAATCTCTTATGCCACACAAAAACCGATGCTCAATTCATGCAAGACTGTCCAAAAGCGTTCTGAAGCATTCCATACGTAACTGTGGCATTTTTTCCAAGTTTAAAACAGAATTTTATTGCATATCGTTTTTCTAAAGTGTCCGATTGCATTTTTGAAATTCACCAGCTGTGACAACCAGGCTTTTGTAGGGTGCATTCGAATTGCTGCTGTAGCTGTTGATTTGAACCTAAAATCATAAAAAATTGGTCATAAGATGTATATCAATAACATACTGAATTTTAAATGCCCATAAGAAAAAAGTCATGCACCTCGAATATATATATATATATATATATATATATATATATATATATATATATGTATGTATGTATGTATGTGTGTGTGAGGAAGTAATCAACCCTAATAATCCGGAGCTTGGAACAATTCCAAGCCAATCAATTTAGATATTCACATATAGAATATCAAAATTAAATAGTCCCAGTCAAGAGCTCAAAATAAATAAAATCTAGAGACCAAATCTATTTGGGTGAGTTGATCCGAAGAACTCCTGTTAATTTTTTGAGCACTGATTAATATCAATCCATTTTAACAGGATGGAAATAAATTAGGTATCATAATGTCACCGATTGTAGTTTTATATATATATATATATATATATATATATATATATACACCCGCCAGATGAGCACGATACTACACAAGGTCAGTTTTTAAGCGGAGTATAACGGATTTGAATTTGGAATTGCCATACCCAGGTTTAAAAGGCTAGCTTGTAGTACAATTTACCCATTGCTGAAGGAAGAATAATTGGACTCATACTTTTCCCAATAATATTCGCGCTGTGTCCAAGAATTGAACCCGTGTCGCCGTGTCCAATTCCGTCGATTGTAACAATTACATACAACATGTAATGTATATGAAAGCAAAAACTGAAATAGAATTTTCTTTATGTTGAAAAACAATTATGGATTGAAAAATGCTTAGCAGCTGGGGAGAAGTCTCATGGTTTCCATTAAAAAAAAACTATCACTATTAAATCACGCTTTTAAAAATATAGCGAAAAGATTATAAAAATAATATGAAAAGAAATATCTTAATACAAAAAACAAAAGAGGAAAAAAAGCAAGATTTCCTCTGCCAAAAGGAATTACAAAATAGAGGCTACAAGGAAGAGGGGTCAAGAAGTCTCGTGCCTACAAAACTGCAGGATCACCAAAGCCAAAGAAAATGTCACGCATCTCTGAGCGCTTCGTTGCTCGCACAACCGGTCGCAACAGATCGAAGCTGCTTGAATTCCTTTCCGGTCTAGCCGTGCGCACATGAGTGAAATTATTTTGGTGCGCATGTTTGACAACAAAGAGACAGCGTGTGTTTTCATGTGCGCAGAAGCGGGTGTAAAAGTTAATGTGTACACACGCCTGAACGGATGTCTTAAGATATAATGATGAGCTGATAGAAAATTAGAAAACATATACAGTTCGGGAGTAATAGGCGTTGCATGACTAATGTCTGGCTGAAGACGTCACTATAATTACATAAACGACATCCTACGTATGCTCATACTACACTCATAAAATCAGCTCTATTTATTAGTCATACAGAGAAATTCACACACATATTTTTGAATCTGGATATACATATTCTTATTTAGATGAATTAGGATGTAAACATATGTGACTAAGTATGATAAGAAGTCCACATGTAATTACTAGCAAATCTATCTGTCTGTCTATCTCAGTACACATACACACACGAAAACTCATGCAAACATACGTACACATTTCCACACACACACACACACACACACACACACACACACACACACATACACATATATATATATATATATATATATATATATATATATATATATATATATATATTGATTAAAAAACAAGATTAGAAACTATATACAGACACTTATATATGTGTGCGTTAAAATATAATTAAATATATATATATATATATATATATATATATATATATATATATATATGTATATATATGTATGTATGTATATATATACATATCCATGTGGATGGGTGTAAGTATGTATGTTTATTTCCTTCTGTTACTGTCTGTGGAGAGGGTTATTTACTAAGTCTAGCGTTGGTGTGGGAGTAAAAGTCTCCCGCTAATCATGTTTGCTAAACATAAAGTAACGTATAAAGACCAATATATATATATATATATATATATATATATATATATATATGTGTGTGTGTGTGTGTGTGTGTGTGTGTGTGTGCGTGTGTGTGTGTGTGTATAAATACACCAATGATATATATGAGTGTTTGAGTATATATATATTTATATATATATATATATATGCATATATATATATATGTGTGTGTGTATATATATATATATATATATATATATATATATATATATAAATGTATGTATGTGTACGTGTGCATGTGTGTGTGTCTGTTTGTCTAAGATAGTATATATACATAAACCCAAATATGTGTGTAAGTGTATGTGTGTGTATGTGTACGTACATATGCACTTTAATGAATTGTAAGCTGGATTAGCTGACTATTTTACTGCTGCAACAAAACTAGGCTTAATAAATAATACATACGCGAGTGCATGCAACAACCACCCCACCATATATATATATATATATAAAGAGAGAAAGAAATACGATGGTCGGCACCCCAATAATCAGTAACCTGATTAAAAAACTTAATTTATCTTTATAAGAATTATTTACTGTACAGCGTAATCTGTTTCTTCTCAGTAAATTTAATTGAGAATTCATCTATTGAGCATCATACAATTAAATGCTCTTATTAAAATTAAGCATACCTTTTCTTGTGGTATTAGCCTAGTTGCTTGATTGGAGTTAGAACTCTCTCAGTCTGATATTTCAGGCGCCTCTGGTGGTGTAATTGTTAGCAAGCTCGATTAGCAAACCTACACGAGTGAGTTCGAGTCTCATTGGGTGCCCCCTTCATATGACCTTGTGCCACATCTAAGCAAAAAGCTTAGTAAATTTCCACTCTGTTATTTCAAGCATTCACGTTTGACACGGGAACTTCTCTAAACTTTGTAGTTGTGAAAATTAAATCACATTCCAAATGAGTAAACCTTCCTCCTTGTTGATTTTCAATCATTTCTTTCAAAATTTAATTTTGAATGTTATAACCTATTCATGAACATAAAAGAACCGACGCGTTTATCTATTTTTATTTTGCATGGGTTTAAGTTTGATGATAATCTTCTTTCAAGACAATGCTCGATAACATGTTACCGTGACACTGCAGAAGATCACGGACTTTGCTGCATCCACAATATTTTCCTGTTCCTTAACCAACCGACGACAATTTTTTTTAAACAACTGAAACTTTTCATCCGTGACTTTAGGGGAGTTTCCAAGTAGAAAGAAATGTTGGCATCGAAAACTTACAAGCTTCATCTTACCAGCATAGATAAATTTGTTGATTAATCGTAGAAATGGATTGATGTTAAGTGATCATCTTTTGACCAATTAAATTATTATTAAAATTCATGAATTCAGGGTTGAAAATTTAGTCAATAATCTTGTATAACTTTCTTGGTATTCTGATATGTGCTAATAAATTAACACACACACACACACACACACACACACACACACACACACACACACACACACACACACACACACACACACATATATATATATATATATATAGTTGAATTGAGGTCTCGGCTACCGTTGAACGGATGTATATAAACAATAGTAATTGTGATTCATAACCGTTTAAAATTTACTTCGCAGCTAATATCTCCTCGTGGCTGAATGGTTAGAAGCTTTGGTTTGACGTTTGAGTCAACCGGGTTTTGATCCCAGCTACGGGAAGATACTGTCTAGCCACACTGATGAGTTCTGATAGAACGAAACAGATCTGTCTGTGGATGACTATATATATATATATATATAAGCATGTCTCATTAAATAGTTAAGACAATTTTTTTCTGAATAATTTAATTAAGATCCTTTCGAGTTTCCTGATAACTGTCTTGGTTTCAGGTTGGAATTGGTTTCAGGTTGGAATTGGTGGATGAATTTACTAAAATTCTCCTGAGCGCTTTCAGACCCTTTATAGGCCATCATCAGGGGTTACTTGCATGTTTAAGGAGTGTTTTTTTTAATGAGTTTTGAAAGTTTTTATAATATAACAAGAATATGCGAACGCAGAGTTGGATAAAACCGTGCTGCTAATAAATTTAAAAAACAGAACGATATCAACGGAAATAGAATACTATCAAGGAATACGCAATATTAAAAAAATACTAAAAACATTTCAAAACATTGTCGCAATTTTCAAAAATAATTCTATTGATTTTTTTAATATGTAGGACTTCTAGGATTTGTAGTCATAGCTTATCAATTCAGTGTGGATTAATAGTGGGGTTTTCAACTATAGTTCTTCGAAACTTAGATTTAGGAATAGAATGGGTTTTAAGATCTATGGCTATGGAGCTAAAATCATTAAGGTGCTTTGTAAGTCGTTTAGAAAGAGTTGTAGTAGTAAGACTAATATAGGCACTATTTTCTTTGGAGACACAGTCTCCCAAGAGACATTTAAACATAAATACTACGTTGGTCCCATGAAGAAGTTCAGTAGAGGGGGAAGTGTTATTAGAAATAATCAGATTGAAGGTTTTAAATTTGTTGTAGTCTAACTTTTTTGATAGGGTCGGTAGGGGGAACATTTTTTGGATAAGTTTTTTTTTAATATTTGTTCATCTCTTTTATAATTACTATAAAATTGTCTTTTTTTAGTAAAGGTTTATTGATTTTTTAAGGTTTAGGCTATTGTCTATGTTAGGATTTTCAGGTTTATTATTAAATTGTTTAATTTCGGTATCAACAATGTAGTTGGAAAACCCGTTATTGATAAGGGTTTGTCTAATATTTTTAAGTTCGTTAAGGAAGATAGTTCGTTGGGAGGACAGTAGCGTAGCTCTGAAAATACGCGTTTTTATAATTGTTCTTTTATATGAATATTAAGGGTGCTGGGATTAAAGTTAGTATTTTTTTTTAATATGTAGAGGTGATAAATCGGTCAATATTGCTTGTGTCTATTAGTACACCAAGAAATGGAATTTTATTGTTGATGTTGGTTTCTTGTGTAAAATTGAGGACAGAATTGTTTTGAAAGGTCCCTTGTATTGATTTAATTTCATAAGTGCTATTGGTAATAAGAAATATGTCGTCAGCATAACTTGAATAAATGTTAGTTTTATTAGTGGTATTAAAAAATCTTGGTAAATTCATCCATCAATTCCGACCTGAAACCAAGACACTTATCAAGAAACTCGAAAAGATCTTAATTAAATTTTACAGACAAAATTTGTCTTACGTATTTAATGAAACATGCTTAAATGAACGACTACTGCCTAACCACACACACACACACACACACGCACACATGTATATATATATATATATATATATATACTATAATACACCTGTCAATAATGAGGGCTGAAGTCTATATAATCTTAAAAAGGAAAGGCTCTCTTAAATTCTCTCTCTCTCTCTCTCTCTCTCTCTCTCTCTATCTCTCTTTTCCTTGTTGCAGTCAATGTAGATTCAAAAGGTACACAGCCAACCAGACGAACTCAGAAATTGCAGAAACCCTTCCCTTGCGACGTCAACCTGTTTTTCCGACAGCTTTTCTACTTTCTTTTACCTTTTCTTTCAATGTGGCAAGCCACAAATCACGTGATTCCTTCTTTCTTTCTTTTTCCCTTTAAGTTTTTCATGAAAGATTACAACAAAAGACATCAGTTATCTCACCTTCTTTCCGTCTTTCTTTCTTTCTTTCTTTCTTTCTTTCAGTGTTTCTTTCTTTCTCTCTTTCTCACTTTATTTTTTTCTTTCTGTAAATGTGAGAACAAAAACGGCAGAGATCTCACCTTCCATTCTTTCTTTCTTTCTTTCTTTCAAGTTCTCAAGTCAGCTTGCTGTTACGACGGCTGGTCTGGTTTCTTTTCTTTTCTCCTTCGATCTCGCAAGCTACAAATCACGTGATTCGTTCTTTCGTTCTTTCTTTCTTTTTCCCTTAACTTTTTTCTTTCTTGAAAGATTACCACAAAAAACGTCAGAGATCTCCCCTGCCGTTCTTTCTTTCTTTCTTCATTTATTTATCTATTTCTTTCTTTCTTTTTTTTAAGTAGTATGTGTACAAACACACAGATATACCCACTTGTGTTTTATATTATTAGGATATATATATATATATATATATATATAAAGTTATTTTTCCTATGTTTTTCTTTACTTTAATCCTTCAGCAATATGAGTCTCTTTGAATAAATAAGTGTGGTAACTTTTCATTTTATGAGGGAAGGACTCGTAAAAGTAATCAAGAGGAGTGGAAGAGTCGTGATGAGGTGGAGAAAGTTAGGATAATCTTTGTCGTGCACTAACCAACCTTTAAAATAAAGTTAAGGATTCAGACCATTTAAACGAATAAGCATCTCAATGTAATTAGAGCAACATAAATAAAAACTGAATGTTTTAACTTTGACTAAATAACAATTTTACAAATTAAAGAAAAAATATACTTTAAACATACATCACTAGAAGCCATGGGAAGCAGTGTGTTAGATGTGAAGTTAGTCGGATGAACCTAAAGTTTGGTCAACGGCACACTTCACGTGATTCTGGGTGGAAAAATATCACAGGCCAAATGCCACGATAAAATAGTTCAGTTAGGAAATTACTGCTACTCATCTATAACGTTGTCTTCTGTTGATGAGATAAAACATGGGTAACAAGGACGCGTTCTGCAGCGGTTGGGTTCCGGTCCCAGTGTTCGAAAAATCCGCTACAGAATTCAAACTTAAATCCAAACCAAAATTACTTAGATATATAAACACCGTACACATAGCAACATCTAACGTTACAACTTTGTATAGAATGCACCAAATACCTGATCTGACAGCTTCTGCAGCGGGGCACAATATAGACATTCTATGCATACAAGAACATAGATTCTACCACAGCAAACAAGAAATAAAATACCAAGATGTTGGCAAAAGATGGACACTTGTCTCAGCATCTGTATTTAAAAATCCGTCAATGACGTTCTTGGATATTTCTCATTGCTCGAGACATAAAATAACTTAATAGCATCGAAAAAATACAACAAAGAATGTGTCTTACATTTATCAGAAGCCATGTATAACAATCATCTCCAGCTACATTCCCACCAATGCCAGGAATGAAACGGACCTCATAACCTTCTACTATGAGTCATTTATCCTTTTCTGAAACAACGTTCTAATCATCAGTAAAGTTATGAATGCTCAAATCGCCAAAACGAAGATAACAAATTTTGCTTTCACAATTCTTCAAACAGAAATGCCGAATATCTAATGGACTTCTCTCGCGAAAACAGACTAACGTGACTTGATATTTAATTCAAGAAAAGGCAGGGACAACTGTCGACATATCCTACACAAACTATGCTAAAGCAGAAATAGAGTGCATACTCATGAACAAGAAATGGATTAATACCGCTCCAAACTGAGAGACATATTCGTCCTTTGAAGAGGTATCTTTTGATCACAGAATTGTCACAGCAAAGATATACATAACCCCTTGCAGAAATGAAACATCAACAGCTAAAACCACACACTATGACTTGTTCTCACTTTACAATAAAGAGATTAGCATTAAAGACACGGTAACTATTAGAAACAAATTCAATATTCTTCAAAGGCCAAGTGTAGTGTTTCATGGGAGACACTAGCAGTAAGGAAAAAAACGAGATAACGTGAAAACAACATCCTTAGTAAAATGTAATAAAGAAACTCAAGAAAAGCCCACAGGCAGAAACTTAAGAAGACACAAAGAGATGTAACTGACCCATACCAAAACGAACAACAAGAACAATCTGTCGAATCACAAAAGGAGTTTGTGCAAAAAATCTCGATGAAACAATATTGTTTGTAATTTTGTCTATGTCTTTGATTTCATGCACAGATTCCAAAAACAGACTTCTTCAATTTTGTTTGTGGAATTCTGCACCGGGATACATTAGTACCATATCTATTGATAATCTGCCTTCACAACGTACTTCGAACGTTGATAGATATAATTGAAGAAAATACTTTTACATCAAAATAAGACAAGTCACAGACGATATTCACAGAAACTATAACGGTCACAAACTATGTGGATCATGTAGCACTTCTTGTAAATACAACTACACAAGCCCAATCCCTGCTGCATAACTTGGAACAGGTAGAAAAAAGCATTGACCTTCACGTGAACGCAAACAAAACCGAGTTTATGCTTTAATCAAGTAGAAGCCAAATAATCTAAACAGTAGTTCTACGAAATTAGTGAACAAGTTCAGTTACCTCGGCAGCAGTGTCTCATCTACTGAAAGTTATGGAAATATGCAGCTAGCGATGGCCTAGTCTACTATTGGTGGCAAATGGATGTGTGATGTATCCGATAATAAAAAAAAAAACGGGATTTCTTTCAAGGAGTGGTTGTCAATACTACTGTGCGGATATACCACATGCACGCTGACAAAACATATAGAGAAAAAGCTAGACGGCAACTGCGCAAGAATGCAACGAGCTATATTGAAAAAAGCATGGAACCAACTCCTCTTGAAACAAATGCTGTAGGGCCACTTATTTTCCCGCTCTAAAACCACCCGAACAGGACTAACAAGACAAATTTGACACAGTTGGAAAAAGAAGGACATATTCATAAGTTTCGTTCTCTTATGGACCCCTTCCAACGGACCTGCCAGTTTTGGCCAACCAACAGGAATTTATCTACAACAGTTATGTGCGGACCCAGGATGCAGTCTGGAAGACCTGCTGGGAGCAGGAAGGATGGAGAGAGAGAAAGTCAGGGAAATTCGTATTAGTGGTGCAATTTGATGATAATGATGATGAGTATAACGTTAAATTGCATCACGTGGTAAGGCATCATTCCTGGAATTCTGAGAGTCAGAACTACATCTTCATTGCCATTTCTTTCAAATCCTCTTCGATCTGGGATGGTGGTATCCATTAGGTCCCCATCTAAAAGTCAACAGATTTGTTTAGGTGATTCATATTCTATACGACCATGTGAAAAAAAATTCTAAAATTTTTCAAAGCATATAAATATCAACGCAATTCTTTAATATATGGACATTAAATAAACCTGGACAAGTTGATAAGCCGTTAAAATCAACCACTGAATGAATTTAGCTATTTATCTGAAGTCAATTCTACAAGATATAATTTTTCTTAAATGCCAACGAAATATTAATGTTTAGAAATTATTCTAAAGTAAAGGATATTGTATCAGCCTGTATTTCGACAGTATTTTCTTCTACCTTCCATTTTTATCGGCCCTACAGAACTGGAATTACACCACAATGATGAAGCTTATAATCTGACTGCAAGATAAAGATAGATAATATAAAGAAAAGGGCAAAATATATTCTTTCAAGTTGTTCAAAATATCAGAGATAAATGGAATTTTAATACAGACAATTAAATATTCCACAAAGGTATTGTAATGAATATACTTCTTTATGTTACCAAACCAGCACACGCCTCTACAATTCGCGTAACCTCAGTATCATCTTCAATATCACTAGAATATATTTAGAATAAACCTGATGTAGAACTCTCCAATTTTTCCTTCTTTTATTCTTTTGTTTCTGTCCCTATGGCCGTGGAAACAGGAAAAATAGAAAATGAAGTTGTTCTTATTTTTTTAAGAACAGAATTCATCTTATATATTTCATCGTCGGTCTCCATTCACCGTGAATGTTTATCTCATTCTTGCTGACCGAAAAGAAAATGGGAGCGAAAAACAAAAACAATCATATATATATATATATATATATATATATATATATATATATATATATATTTCTGTGTGTGTGTGTGTGTGTGTATGTGTGTAAACGCGCGCATTGGGGCACATAGAATATACACCACAACCGCCATAGGTTGGGGACACTTTCAATAATCTTGGAAATGATGAACCTGGAGAGCCTGATCAAGTGTATCATATTACAGCTTGCACATTAGAAATGATGTTGAACTTTTTAAACTCATCTTTCTTTCGGCTACTGTTTTTAATTCTTAGCTATTAGGGCCAAGGCACCATTTTATTCCCAAACTAAAGTACTGTCCACAATTTTACAGCAGAGAATACGTTTAAGCTACCCTTTTAAAAGACCGTAACTACATGGGGCATCAACAGCAATCAATGCGGAAGAGGTAAATCAAACAGCTGACTAACCTTTTGGAATAAAAACAAGGAACAAGAGTTGAGTTCCCATAAATGTCTGTTATTTCACTCAGACAAGTTTGACAACCTTTTTTTTCTGTTACGATTTCCTAGCAAAGTTAAGGAAAATATTTGAGAATGGTTTGCTACGATTCTTATTCTCTACCCCTACTACTTACAATCTTTCAGGCATACCACCACCAACACTGTATATATATATATATATATATATATATATATATATATATATATATCTAGAGAGTGTAGATTGAATAAGAAGAAATGGAATATAATCTGATTTAAACGGAATATTTTCAGTTTTGGTATCTATTTTTTCTCCTAATATACCTCAAATTGATCATGTATGTATGTTTGTATGTATATATGTTTTGTTTTTATGTGTTTTCACTAATCTTCCCGGTATGGATATAGAGTCCGTGTGTGCGTGCGTGTGTGTGTGTCGCTGTGTACACATACACTCACACACGCACACACACGCCTATGTATATATATATATATATATAGCGAGAAAGAAAGACAGAGAGAGAGAGAGAGAGTGTGAGAGAGAGAGAGATTTTCGTCTTGCTATTGATTAATCTATTAATCCTTTTCTGTTGTTTTCTTTCTCTTTTTCTTTCATCTATCGATTTACAACAACAAAAACAAAAGCAACAACAACAACAACAACAACAACAACAACAATAATAATAATAATAATAATAATAATAATAATAATAATAATAATAATTTCTTAAAATGCAAGGAAGCATGCAAAGTTAATGGCACGTTAAGAAGAATCCAGGCATTCCTCATTAGTTTATAATTTAAACTCCTGGTATGCGGTATTGTCATGCGCAATGGACGTGTTCTCGTCTTCTGGGCGTTAATTAGCCAAAGAGCCAACAATCATACGTCAACGAAATGGAAGACATTTTACAATTCCACATTTAAGAACAAAACAATGAACATAAACAGATATTTTCTTGTTTATTTTTTTCTTTCTTTACATATAGATTCTTACATGGGTTTTTTGGTGTTTTTTTTTAGAAGACGGTTTACGTTTTTTGTACTTTGCATTTTTTAACAAAGATTTTTTGAGCTTGGGGCAGAAGCATGGAATTTTTTCTGCTTACAAAGTTTCGATGCACATGAATAATATAGGTCAGATTTTATTTTTTACATATAAATGCTATCTTATAATCAATGGGATTAGTTTAGGAGGGGCTGATGGTGTAATGGTTATCGTCGTGGGAAATGGACACGGCGACACGAGTTCAAATCCTGGACGTGGCTGATCACAATTCACATAGCACTGATACTCTTGGGAAAGGTATGAATCCAATGATGCTCCCTCCAGCTATGGGTAAATAGTAGGACAGAATGGGTTCTTCAGTCTTGGTGAGGCGACTAGTCTAGGAGAAAGAAAACTATGAATTGAAACCTGTTAAACTCCGCTTAAAAATTGACCTTGTGTCATATCCTGCCCGAGTGGAGGGGTTAGTAAATAGGATCAATGGGATTAGTTAATTTTAATTTTATAAATTTTGACTTGTTTAAAATTTCATAAATATTGGGCTGTCTAATATAAAAAATGATTTTATTTCCCAATTCCGATATGTAAAATTAGCAAAAATATTGCCTACCGAAGTGATTGCCTTTTCTATTATGTTTTGGCACCTTTTAATAATTTCAGTGATACTTCTATTTTCCAAATTGTCAGCAATTCCTATCCAAAGTTACGTTGGTCAAATACTTCACGTACCAAACCTTCCACTTTAGTTCTTTAGAGGAGAAAATTGGTTTCACTTAGTTTTGCTGCTAACCAAGGCTAAAGAACTCAATCTGTCCAACTATTTACTCATAGATGAGGTGTTAGAAAAGATGAATCTACGCTTTTGTCAAGGACATTAGTGCCGATTGTCTTTCCTACAACGGTAACCTTTACCCTGAATGCGCCCAAAGGCAGTTAACATAAAAGCAATGAGTAGTTGGCAACTGAAGTCAAGGACGACCCGAAAGCTCTCTTTTCAATAGCTTCTACACCGATGTGTAAGGGACGGCGCTATTCCTTTCCCTGGATTGCTCAACTTTACCCTAGATACGTACCTCATGCTGAATGTCAGGCAAGAAGGCATCAAGTACCATTTTCTAAGTCTTTGGTATGACTCGACCTGGGATTGAACTCCGGTCCCCCGGGCTATTGCACGTCAACTGAAATATATTACTTATTTCGAATATGATTTTTTGACTTTACAACAAATAATTGCTGAGATTATTCATATTGCCTGAACTTATTTTGTTGAATATTAGTTCTTTTTTTTTTTAAATACGTAGTTCATAATATTGTCATAATTTCTCGACTGATCCGATTTCAACCAACGGGACCACCAATTACAGCAGCCAAACATGTTTTTTCTTTAATGTAAGTTTTGATTAAACTTTCGTTGGATTTTCATTTGTTATTAGGCTGAAAGGAAAACAAAGGCTAATAAAATTATTAATTAATGGATAGTAGAATAAGCATATTTCCTCTTTTAAAAACACAATCAAAATTTAATTGTATTCAATACTAAAAAAATCAAGTTGGCGACTATAGTCGAGGGTGACCCGAAGGCTCCCTTTTCAATAGCTACTACACCGCGGTGTCGGGGAGTACGGTACTCCGTTCCCTGGACTGCTTCACTGTACCCTTGATACGTACCTTATAATGCTGACTGTTAAGCAAGGCGGTATCGAGTACCATTTTTTATGTCTTCGGTATGACTCCACCTGGGATTGAACCCCGGTCTCCCGGACCATTGGCGAACACTCTACCCACTGGGCCAATGAGACGGTTAAATATTCGCTCCAATGTAATGATAATCTCTGATTCAGATGCATCTGCTAATCTTCTTTACTCCGGATTGTACTGTTCAAATAACCTGCGGGAAAAATCAGATAGGTTAAACAAAATTTAATTCGTCATACAGTATATATCAAGCTCATGTACTCTAGTTTTGATGATTTTATGCGAATTGGATTCTTGCTCAGTTTGAATCGTAGGCAAATATGAAAGCACTTAGATAACTTTTTGCAGACGTATGCTGATTTCTAGATAGACAGAGAAACATAAAGAGAGTGTTGAAGAAAACGATGAATAAGAACACAGAGATACGATCATGTGTTCTCTGATTTGAATTTATTTTCCTTGGAGTAGATAGGAAAATAGATTAATAATAACATGGATAAAATCATATAGACCTTTTCAGCTAATATATATATATATATATATATATATATAGAGAGAGAGAGAGAGAGAGAAAGCGATAGATAGATAAATAGACAGAAAAATAGATATATTGATTGATGTCAGGTTCGTCCGTTTTATGACCAATCAATCTGTGTTGAGTTATTTTATGTTGCCTCACATGTTACTTACTTCACAGCACAGTTTTTTTAACCGGTAAAAACTTTACTCTTAGTTGGAATATCAGAGTTGTAAGAACCACTAAACTCATATGACGCAAAAAATTATTTTATCCATTGGTAAAATCCAAACAGGTAATAGTAATTCCGGTAAAAGTAGAATCGTGATTAATGAAAACGAAAAGATGACTGTTATGGGCCTATTGCTCAAGGACTGAAACCTCACATTCGGGTGCATTTTAGTACCATATATAGGATCTGATATACTGCAATGGATAGTCTGAGATAGATAGAGTTGGTTTGGTTTGGTTTGGTTTGGTTTTACGGCACATTAACAATTGGAGGTTAATAATGTCAAATTTATTTTTAGACATATAAACAGTTCTATCTCAAACAATTCAGTGTGAAAACCAGTTCTTTTTCAAACAATTCAGTTTAGCATAGGTAAATCATCATCATAATATCGCGCTGGTAGCACGGATATCCCTGACCCTCTCTCGCCACTCCTCCCTATCGTTCATTGTCCTAGGTAGGTCTTCAGGACAACATCCCGTATCCTCACATAGCTGCAGAATGTATGTTCGTGCTGGTCGTCCTGCTTTTGCACGGCCATGTGTGGGGGTCCATAAGAGTACATCTCTTATGAGTTCGTCCCTGCTTCTCCAGCAGTGTCCTGCATGTCTGGTTCGTCTAACTTTAATAGTTTTCGTGATAGTCGGAAAGTGGCCGTACAGTTGGTGTCTTGTGGGGTGTTGTTGCCAGGACTTGTTTGAGATCACGTCGGGGTCACCATGGCAATTACACAAGAATGCTACGTGCAATCTTAAACAAGCATAGGTAAATAGCTTAATTATATTCAATCCATAGATATGATCCTTACAGTGCTACCACTGCAGGCTAGAGTGCTCCTGGGAGCGATGGCTATATAGTAGTACTCCGTATTCACCAAAGCTCTAGCATTTCTGGAAGCTCACCATTAGGTGTTTTGTGCTATATCCAGGACAGTCGTTGGTGGGAGGGTATTACTCCTCTGCAGTGAAGTAGTTGGTGTATTCTACAGCCCCAGGGAAATAGCCAATAGATAGAGAGACAGGATCAAAACACTAAAACATCAATAGAATTTTATGTGGTATATGGAAATTAATCTGTCCTTATTCATATATTTGATATGTTTCCTCGAGATAAAATTGATTTTTATAACTATAATTGATTGGTTTAATTAAATAGGCAAACTTTGATAATTTTTTAGATATTTGATTTTTTTATCAATATATTGACAATGTTCATTTGCATTTTTATGTGACCCTTTTTTATTTGCGATGATTTTTTGTTTAGACACAATTATGATACCAAGTATTACGATCAAATCCAGTTAATTTATAGATTGTTGTATGATTTCAAGCATCACTAAGACCAGTAATTTAAAAGCAATATTATTGTACCAAGTAACTAAATATAATAATAACCCTTACCCAAAAGATTTAGCCTCAATTTACTAATCTTGATATAAATGATTTTCAAACAGGTATATGCTAACAAGTAATCATATCTAATACTAATAATTACAAAACAGATCAACTTAAATCATAGATGAAAACCTACTGGGTTACACGACACAGGGTGAAAATGGACCAGAGATTACTCAACACGCTTCTTAGAGCTCCAGAATGCACAAGTGAGTGTCATCACTAGAATACCACTTTAATAGATTCTCATTCCTCAGCAGGAAATACAGTTGGATATAGAGATGGGAAATTCTTTGACCTACCGAATGAGAAACAGAGTTTTAAGTTACAAATCTTAAAATCAAATGACTTTTATTGTATAATAGTTCGCAATGCATTTTTAGTAAAATCATTTCCAATGCATTTTTATATAGAAATATTTCCAGTGCTTTTTTAAAAATCATTTCCAGTGCATTTTTATAGAGAAATATGCCCAATGCATTTTTAGTAAAATCATTTCCAATGCATTTTTATAGCAAAATAGTTCCCAAGGCATTTTTAATAAAATCATTTACAATGCATTTTTAGTAAAATCATTTTCAATGCAATTTTATTGAGAAAAATTTCCAATGCATTTTTATAGAGAAATATTTCCAATGCATTTTTAGTAAAATCATTTCCAATGAAATATTTTAGTGATAAAATTGATGATAAAATACTCCTCCAATGATTTGAAAAAAATCATATGCTATAAAATGTTATAGTATTTTTATTGCCAGTCATTTTCATTGCAAAATCATTTCCAATTCATTTTATAGAAATAAAAATAAATACATCTCATCGCTAAATAATTTCTAATGCATTTTAGAATGAAACCATTTGCAATGTATTTTTATAGAATAATATTTTCAATTCATTTTTCTAGTAAACTAATTTCCAATGCATTGTATATGATAATCATTTTCAATGCATTTTTATTGCAAACTCATTGCTAATGCATTTTTATATTTGTTGCTGAAAGACTTTTAAACAAAGAATCCCGTCTCTTGTGACCAGCTATTTTTCTTTTTTTAATTTCTGATCAAAATAGCTTTTAAGGGTGAATTAAGGGACAATAGTTCTAAGCTTTCTACATTACCACTAAGACATGACCACAAGTGATATTGAACTCTATTGTGGTTGTCATCCCTTTGTTTATGTACAGGTCTTTTTACCCTGACGATATTTTTATTATTTCCATTTCTTCTAACTTCAAATTTACAGCCATTTTCTCTCAAGTCATGGGTAGTGGGGCGATCGCCCAGTCAGGATCATTAGTCGTCAAATGGAAAAAACAAAGATGGATATCAAAACAAAACAAAAAGAGAGAGAGGTCTTCAACACGCCGCACTTGATTAACCCTAATTATTAGTTTAAGCCAGCCCCGTCCACACACATTACTACCCCTTTTTTCCGCCTATGCACTCATCGCATTCCATTGCGCCTGTCATGATAATTAGCAAAGAAAGACATAGGTAATTAGCAGGCAAAAAAATATCATTTCCAACGCATCCATCTGAAACGAGCGGGAACACTGTGGTTCTGGCTGTGCGGAAGAAAAACAAGGTAAAAAATATAACTGAACAAGAGTAAAGGTTGTTTAAAACCGAATTTGTTAACAAGAAATCTTGAAGATAGACAAGCGAAAATAATGTTTTAAACTCCCCCGGAATTCCGCTACTTGGTTCAACGGCCGATTACCAGGAAGGAAGATGTTTTGGGGGGAACTGGTAAACCCCTTGGCAAAGGAGCAAAATTTAGCCAAAACTACATCTGTTTTAAAACTATTCTCGTTTCTACGATAATATCGGTCTGGTTTTAGACTAAATTTTTGCTAGTTCTGAAATTTTGTGCAAGGAACATTTTTAAGCTATCAGGATAATTGATAGCTTTGCATGAAATAATAATTTATGAGCTGGTAAACACGAATATCTTATACCATAATATTATATAAGGTTACGCTACTTGGTTTAATAGTATATAAGCCCTCGATAGTAATTCAAAGCCAAATCTTGTTTATGTATATATATATATATATATATATATATATATATATATATATATATATATATATATATATAAGCAGGGTATTACCCATGCAGTTACTTGGGAACCAAGGACGAATTAAAATGTAACATATTTCCAATATCACTGTGGATAATTCTCATGTAGTTACTTGGGGACCAATGAAGGATAAAACACACACACACACACACACACACACACACACACACACACATATATATATATATATATATATATATATATATATATATATATATATATATATATATCGTATTCTTTGGTCCAGTTAAACCGGAGTTGGGAGTAATTCCATCAGGACAAGAAATTATTCATGAGTGAATATTTAAATTTTCCTGGTAAAGAGCTCAATGTAACAATAATACAGAGCAATAAATTCTTTAAGAGAAACAACAAAACCGGTCACATAGGATTATAAATTTATTTCCATCCTGGCTAAATTTAAACAATTGATAATACACAATTTTTCTTTTTTTAAAAAAAGAATAGAGTTAAATTGAGAATTAATGTAAGATAAAATGTTCGATAGAAAATTGTGAAAAAGCATATATCATCATCATCATCATCATGTCGCGCTGGTAGCACGGATATCCCTGACCCTCTCTCGCCACTCCTCCCTATCGTTCATCGCCCTAGGTAGGTCTTCAGGACAACATCCCGTATCCTCACATAGCTACTGAATGTATGTTCGTGCTGGTCGCCCTGCTTTTGCACGGCCATGTGTGGGGGTCCATAAGAGTACATCACTTATGAGTTCGTAGGACCCTCCTCATTTACTCTCCAGAATTCCAAGTTGATGTATGAAATAATATAGAAAATTCCTTTTAAATCTTCTATACCATAAACCTTTTATCAAATTTGTAAAATCTAAAGCCCTCAAAATCCACGAAAGAAAACTATTTAAAACGCCATCAATACTCTTCCTAATATAAAACTTCCCCATAAACGCATTATTTAACCAAGTTACCCTACCTCAAATTTTATTGAAACTAATTTAAATAACCTTGGTATTAAAACTTCTACTTTATCCTCCAAAACTATTCCTAGTTTTCTTAACATGAAATCTCATCAACATATCAAATCTAGTGCTGGCGTATATTCTCTTCCTTGCAATAACTGTAAAATGAAACTTTAAAAAACGTCTATATGAGTACAAACGTGACATTAGATTAGGCAATTCTAATAATGCATTCTTCTTTCATATATCCAAAACTAATCATAACTTCAAATTCCATCCAGCCAAAATGTCTGCTAATATCCATGATAAAAGACTAAAACAAATTTCTGAAGCCAGTCTTATTTCACTTTAATTCTCCATTAATACTCTTTACGGGTTTTTCCACCAATACTCTTTCTAAGGTAAACTAGTTCTAAATAACTACAACATATCAAATTTGTATTAATTCCTCTCCTCTCATATTTATACTACCTTGAACCCCATATATTAAATCTGAATTTATACCCATGAACAAAGTATTCATATCTATTTTATCTTTATTTCCTTCATTTTTTTTAATATAATATTTTCTAACGATCATTGTTTTTATCATCTTCCGTTACACCTTTAAAAATTTCAATGAATTTCAAACATCAGTCTACGTGGCAACAACGTAATAATATTTTGAAAAATAAGAATGAGGATTATGCTGATTTGAATCTTTCTCCTGTGATTTCATCAATTTTTAATCGCAAATTTTGATTAGATTTTTCATGAATTTAATGTCATGAAGGAGGGTATTACAACCGAAATGTTCAACGACAGCTTTCATAATAAATTCATCAAATTTTGGATTATTTGTTTTTTTCAACTTTTCATATACATATGTATGTAAAAGTAAAGTTGGTGACCTTGGTTGTGAGTTACCCTAAGGCTCCCTTTGCAATAACTATCACACCTATGTAGGACAATATCCTAGATTGCCCAAATTCTTGATATAAAATAAACTAGGAAGAGTTAACATGTTGTTTGATAAATCAACCGATCAATCATATATGAACAGAATTCTGTGGACTTTCATAGACGTAATATTAAAGTAGACTAGATTGCGTTTGATGGAAAATATTTCAAAAGAGTTTAATTTACTCATGCAAAAGATTTGCATATAGAGTCATCAGTGACTGAAAATTTGAATAATCTAAATTTTAGAAAACGATGAAATTCACAGAAAATATTCAATTCAGGCCCCTCGATCATTTTTTTCAGCGTAAAATGTGAGATCTGCCACAGCAGATATTGATATTCCAGCTTTTGAAAGTTTTCGAATATTTATAGCCCTAATTTTCCGGTATATTGCCAGGACATTGGCCCAGCGGTTAGAGTGTTCGCCAATGGCCCGGGAGACCTGGGTTCAATCCCAGGTTGAGTCATACCAAAGACTTTAAAAATGGTACTTGATACCGCCTTGCTTAACACTCAGCATTATAAGGTACGGTTCAAGGGTAAAGTGGAGCAATCCTGGGAATGGAGTAGCGCCCTCCCCTACACCTTGGTGTAGTAGCTATCGAAAAGGGAGCCTTCGGGTCACCCTCGACTATGGTCGCTAACTTTACGACTATATTGTTCTTAAAATTATCAAAATCAACAACTGATCCTCGTCAAATTCTGAGGATTAATTCAAGAGGAAAATTAGTCTTTTTAAAGTTTTAACAAGAATCTAAAAACAATTCCCGAATTGAGGGAGGAATTTTGTTAACTTTGAGACCAATGACTTAAAAATGCTAAAAACTCAAAATTCGCATCCTTTATTAGAGGATCTGAAAGAATTGGTACAAGTAAATATTAATGATGGAAATAATTTAAGGAGAGACATATAAACAGTTATCATTAAATCTAAAAAAAAAAAAACGAGAAGAAAAACAGCTTCAAGCAAGAAACTAAGGAAACTGCACATAAAGTGAACTGTAAATGGCTACGAAGGTAAAAAAATGAATTCACTGAATATATATTAATAGTAGGCAAATTAACTTCATTATTACTAATTAAGGCAAAGTCGAAACTGATAAAAGGCTGTAGAATACAAAGTGTAACCTGCTTGGATGAAACAAAAATCACATAAACAAATGAAACAAACAGGCACAAAAGAATTCAAGAGCAGGAATGGTTAATTAGGAATGATTGTCCAACATGAATTGTGCAAGAGATTGATGTTTGAGCATACGAACAAAAGATGTGTGTGCAAAACCAGAATCTTTCCTAGAAAATGACAATGATGAAATTATCTGGGACTTTTAGATACAAACGAATTGCCAATTCTGATCAGAAGATTTGTTTAGTTTAATCTGCCAAGAAGAACATAGCCAAAATTGCTCCTTTTAAGTTAAGTTAATATATATATATATATATATATATATATATGTATATATATATATATAAAGCTAATACATACCCCACCACATATATATATATATATATATATATATATAATAATGAAGGTATGACCGAGAAAAACAAAAATACATTTGATACACACCAGTTCATACAATACTAATAATATACCAAAATCTCGGCAGTCTTAAGATATACGTATGAAATTCTACTTAGGGTTATTTTAAAAAATTTAAAAAAAGGATTTTGATACACTCTAACATTATCTATGAACTAAAATTCAAGCGATGTTAAAAATGCGTGTGGAATTTCTGGACGGGTGATGTGCAGAGTTTCTAAATGATGACGTCAAATATTTTTGGGCTTGTTAAAACAAGCATAAATTTGACGACATTCGCATGCAAGACTGGAAAGTTCACTGAATTGCCCTTCCGATATTTTTGAGTTCTTTAGGCGAAATGCATTCAGAGAAGCGTGCATCAGAAATATGAGCATTAGAAAATTATTTAGAATTGTTCATTGCTTTTGTGTCGTCCTCCCTGTTTTCTGAATGATTCTTCATTTCTTTATTATTTTTCTTTTCTATCGTTGGCCCGGATTTCTTTATATTTTCTTTACTTTCTTTTGTCACTTTATCTTCGTCATATTTCTTTCCTATTTTCGTCTTTTACTCGTATTTTTTTTCTTTAAAGAAATATTTTCACTTTCTTTTCCTTATCCTTCTTTAAATGTATTATTATATATTACGATTATCCCATTGTTTATTCTTTTGCTAATTCAGCGTTTATCATTAATCTTTAAATACCTAATTCATTTCCTCTTACTTATTTTAATCATTCATATTCCTTTTTCATTTTAAAAAAAAAAAATTGTCATGTCCTCGTATATTCCCAGTTCATTGTTTATGATTTTGGTGGGTTACAGGGAAGAGTTCGGGAATGTTATAAGCGAACTGAAGTCAATCCCTAACGTTTATAATGATTGAAGTCTACAAAGACAAGAACAGTTCGAAAATATATAGAATGATGAACAGCAGGAATTTGCGTGTAACAGAAAAACTAATCTTGAAATGAACATGACGAAGCCGAACAACTATTATCTCTCTCTCTCTCTCTCATTAACCCCCCTCTCTCTCTCTATATATATATATATATATGAGTGTGTGTATGAATGCATATTTGAATGTGTGTGAGTGTGTGTGTGTGTGTGTGTGTGTGTGTGTGTGTGTGTGCATAATAATCGAACTTCTTTCCAACAAGAAGAACGTGACACAAGGTAATTTTAGCTGGGTAAAATGGATTTGAATGCAATGTTTCCCGTTTAATGGCCTAACTAACGCCAAGGAACACGGTCTGCCTTACTATTTACTCATGGTTGTAGGAAAATAAATTAATTTAAACTTTCCCAAAAGAGTTACATAACCTGACAACAATAACCATAATAGAAGTTTATATATATATATATATATATATATATATATATATATATATATATATATATGTAAGAGGAAATTGCGAAGTAGTAATAGCAAGGCAGGTATAAAACGTATAAAGAGTAGAATTAAGTTCGACAAAAGTCCAGTATATAATTTAATGTGTTTATCCAATTTTTAGATGGTATTCTCAAAAAAATGTTATTAGCCAAAAGTCAACAAAACGTGAGTTGAACTAATGTGATTATGGAATTTGCACGACAATTGCACGACAAAAAAATAAAAGAGATGAAGAGCAAGGTGGGTATATTTTTGCATTGGTGACATACAAAACGAGGATATGTACATAGAGATATAAAATCAAATATATATATATATATATATATATATATATATATATATATATATATATATATATATGTTTCTTTCCGTTTCTCTGTATCAAATTCATGTTTTATTCAACTTTGGTCTAATTTTTTCTGTAATATTCCTTTCCTTTATTCATAGTAGCGTGTAGTTGCTGCTTTTATAAATTTATATATATATATATATATATATATATATATATATATATATATATATATATATATATATCCACGCAAAACTATTATTTATTGATATATCCCAGGCATTGGAATTCATACACAGAGGTAAGATGGAGTAAATACTTTTCGCCTATGGTCTCGCCTGCGAAACAGTCACAGCCATAATAATGCTCTTTGAAACACAAAAGTAAATATTCTCTCACTGAATTGAGATACAGCCTTCTTTGGCATTGTTGGTAATGTTCTGCAAGGGAATACATTAGCCCCATTCTGCTCGTAATCAGCCTAGACAACGTTCTTTGAACGTCGTATGATGTTATGAAAGAAAATAGCTTTATACTAAAAAAAAGCCAGAAGCAGAAAAAAAACAAACTCCAAAAACTATGACGGACACAGACTCCGCAGATGACATAGCGATTTAAGCGAATACACCAACCAAGGTCAAAACTCCGCTTCATAATCTGGAGCTAGCAGCAAGGAGCAGTGCCATCGATGTAAATCCGACTAAACGGAGTACATATGTTTTAATAAAAAAAACAAAAAAAGCAGATATCTCCACTCGAAATGGTGCGTCATGAAATCAGTAAACAAGTTCACAAATCTCGGAATTAGCATTTCATCAACTGAAATTGATATTAATATGCGACTAGCGAAGGCTATCGATCTGTTATCGATCAAATGGCAGTCAATCTATCGGATAAAATAAAACGCAATTTCTTCCAAGAAGCTGTGGTGTCAATTCTACTATATGGATGTTCCGCATGGACACTGACTAAGCATATAGAGAAAAAGCTTGACGGGAACCGTACAAGAATGCTACGAGCTATTTCGAACAAATCCTGGAAGCAACATCCCACAAACTAGCATCTGTACGGCTAAAGACCTCATATATCAAACACATTCAAATAAGACGGAAAAAACATGCGAGTCACTGCTGGAGAAATAAGGACGAACTCATAAGGGACATTATCCTTTGGGTCCCTTTACACGGACACGAAAGTGATGGCCGGCCAAGAAGAACCTATCTTCAACAGCTATGTACTGACACATGATATAGTCTAGATGATCTAGCGGAAGCAATGGATGATAGAAACCAACAACGAAAGAGAGAGTCAGGAAAATCCGTGCTGGCAGCGTGACATATTGATGATGATGATGATGATATATAAATATGTAAATATGTAAGAACACTCTTGTAATAAGACCATTGGCCGAATGAGAAGAGTGTTCGCCAATGGTCGAGGCGGCCGTGGTTCAATCCCAGGTTGAGTCATACCAAAGACTCAAAAGTGCTACTTGAAGATGCCTTGTTTAACACTCAGCATTATCAGGTAAAGATCAAGAGGAAGGTGCAGCAATCCTGGGAATGGAGTAGCGCCCCCCCTACACTTCGGTTTTGTAGCTTTTGAAAAGGGAGCGTTCGGGTCACCCTCGACTAAAGTCGCCAACTTTACTTACTTTTCCAAGACAGTTCTGGATATTTATCTCTGTTTTTACTTTCTTTTAATTTAACTTTGTCGTCAGTCCATAAATCTGTTTTGTTGACAATTGCTAAATCTTGTCCTATGAGTGAGATTTGGTTGTCCGTTTATATTTTAAAACCCCACAGAAATGTGTGTGTCTTATTGTCCAGGAGGAATTCCATGTGCATATACTACTTACTGGTAAGAGCCAATTACAATTTCTTGCACAATTCCCAGTGGATTAACTTCCCCACCCAATTATGTCTAGTCTTATTCTATTTTTGTGCTAATTTACTGCGGTCACTTTTGATATGATTGATCATTTTGTCGCTGTTACAATATTCCATCTCTCTCACCAATATTTCCTATTTTGTTGTGTTCTATCAACTTTTTCTTCAACATAGTTGGTCTTTATGGTGTTGTTATTTGAGTTGCTAATAAAAGATATTCAGTTTCTCTCATAAGGTTTCCATTTCTTAACTGCATTTAAATATTTTCCTGTAAGATTTCGCTGAAATGAGATGTCGTCTAAAAGGTCGATACAATTGCTTTCATTCCCATTTTCTTTTCTAATTATTATCATTCTGTTGACGTTTGTGTTGTTTCTGGCCACTGTCATTAAATTTTCTTTGTTTTGATTCTTTTTTTGGGGGGTTATCTTTGAGTCATCTTATCGATGAATTGACGTTATCTGGGATGCTGGCATGTCCTCTTTTCCCTTCTTTTCTTGATGGATATAGCCTTTCTATGTCATTTCTGGGATGTAAGGCCTTATGCATCGTAATTCGTTTTCTTGTTCTCAGTTGTATTTATAAAATTTATTCCCTCATGGATTTCAAGAGTGGTTTCGAGCATCTTATAAATCATCATCCCAGATATTGATTCCTTGGACGAGATTTATTCAATAAAGTTTGGCTTAGAGTTGTTTTCTCGTAAGATAGGTTTTTTAATTTTTCTTTCATCTACACTTATTTGATTGTGTCCGTTTCAAATATTCCTAGGTGCTTTAAATATCCTTTTCTCAGAACATTTTTTTTCTTGAGTTGTTATTTATATTCCTTCAATCATGTCTTTTCTTCTCATCAGGATTAGCATGGCACATTTTTCTCTACCAAATTCTATCCCAATATATCCTGATTATATATCCTCATTGCCTGTATTTTCAGTTCTTTTTATTTTTGGCAAGCAGTTAAATTTCGTCCATGTACTTTATATATATTTACCAACCCCTTCGATAACCATTACACCACGGGCACCTTATATGATTAATCAAGGAGAACGAGAACACTTCTCAAAACCAAACTATAGAGAATAAATTTCGTCCAAGGAATCTGGGATGACGATGTACCTTATATGATTAATCTTTTCTTGCAATTTATGAAGTTTTTCATCCTCTTTGCATTTCCTAGGTATGTGATTAAGCGGTATCATCGCTATCTCAAATTGTAATAGTGATAGTTCATTTCCCTGGAATATACCTCTCTGGATATTCGCTTCAGATAAGCTTTTTCTTCCTACTTTTAATACCTTTCACTGTAGTTGTTGGGCGCCGTTCCTTTTGGGGAGTCTTTTTGGATCAGAGTAGTCTTGGTCATCCATTCAGATATATCTGTTTCTTCAAAGCATCTAGTCATTTCGATCACCAGTCTGTCCTGGATGGAAATGATATTTTTAAACGAGTATCCGTGTATGCCATCATGGCAAGGTATTTTCTAAGCTAGTACTTTTTTGAGTGTTGCTCTGAGTTAATCGAGGTGTCTTGTCGCCTTCTGACCTTCTTCGAGTCCTTGCAGCTTTTTTTCCAAGTTAGTACATTTTTGTATGATGCTCTGTGTGAATCGAGGTGCTTTTCACTTTAGGGCCTTCTTCGAGTACTTCCAGCTCTTTTTCGATGTTGTTTATCTATCCACCTTTCTGTTATGATCTCTGCGTTCCCATATTTTGCTCCAGAATTGTTTTGTTTCCTTTTAAACCAATTGTTGGCATGTGTTCCTGCATTCTGCACCAACATTCTGGAGGAATTTTCCGTTGTTTTGGAATGTCCTGTTTTTTTTTTCTATATTCTTTTATCCTGTCTTGGAATGTTTTTGTCTTCTTTTCTTCGGTGGTAACTTCTGATTTATTCCCTCGTGTTGTACTGTTACTTTTAATTTTTTTGCTATTCTCTATTCGTCCCCACATGTTCCAGCTTTTTTTTCGGTGTTAGCATTTTTGCTAGTCGTAAATTTCTTATTTTTGGTTCCAGTCTAATTTGCCATTCAGGTTTTGAGTTCTGTTCTTGTTCTTTTGGGGAACACCAAATGTAGCTCAGTCTAATTTCGCTCCAGCAGAGATTAGTTCGTTTAATTCCGTGATATTCGTTGATATATGTGTTAATATTTTGTTTATTTTATCTTATTCTTTTTAGTTTTTTCTTTAACTTTTTCCCAGTTTTTATTCCTTAGAGAGTTTAATACAGTTTGATTTACTGACATCATTCTCTTTATATTCTCTACAATCATTTTTTTTGTTAGTGTTTGTTCTGTGGTAGCTGGGTGTGTGGCGTTTTGATTACAATTACTATACCTCTCAATTTGGTTAAAGGTTTCTTGCTTTTCAGTATTTAGCATCTCGATTCATGTATTAGAGTCTTTTGACATGATCCCCTATTTATTTGCTATATTTTTGAAGGACAGAAATCAAACCTTTTATTTTTAGCTTGGTAAGTGAGTCTTGTTATCTTAAAACTCGCGGATTCTTCCCAGGTTTCAATCATTCTTTTTTCTATACCCTGTTTAAGTGTCTTTTGCTACTAACATAAAAACAAAGTGACAACTTTTTTGTCTTCCAAAGTCTATTTTCTGCGTTGGTGTCTCTGACTTGAGTTGTTGCTTAATTCGTCATTTGTGAGCCTGAAAAAAAAAAAACAGCCGAAATTCGCAGAATGCCGACTGGATTTATGATGTTGGCTATCAAGGGAGCACCTGCAGATCATGACACCTGAACCTCTTTTCTTTGTCCCATGTTGAATTATGTTTTGGTTTTGCAATTTTTCTTGGCTATACCGAACCCAGGGCATTTTATTATCTATGTACCTGTCACAGATGTGACCATGTACCCTTAAAATAAGATAACTTTTAAGCGGGTCACAAAAAATTCTTCATGTATTGCTTAGGTTTTAACACAAATCTGGAGTGGACTCTTTAATTTTTAGGCAGCCTGTTATATTTGCCTATAACTTATTTTATACTTTAAACCCTGACCTATTTAGTGAAATTCTTATATTGTGATTTTAGCCCAGCTCTCTAAGAATGTAATATGCCTTCTTGTTACTAATAAGTAGTCTGATTAAAAGTTTAGTTACTTAATATATCAACTGTTTCTCTATTATTCTTTTTCCCTCCCCTTTATTACCACTGTAAATTATTCAAATATTCAATTAAATTTCAAAAGATCATTTTTTTCATTTTCAGAGACAAAGTTAAAGAAAATAACTTATTCAATGATAAAACATGCAATTATTTTATATTACAGAAAGAGAAATACAAATGTTATATTTACCTTTTCATTTTCTCTCGAAATCATCACAGATTATATAAAAGTCCTTAGGCCTTTTTTTCCCCATTCTTTACAGCCACTTCCGTCTTCTGAAGGGAGGAACCCCTGTTACTAAGATCATTATTACTATTATTTCCTATCAATGTTACTTGGGGGTCTTTAACTGAAGTCTTGGTGACTGCAGATCTTCTTAGGTCTCTCAAACTCTTCTCAGTATTTTGGCAATGCCGAAGTTTGGATAGTGTCGATTCTTCTTCCAATTCAAAATTATTTCTGGCCGTTTACCAATTCCAAATGAGCTAATTACGATTTGTATCACCGTCATGCAAATAATTTCTTGGCAAAGTCTAAGTACTTGTCTTTCTTTGTATTTTCTTTGATTTTTAACTCCGTAGACCACAAGGAAAACAAAGGGTTTATTTATCATCATATTTACCAACACGTCCGCTCGGGCAGGATATTACACTAGGTCAATTTTTTAAGCAGAGTTTAACAGGTTTGAATTCAGTGTTTTCCTTCTCCTAGACTAGTCGCCTCACCAAGGCTGAAGAACCTAGTCTGCGCTACTCTGGGAGATAATAATTGGATTCATACATTTCCCAAGGGTATTAATGCTATCTGAAATGCAAACTGTCTTGTCCAGGATTTGAACTCGTGTCGCGGTGTCCATTTCCTACGACGATAACCATTACACCACGGGCACCCTAACAAGTTTTTATTTATTATTATCATTGATTATTACTAGATCCGGTCTTCTGGCTGGGGTTATAGGATCTGTTTGTATCTTAAAGTTCTAGATAATTTCATGCGTCTCATTCTCCATGACGCATTCTGCTTAGTGCATACACCATTTAAATTTCAAATTTCTCTGTCTTGAACAATTCCCAGTGGATTACATTACCTACACAGTCGTTCCACCTATATCAGCTCATAATCTACATTTTCCCTTCGGTTGAGTATGATTGGTTTTAGCTTAATCCATCCCTCATTATCTGCTCAAAATCTGCACTTGTTCTTCTGTTGTGTATTATCGGTTTTGGCTTTTGCGTGGTCCTTATGATATTATTTTGTCCCTGCTATTAGAAGAGATCCAGTTTCTCTGTTAAAGTTTCCCTTTTCGCAGCCATACCCCGGTTTTCTCGTTTAAGAATTCACTAGTTCGTCGCTTGAACTGTTGTTTTTCTTACCGTCTTTGTTTCCCGGTTCATCTTCGGTTTGTCTTGATGCTGCCTGTTGTTATTGACCACTATGATTAGTTTTTCTTTGATCTTTTTAACATCGAATTCGCGTCCTCGTATTAATGCATTCGTTCTATATTCGGCCTTCTTTTCACGACACATATGGTCTGTCTATATAGTTTCTCGAATGTAACGCCTTGCATATCGTCATCAAGTTGTTCTCTGGACTGTTTCCTTGAGTTCTTCCCTTGTCTATTTCAAGAATGATCACGAGTATCATCCACGTGGGAACTTCCTAGGTGTTTATCCCTTTGATGATTTTTTTCTGTTTGCTTGGTTTCAAGAAGTTTTCACCTTCATCTAAGGTGCTCTTTTCTCATTTTTCCGTTCATCTCTGCTTGTTTGATCGTGTCCGTTTCCAGTATACCGAAGCATTTGTAATTTTCTTTTTCTTCAAGCTTTCTTATTATTTCTTGACTGGGTAGATCAATTCCTTCCCTTATATATCTTTTTTCCTCTTTTTATTATGATTATGGCATATTTTCCAGTTCCAAGCTCCATTCCTTCAGCCAGGTTGTATATTCTTATTATTTGTATCAGAGACTCAAATTCTTTTTTAACAAACCAAAAATATGGAATTGAGTGGCATCATTGCTATTGCAAATAGTAATGTATTATGATTATTTCACTCCTTGGTATGGTCCTCACAAATTGCAAAATCCACTTCATGTACACTTATTTTTTCTTATAAACTAACATTAGGTATAGCTTGCTGGGATTTAGTGTTAAATATATAGCTATAATTTTTAAAAAATTCATGCATCTCATAGTTTCTATGATATATTCACTTTAGTATAAATATTATTTGACATCATCACCAAGTTTTAGTCTCTTGCACAATTACCAACCTGGCATGGCAAGTTTTTTTTTTTTTTGGTGGGGGTACGAATTTGCTGCATTCGAATTATTTTTATTATCTCTATCGTCTCTATCACCACATAAATTAATCCTCTTTTTTCTTTTGCTTATTATCATTTTTTATCTTTGGTATGATTGTTTCTCGTGCAATAATTCGTTGCTGCAATTAAAAACGATTCAGTATCTTTATTGACCTTAAACCTTCTTAGCCATGACAAGTCACCTCGATTGACTTGCTATGATTCCAGGTATGCGAATTGTAAGTTAGAATTAAATTCGAAATTACTTACATACTTACTTTCCTGGCAAATCATGACAAAGCTTACTATTGTTTAAAGGTTTATTCGTGCAAGATTGTTGTATTTTGGGAAGGAAAACTGAATAATCTCCATCGAATATAACTTTTTTCCCTTTCAGTGATGAAAAAATTTCTGTCAATTCAGTTTAAATCGAACCAAAAACAAGAGAACCTTAGTGTATATGAGGACATTTAGGGATGTGCTATAATCAAACAGGCGACATCTCCACATTAGATGGAACCTCTCTGAAACTGGTAGACAAATTCACCTACCAAGGAAGCAGTGTCTCATCAAACGAAAAGACATCGACACACGGTTAACGAAGGCACGGACAGCTATCTATAGGCTATCGATCATATGGAAATCAGACCTGACCGATAAAATAAAACGCAGTTTCTTCCAGGCAGAGGTCGTGTCGATACTGCTGTATGGATGCACTACTTAGACGCTAACTAAACGGCTGGAGAAGAAGCTAGACGGCAATTACACAAGAATGTTGCGAGCAATATTGAACAAGTCCTGGCGGCAATGCCCCACAAGGCACCAACTATACGGCCACCTGCCTCCCATCACAAAAACTATCCAAGTCAGACGAACAAGACATGCAGGACACTGCTAGAGGAGCAGGGACGGGCTCATAAGTGATGTACTCCTATGGATCCCCACATATGGCCGAGCAAAAGCAGGACGACCAGCTAGAACATGAATACAGCAGCTATGTGAGGATACGGGATGTAGCCCTGACGACTTGCCAGAGGAGATGAACTATAGGGAGGAGTGGTGAGAGAGGGTCAGGGATATCAGTACTAGCGGCACGACATGATGATGATGATGATGATCACGCAATTATATTTGATTTGTGAAAAACTAGATTTGCTGTCATGTTTAATTGTTCTTTGCATGAACCATTTCTTCAACAAAAGTTTCTATTTCATCTGCTCCGAATAAAAATCATTTTGTTTTATTTTTCATGAAAAAGGTGTAGATCCGTCCATTCATTGCTCCCGAACATCTCTTGATACAATTATGAGAGTGAATGGGCTTTCTGTTCAAGGTAACACAACAAGATTAGGAGAAGACAGACACAGAATTAAATTCCTTCCATTACATTATAGTTGGCGTTGCTGGATTAGGTTTTTTACTCCCAGTGTTTTACATACATTGACGGAAGTTTGAACTCTGTATAGAACTGAGGCAGTAGTTGATGAAGTACACTGATTTATTTGTCTAAAATTTTGAGATAAGGCTGGATTATTTTTTATCCTTCAGTGTATTATCTACAGCTTTATTTTTATATTTAAAAGTTTTGACCTTCTTCTGATGTTTCATGACGAACTGTGGAGCCTAAACTAAACTTCGTAACAAAGCCTGTATTTAATCATCTCTTGAGGACCATTTAAAAATAAACCACTTAACATCAGAAATACACATAAGGAAGAGGTCGCTTTCCTTTCTTTTTCGTCATAAGGTGAACTTCTTCATATCATTCCTCTCTCTTGATTTCTTCAACTTCATTTTAAGACGCTCACTATCCAACATATTCTGAAAGAGCGATCGACATCTTTATGCCCGTGTTGATTTAAAAAAAAGAAGGTATCAGTCAATGAATACATTCTTGTATGACAAAATTTTCCTTTCAGCAGGAAGTTGCTCAAGAACCGACCCTACCGGAGTGTTTCAGCTTGCATTTTTATTAGGAAGGCCCATGTATTTGCGTAAATGCATACTATAATATGAGGGAATATCTTGCATGCATTTTTGGGCTTTTATTCAATAATAGCTACAACGTAAAATCAAATCTCCAATGTAAGATGTTTAAAGTATGTGATTTACGCGTGAATTTTTAATATGAAGAATTATCATTGTCTGTATATACTAAAACAATGTGAAGAGTGTTCACATCTCGTTTGTTCAACAGGAAAGAATTTCAAACGAAGGTCAGCAAAACTTTGGAACGCGAACCGGATATGAAATGTTTTTAGATCTTGATGAAATTATTTTTGTGAACAACGTCCACAATAAATGAGATTAGCCAGATATGTCAACATAATTAAATGGAACGAATTTTGTCGAATTTTAGTGTGATTATAAATTGTTGATGATGATCGATTTTTAAATGTCTTGGTCAAGTTTTTTTAAATCAATCTTCTTCAGCTTATTGATTGATTTTAACGGCGTGTAAAGCTGTCAAGAATATTTTGTGCCTTGACGTTAGGGAGTTGCATCCCTTTTAGGTTTATATTTACATGTTCTGTTTGGTTATTTATTTTACACACGATCCGATCGAATGCGACTAATGTTTGCACACGATCCTATCGTATGTGAATAATTTTTGCACATTGTCCTATCGAGTCAATAATCTTTGTACATTCATATTTGAATTTTAGACGAGAAACTAACAGGTGCAATGACTCCAGGTCAGAGTGGACCTGGGATTATTAGCAATATAAGGATACATCCCATTTCCCAAATCCCCAGAACAGGAGTCTCAATATTTGATGCATTTTACTATCATACAAAGAACTTTATTTAGTGTTGGGGTCTTATCCCTTTTTATTCGGAGCTGACAGGTCGGATACAGATAAGAGATATCGCAATAAATATTCAATTAGGTAGAATTTATTGATCCTATGCATTTGTGGTAAAGTATACAAAGGAGACACATGCCATCCTCTAAAAGTAAGGCTAGCGGAAAATCCAAAATGTTGAGGTAAAATAAAAAGTCAGTTATGGCTAACCATAAATGGGAAGAAAAGGAAATCCATTTGTCCTTATAGAATGAAGTTATATTAATTGAAAGGGAAGAACATCAAAGAATAAGATATCTTTCAGAAACGGTGTATATGCTGCTCTGTCCTGACCTGTTGAGGAGACCAAGTAAAGAATTAAATACGATATAGGAACCAATAATCAAAAAGGATAGATAATTCCAATTTGAGTTCAGGTAAAAATGGCTCATTATAGTAAATAATAGTATCTCACAGATTAATAAAAGCAAAAAAGGTTTATTAGTCCCCAAAATGACACCTCACATGCAGAAGTATACATATATATAGGCGTTTGGTAAAAAATCATTATTAACACTTTTTATAAAAAAAAGAAAGGTTAAATGATTTTAGTAAAGAAGATTGTGTCATACTAATCTTCAAAGTAAGGGGTTATCTACTTTGGGTTATTTACCTTGAAAATCAGCATTCATTTTTTTCGCCTTGACTTGAACATAGGTTTTTAGGATCCGAGAGAAATACATAAGCCTACTTCAGCACAAAGCAGGGTCTATCATTACTGATATTTTGTAAGAAGCTTGACTTTATTTAACACAATATTATGACAGAGAAGCACTCAGTGAGATTTAGACTCAGCAGAGTTATAATGGTCTGTATTTACTGGTTGACACTGCTAAACATTAATTCACAGAAAGATGGCAGCCTCTCTCATTAATTGTATACTTGTATTCAGATTTGGTATCCAAACTTTGATCCATAGATAGGACCCTAACTGTTACTACTACACCGGATCAAAGGGTATCTTGGAGTAATAGCAAAATCGAGGCACAGGACTTTCCATAATACTTGGAGACCGAAGCCTCACCATCAGATGGCTTAGTGTCTTATGAAGGACACTCGTTGGAGAGGAGTTTTACCCTTCTGCACAATCAGCACAATGACAATAGAAATTTAGCATCAGAGTAAAATTATAAATCGAATGTCCTAGAACAATATCCATCAGAGCTGGAGTGCGGACACGTTTGATAGACAGGAGACATTAGTGGTCACTTCCATTAAAGCAAGCCAGGATATATTTTGAGTTTTAGAAATCGGATTTCCGGAGAACAACAGAGTGGACATATTGGGGCGTGGAGAGATTAATATTTTAAAAGTACCATTCCAAATGGGCTTCTATATAAACGTTAAAAATGTTTCGGTGGGATGGTTTGAAAACTCATTTGAAAAGCCGTCTAGAATTTAATAATCTAACCTTTGTCCATTTCTTTCGTCAAGTTTGGAATCTTTGGTTACTTTTCGTTTTTCTGAGATTCCAACTGTTTAATGAACCCACTAAATTACACGAACATATCGCTAAATACTTAAAATATTTTAGAATTTTCAAAAGAAGACAATATTTGAAAAACAACCCTCCATGGTTTTATTAGTACGCACAACAAAATTGGTGTCCATAATTTCCATTGAATTTTGCTGGGGCAGACGAACAGAAAAAAAGATAGTTGTCGAATCATAGTATACGTACATATGTAGAAATCATTTCGGATGCACAAACTAACACGTTGGCAATCGAAATTCCAAATAGAGAATAGAAAATTAGATGAAAGCCTTTTTTATTCGTACGTCAATTTTTTTTTCTATTATTTCATTCTCTTTATTTATTTTTGGTTTGCGTGAAAAGACGCTTTTAACGAATTTTATTGAAATATTTCGCCATCGATTTAACAGTTGACACGGATTTTTTCTGTCGTATTTAATAACATTTTATCTCAACAAAGGAAAGTTACAGCAAAAAAAGGATGTATCTGGGGTTGTAAAATATAAAGGAGTGAGGGTTGCATTTATTTGTGTGGAAAATAAAAACGGTGAATTTTTCTGCCAAAGTTGAAAACGTACGAAATGTGGTTTAAGAATAGAATTAGAAGAGATTGAAAAAGAAATATAAAACGGAAAGAAGAATAGAGAGCGAATAAAGAAAGGGAAGGAACTGAGAAGTTTGATGATGTCAACGATGGTGGCGTTATGAAAAGATTAATAGGGAAAATAATGAAGTGTAAGAAGAAAAGGAGACACATCAGCAAAAAGAGTACAAAGTAAAATGAAAAACAAAGAATCTTTTTTTAAACGAAAAGAAGAAACGGAAAAGAAAGAACGGAAAAATAGAAGCAATGACTCAACAGAAAAAAAAAACTCCACACTTTCTTAATGGATATATCATGAAAAAAAGGAAGAAGGCAAATAGAAATTAAAAATTTAAAACATAAATTTTAAAAAAGAAAATAAACAAAGAACAAAAAAAAAAAAAATTACAGAAGGAAGAAATAAGTAAAAGAAAGAATCCATTTTTTAAAAAAAGGAAAGAACAGGAGAGAAGGAAAAAATACGGGAATCATTAAAAGGAAGTAAATAAAAAAGGAAAACGAGAAAAAAGGGAATACATATTAAAAAGTGTTTGAAATAAGAATACACATACTAACAAATATTTTCAAGAAAGGAAAAAGAAAGCAAAATGAAATGTCTAATAAATAAAAATATTGAAGAAGTAAGATGCTAATATAAATTTTTCTGGAAAAAAGGTTAAATAATCCTTAATAGAAACATGAACAAATAGAATTAAAAAAATTCTCAGGGAAGGATTTAAGTTATATATATATATATATATATATATATATATATGAGTGTGTGTGTATGTGTAAGAATGTAGAAAAGCACGCACACAGACACAGTCACACACACACAGACACACACATATATATATATATAGAGAGAGAGACAGACAGACAGACAGACAAACAGACAGGCAGATAGTTAATGGCAGAATTTCCTGTCTATTTGCTTAAGAAAATATAGTACACTGTGATAAAAATATACATTGTTTTAAATCGATAGAAGAAAATCAAAGGGAAATATTGATGTCCAGGTTTCTTCATGAAAGTTCTATTCCCGGGTTGAATAGAAGATCCTATCATAGTGTAATTCGGAAATGTTATTTAAAGATGTCACAAGGAAAAATGCAGATATATTTCGATGGACATAGAACAAGAATCAGTGCACTTGTATTTATTGCTGCGGATTGAACTCTTAAATTTCTTTTTCTTTCTTCCGTATGTAAACAAGAATCTTATATATTGGTAAATTCACTAGAATATGTTATGTTTTATTATTACTTAACTTTTACTTGTTATTCATATAATTAACTATATTATTCGATATCCTATTTATTTATCGATGATCCCACTATCAAGTGATAAATTAGGCTGAAGCTGTAGAATACATCGACTGAATCTCTAGATATGATACTAAACAATTTGATGGGTGAATCTCCAATCCAGGAGCTTTGGGGAATGTGGACTATCATTTCATTCTGGATATGAGACTAAACAATCTGAACGGTGAGTCTCTAATCCCGAAGCTTTAGGGAATGATGACTATCATTATATTCTGGATGTGATACTAAACAATCTGATAGGTGAGTCTCTAATCCCGGAGGTTGGGAATGTGGACTATCATTTCATTCTGGATATGATACTAAACAATCTGAACGGTGAGTCTCTAATCCCGAAGCTTTAGGGAATGATGACTATCATTATATTCTGGATGTGATACTAAACAATCTGATGGGTGAGTCTCTAATCCAGGTGCTTTAGGGAATGTGGACTATTCTTTCATTCTGTAGATTATACTAAACCATCGGATTGGTTGGTCTCTAATCCAGGAGTTTGGGGAATGTGGACTATCCTTTCATTCTGGATATGATACAAAACAATCTGAACGGTGAGTCTCTAATCCCTGAGCTTAAGGGTGTGTGGACTATCCTTTCATTCTGGATATGATACTAAAGCATCTGATGGGTGAGTTTCTAATCCAGGAGCCCTGGGGAATGTGGACTATGCTTTTATTCTGGATATAATACTAAACAATCTGAACAGTGAGTCTCTAATCCCGGAGCTTTAGGGAATGTGGACTATCCTCTCATTCTGGATATGATACAAAACCATCGGATGAGTTAGTCTTTAATCCAGGAGCTTTAGGTAATGTGGAGTATACTTTCATTCATGATGTGATACTAAGCCATCTGATTGGTGAGTATCTAATCCAGGAGTTTGGTGAATGTGGACTATCCTTTCATTGTCATTAGTCTCAGGTACACTCTGATTTCATGTTAGTATTTGTAGTGTCTCATCTTCGAGTTAAATAGAGCGGTTTATCAATTCATCAATTTTAAACAAATGATATATGTTAAACATGATTCTTACCATTACATTAGAATACTTGAAGTCATTAAACTGTGTGCAGACAAATGGTTAATGTTGAACATATTTATTCTTGTTTGATAGGAATACTTCAAACAATTTAACTGTGCGCCAAAATTGAAATATTCATATTACATAGCTATGTTTGGAATCACTGAAATATCTACAAATGGACGAATAATTAGAATAGAATAATTAGTCTTAGATAACATTATTTTCAACCATTTAACTGTGTGCAAATAAGATTATTATTGTGAACAATACTGGGAAAATATGTTCACAAAATGATCAAAAATGTACAATAGAACTCTTCGTCATAAACTGAAGTGATTTAACTCAGAATAAACAATAGAAATATCTTTTTAAAAAAACAGAATTACCAACTAATATTTACTTTCAAATAACACACACACACTCACAAACGAAAATGCTTACATACACACACAAGTATATATATATATATATATATATATATATATATGGAAATGACTGACATTACATCAAATAGTATAAAATTACCATAATTGAAACCTTTAAACTTTAAGAAAACAAACAATTAATGCTAAAAAGGATAATTTGTGTTCGATTGGAATACATGAAACTATTTAACTAAGAGTAAACAATTGAGCCCTGGCTTGTTTAAAGTGTTAGCCACAAACTACCCATTCAAAAATCATATATATACATATATATATATACGAACAGAATTTGGTAATACATAACCCACAAGGGTTGAAATATCATTAAAAACAAACCAACCAACAAACCAACCAGCCAAATGCGAATTAATCTTTTACTATTCTAGTACAAGGTTTATGACAGTTTACAGTCATGCTATCATCTAGGTTGTTTCACTTTTCTCGCTGAAAAAGTAAAATGGTATAACGAGACAAATTAGAGAATAATGAATAAGAAGGAACAATTTATGATATTCTCAAAAGAGAAAACGTGGCCAAAATGAAGAAGTCGATGGAGTGAAATAAACACCTTTTTTTTAAATTAACAAAAATTAACAAAAAAGCAAACTGTACAAATAAGATAAAATCACATATGTAAAAGAGAAAAATGAGATAAAATATAAAAGCCAATGAAAAAGAAAAGAAAATTTGAGAAAAAACTAAAATAAATTAAATCAAATGAAATAAATAGATTTTTTTAAAGAGAAAAAAGGAATTGAATGTTATAATAAAGAAATACATATTTTTATATCTAAAAATATCAGAGAATTTTGTGTGTTTCATTCTCTCAGACGGATTCTAGCTTGTGCATATATTATTACTATTATTATTATTATTATTATTATTATTATTATTATTTTTATTATTGTTTACTCTTTTAGAGCCTTTCACATCCGTGTTAGCTGATGGTTTTTCACCGGAGTTTGAGTGACAGCAAATCTCCTCAGGTCTCCAGGACTCGTCTTAGGATTCTGGTTGTTTTCAGCAATCCGGTCATTTGGATAGTCTCTACCCATCCGTCAACTTCCAAGTCTTCCAGGCCTTTTAATAAACCTTTAGTTATTGTGTCAAAAGCACCAATCACAATTGGTACAATTGTCAATTTCATATTCTACAGCTTTTTCATTCTCTACCTAGGTTGAGGTACTTATCCTTCTGTTCACATTCCTTCAGATTTATTCTGTGGTCGGCCGGGAAAACAAAGTCGACAATTTTGCAAATTATCTTCTTTTTGTTGATTATTATAAGGTCTGGTCTTCTGGCCAGGATTAGATGATCCGTTTGTATATTAAAGTCCCATAGGAGTTTATGTGAGTCATTTTCTTTATTAAAACAGTCATCGAAAGATAACCATGACCAACACTCAAACCACATACACAAACCGCATCGCTCTTCGCGCGGGTAAAAAAGGGGCGCGTCCTGCTGAGGTTGGAGCCCTGGCCTCAGTGTTCGAAAAATCAGCTACAGAGCTCAAACAATCAAAACTACTAAAATGCAAGCAAACACTACAAATAGCCACATTTAACGTAAGTACCTTAAATAGAATAGGACAACTACCAGAGCTAATCGCATCGGCCGGAGAACATAAGATTGACATAATATGCATAGAAGAACACAGATACACGCTCACCGAAGATATCAAATATCACGAAACTGGCAATGGGTGGTCGCTCGTCACCGTATCTGCATGGAAAACTCTGTCAACGCTACAGTAGGAGGGGTAGGATTACTTATAGAACCAAGAGCATTAAAAACGGTAAATAGCGTTGAGAAAATACAACCTAGAATGATGGCAGCTACTTTTAACGGCAACCCCAGAGCAACAATCATCTCATGCTACAGCCCCACCAATGTTAGTGAAGAAACTGAACTAGTCACCTTCAACGATGAGTTATACTCATTAGTGCGTAGTATCCCGAAACACAACATGTTAGTCATTGGCGGAGACATGAATGCCCAAATCGGGAAAGACGGAAACAACAAATACAGCCTCCACAACACGTCAAATAGGAATGGGCAACATCTAACAGATTTCATGATAGAAAATAGATTAGCATGCCTCAATACAAACTACCGAAAAAGGGAGGGAAAACTATGGACATACACATACACAAACAATACTAAAGCTCAGATAGACTACGTCCTTATAAACAAGAAATGGGAAAAATGGTGCATTGAATTGCGAGGCATACTCCTCTTTTCACGGTGAAAATACGGTTAAGCCTACGAGAAAACGCCAAACGAACAGCGACCACCAAACACTATGACTAGGCCCTATTGAGCAACAGAAATATAAGAGATAAATACGTATTAGAATTAAGAAACAGATTCGAAACACTACAAGAAAAGACGGAAAAAAGTACACCAAACGACGAATATGAAAATTTCGTCAATGCACACCTCGAGGCAGCAGCGAAATACATTCCAACAAAACTCAAAACTAAATATAAATTCCCTTGGGAAACATTAGCAGTGAGAGAAAAACGTGCACTAGTGAAAACAGCCTCCAAAAACTATCGAAAAAACCCAACAAACACAAATGCCTTAAAACTAAAAACGGCACAATATCAATTAGCAGGCGTATATATAAAGGAACAGACAGAATACATTCAAAATCAGATAGATAAGATTAGAGACTCGGTGGAAGATAGACAAACTAGGATAGCCTGGCAAACAATAAACGAAGTGAGTAGAAGAAAGAACACAGCCAAAGCAAAACTGAAAGCAGCAAACCAACAACAAAGAATAAAACTGTGGAAACAGCACTTCGAAAACTTACTAGGAAACCCACCGAAAATAACACATGAACCAATCACCAGAATAATTAGCAAACAATTAGACATTAAACTAGGACCGTTCACACATGAAGAACTCGACTCGGTTCTCAGAAAAATTTAAAATAGGAAAGCTGCAGGGCTGGACGAAATTTCCCCGGAAGTATGGAAGACCAGACAATTCGACAACATACTGCTCCGACACTGCAACGCAGTATACAATCAAAATCCGATAGATAGATGGATGAAAGGATGCATACTCCCCTTCCCTAAAAAGGAGGATCTCGGATTAGCCAAAAACTACCGAAGCACAACACTTACATCCATAGCAGCCAAAATCTACAATGCCCTACTACGAAACCGCATAGAACCCGAAATCGACAACATACTTAGAAAAAAACAAAATGGCTTCCGAAGAAATAGATTCACGACCTCACAAATATTAACCATCCGTAGAATCCTTGAAGGTGTACGGGCAAAAAACCTACAAGCGACATTAATTTTTGTTGATTTTACCAAGGCTTTCGATTCCATTCACAGAGGAAAGATGGAACAAATCCTACTAGCGTACGGCATTCCTAAAGAAACCGTAGCGGCAATAACGATTCTCTATAGAAACACTAAAGTAAAAGTACGATCACCAGATGGAGACACAGAATTCTTCGACATTGCAGCAGGATTACTACAAGGGGACACGCTGGCTCCGTACCTCTTTATCATTTGTCTAGACTACGTACTTAGAATATCGATTGACAAAATCAAAGAGAATGGCTTCGAACTGACGAAGAAAAGAAGCAGAAGGTATCCCGCAACAACAATTACCGACGCCGACTACGCCGATGACATAGCGATACTGGCAAATACACCTGACCAAGACGAAACACTACTGCATAATTTGGAACGAGCAGCAGCAAACATAGGACTCTATGTTAATGCACACAAAACGGAATATATGTGCTATAACCAAACGGGGGGCATCTCCACTGTAGAAGGAACCCCTCGTAAACTAGTAGACAAATTCACTTACCTAGGAAGCAGCGTCGAATCAACCAAAAAGGCCATCGAAACAGGGTTAGCGAAAGCATGGACAGCTATCAATAGGTTATCGATTATTTGGAAATCAGACCTAACCGATAAAATGAAACGCAGTTTCTTCCAGGCAGCGGTCACATCGATACTGCTATATGACTGCACTACATGGACGCTAACAAAACAGCTGGAGAAGAAGCTAGACGGCAATTACACAAGAATGCTACATGCAATCTTAAACAAGTCCTGGCGGCAACACCCCACAAGACACCAACTGTACGGCCACCTACCCCCTATCACGAAAACTATTCAAGTTAGCGGAGCCAGATATGAAGGACACTGCTGGAGAAGCAGGGACGAACTCATAAGTGATGTACTCTTATGGACCCCCACATATGGCCGTGCAGAAGCAGGACGACCAGCACGAACATACATTCAGCAGCTATGTGAGGATACGGGATGTTGTCCTGAAGACCTACCTAGGGCGATGAACGATAGGGAGGAGTGGCCTGAGAGGGTCAGGGATATCCGTGCTACCAGCGCGAGATGATGATGATGATGATTATTATTATTATTACTATTATTATTTTACGACTTTGACCAGTTGATGGTCTTTAACAGGAATTTGAGTGACTCCATGTTTCCTCAAGTATCCTTGGTTCTTCTCCGTATTCTGGCTTATCTTTACTGTGATGTCGCTTAGATGGTCTCCACTCGCATTCTTATTTCCGATGTTTCCAGTCCCTTTACCGGTTCTTTGGTGACTGTACCGATTACAATTGGTATCACCTTCACTTCCATGTTCCATATTTTTTTCAGTTCTTCAGAAAAGTTCTCTTATTTCTCTTTCTCCTTCCTTCAATTTCAGTCTTTGATCTACTGGGACGACAAAGTCCTCAATTCGGCAAGTTCACTCTTTTTTTTTTGACTACCTTTATGTCTAGTCGTTTGAGCAAGATTTTTTGATCCGCTTCTGAATCAAAATCTTGAGAAACTTGAATTCCGGGTTATGCATATACTAATTGTTCGTATGCTCAAATTTAAATTTCTAATACAGTTCCAAGTGGATCACCTTGCCCACCCAGTTGTGTCTACTAATCTACCCTCTTTTCGCTATTTGTTTTACTTTCGCTTGTTATGAGATTGATAATTTCATCTCTATCATCAAATAACCTACATCTGCCATTTTCGAGATTCAGTTTCTCTCTTACGGTTTCCCTTACTTTGCCATGTCAAAGTTTTATCCTTTGAGATTACATTTGATTGTTACCTGAAGTGTCCATTTAGTTGTTTTCCTTCCTGTTTTTGATTTCTGGTTATTTCTGTTCTGTTGATGAGTGTAATGTCTGTATTGTTTCTGATGACTAGTCAGTCTTTTTCTGTGCTTGTTTATGCAATGTTTGTGTCATTGTATTGATAGGTAAACGCTATTTTGAATGCTGACAAGTTCTCTTCCTCTTTTTTTGTCACATACAGTCTGCCTCTGTCGCCTCTGGGATGTAAGGCCTTAAATATTGTCATGAGTTTTCTTGATCTATAGTGCATTTGTGGAAGTTCTTCTCTTGTCCACTTTAGGAATGGTCCAGAGTATCTAACGAGAGGGACAGCCCAGTTATTTATCCATTTGATGAGATTTCTGCACATAGTTTGGTTTCGAGTAGTTTTCTCGTTCTCCAGAGGTGTTCTTTTTAAAAAGTTTTTCATCTCCACATGTTTGATGGTGTATGCTACCAATATTTCCAAGAATTTGTAGGTTTCCTATTATTACTATTTACTCCTTAAGAGTTTTTCACATCAGTGTTAGCTGATGGCTTTTCACTGGAGTTTGAGTGACTGCAAGTTTTCTCAAGTCTCCAGGACTCGTCTCAGGATTCTGGCCGTTTTCAGCAATGCTGTCATTTTGATTGTCTTTACCTATCCCCCAACTTCCAAGTCCTCCAGGCCTTTCAATAATCCTTTTGTTATTGTGCCAAAAGTACCAAACACGATTGGCACAATCATTATTATTATTATTATTATTATTATTATTGTTATCATTATTATTATCATTTTACTCTTTTCAAAATTATCCCACCAACTTTAGCTAATAGTTTTCTACTTAAATCTGAGAGACCACAAGTCTCCTCAATCTCCAGTAATCTTCTTCGTATTATGGCCGATCGCAAAAAATGCTGTAGTTTGGATGTTCTCCATCCTTCCTTCGATTTATGAGTCTTCCAGTCCTTTTACCAATCTTTTGGGTATTGTTTCAAGAGGACCAATTATAACTGGTACCAACTTCACCTTCATTTTTAATTGTTTTTCTATTTCTTTATTTAGTTCTATGAACTTATCTCCCCTTTCGTTTTTTGAATTTGTACTCTGTTGTTCACCGGGACAGTAAAGTCCACTGAGCGGCAGGTTTCCTAATTTTTCTTTTGACAACCACAAGGTCTGGTCATCTGGTCGAGATTAGGTGGTCTCTTTTTATCTCAAAATTCTACAGTCGTCGTATCGATGAATCAGCAATATCTTCAATACTGGTGAGTTTTCTTCCTACTTTTCTTGACATATATAATATGTCATCTCTGAAATGTAGCATCTTTATTATCATTATTATTATTAGTAGAAGTAGTACTAATAGTAGTAGTATTTGCGATTTTTTCCACCAGTAATCACTTACGATTTTCACTGAAGTCCGAGTTAAATCGATTCCCCTCAACTCCCCCGGAATTATCCAGTTGTCAAGACTAGCACACTCCTTTTTACTTGAAAACAAATGTTAGAATGCATAGAATGTGAAACATCCTTTACCATCAAACACATTTTTAAAGAATTTAGTGATTATGATGTTTAAGAAAACGCTTTTATAAAAGAAATGACATGAGAGACACATTTGATACTATCTGAATAGATAGCATTTTATTCTTCCTGAAAAAAAAAGAATTATGCCAAAAATATAGCAGTCGAATGAACGTCAGCCTCAGAATGAAACCAAAATCCTCTTAGAAACAAACAACTATTCACTATTCAATATTTTTCTGTCACTTCATGCTGTGGCTACTTGTTTCAGTCTTGTTTTGATATCCTTGTGGATGCGTTGATCTATTTATAATAGGTCATCGGTTCTTGTTGCACTGCGGCATCCTTTCTGTTCTAAGAGAAATAACCCACAGTTTGAAAGAGTATAAAATAACATTTCTTTAAACTGTTCCACGTCATTGGTAGGTATGCTATCGCTCTATAGTTGCTGAGGATTGTTTCAATAAAGCAGTTTTCTGAATCAGAGTAGTTTCCCTTTTTGCTATTCATTCGGATATACTTAATTTATGTTGGCCTTTACTCAGTTGCTGAGTCAATTTGTCATTGAATGACAAGAATTACTTGAACCAGAATCCATATATACCAACATGGCCTAACGTTTTCCAATCTTGTACATTATTGAGTGTTGCTTTGATTGAGACTAGGTGTCTATCTGTCTTGGTGCCTTCTTTGAATCCTTGGAATTCGTTTTTTTATGCAATCTATCTATTCAAGTTTTCTGTTGTGTTCTTTTTTATCTCATTTTATTTCAATATTGTTTCGCTTCCTTTATATTCGGTTGTTGGTTTGATGACGTGCGTTCTCCATAGACTTGTTAGTAGAATTTTCTTTCGTTTCTTTTTATTTTGAAGGTTCTATTTTGATTCTGTTGCTTGACCCTAGCCCGGCATCTTCTGAGTGACCTTTTGCCATAATCTTTTGATTTATCTCTTCAAGTTGTATTTTCAGACTCGTCTGCAGTTTTGTTTGGTATTTTTTCTTCGAATATATTCTTGCGTATTTTTCCTTTCCCCCAGTACTTTCACTCGTTGTCGGAGTTTCTTTATTTGTCCTTCAAGTCTAATTTTCCATTTAGATTTTGTATTTCTGTTTGGGTTCCCTTGAGGAATACCAATTTTATCACTGACTAATTTTGCTCCTGTGATATTGTTTGTAGGGGTATTTGTTAATAATTTGTTTATCATTTCTTTTCTACCTTTACTTTTATCTGGTCTCGGTTCCTGAGGGATTGTAATGCAATTTTTTTCAGCCATGACTTTCTTTATCAATTTTAAATTTATACAGTTTTCTTATGTTAACATTAGTTTTGTGGTGTGAACGTCTCTGATGTTTTGGCGTTCTGCATTTTGTGTTTCAATTCGGTTGAGAGGCTTTTGTTTTTCTGTATTCTATGTTTCATTTTGCGTAGAGGTCGTATTTATATTCTTCTCGAGTTACCTTTTCACGTATTTCTAGTATCTCAAGATCAGGAAATCAAACTTTCTTTACAATCATTCTATCTTGATTAGCATGTCTTTGGGCTGAATTACATCTGGCGGGTTCTGTTTCAATTTCTATCATTCTTTTTTTTTCTATCCTGTTTATTCTGAGGTGCTCAGAAAGTAGCAGAGGACGACAATTTTAGTCCATTTTTTCTGTTTGTTATTGAGTTATTTCTTTGGCTGTTTGTGAGTTAGAACAGCCAGCATTACCGCTTTCCTTCCTATTTTCGGCTTTACGATTTCATATTCTACTTGATTCGATAGAACTCCACCTTTAAATTTACGCACAGTAATTGATAAAAAATAAAAAGATATTAAATAAAAATAATTTTAGTAAAGCTTAATTTTTTCTGACTTAAGACTTTCCTGTCATTTGAAATTTAATTTTATCTATATTTCAAGTCAGACTAATTATTTATCAAATATATACAGCCAGGGTTGGGACTAGCTCTTTTTGGTATTTTGGGGGTTGGATTACCTTTTCTATTTTCATTTTTTTTTAACCGTAGGATTCTAAATTCAAAGAAAGATTACAGCTCTCCCACTAAACACACATTAATTACTTGATCACCAATGCAGATGAGAAATACTGATAAGAAATGTAATCATAGTCACATTAAATCTTACGTTTTCCTGATTTACAATTTTTTAGTCTTCTGCAATCTTTATTTAAATAATTCAAGAAAATCATTTCTATTACGCTTGTACAACAAAATCAAGAAAATAACAGTTTTTTTCTTCATCTTAATTAATTCTTCTTCTGATAGCCTATCTTGATTAGGTGATCTGTTTGTAAATCAGATTACAGAGGATCTTATATGGTTCATTTTCAAGAACATATTCAGGTTTGTGCATAAAAATTGTCAGTGTGGAAAAAAATTCAGTTTCCAATTGATCAAAATCCCCATCTGCCCAGTCAGCTGGGGATATAAGATACACCGATTAAATATCTGCAGAGGGTTAAAACACCAACGTTGTGTCCTGTTTCGACGCTAAACCGAATATGATAGTGAGGCTCCACTCCTACACTTTGTGGAATGTGGAGTACGCCTTCTTTGCCAATACTTTCTGACACGGAATCTTACAACCTGTTAGAGTCCTTGATAGATAGGAAACTGTTTCAGTATTTAATTGTGGGTAAACAAATCATTGAAATTATATTAAATTATTAGTATTATATAATACTTGACCTTTGAACAAACCAATGCGCTCTAGATCGTTAAAAAATGTCAGAAACAATTCATCTAAAACTCATGTGTATAAACGAGATTTTGCATTAAATGACCATTCAGGGTGGATATGGCATTAAAAGAAAAAAAAATAAACCAAACTTCTCCGCCCAATGGTGTTTTCTTCTTCTTCTTCTTCTTCTTCTTCTTCTTCTTCTTCTTCTTCTTCTTCTTCTTCTTCTTCTTCTTCTTCTTATTATTATTATTATTATTATTATTATTATTATTATTATTCCATCTTCGGTAAAGTTAAGTCTGTTTCAGCAAATTTGGCTGTCTTGTTAATGATAGATATGCTATTAGCAGTAAAATCAACAGCAGAAGGTTCCCAAGTGCAGAATTAATCTGGAACGATTTCGGCTGACTAAGCAAAAGGCATGCGTCAAACGGTTCGCGTTCCAAAATCGCCGATATTTTTGCAAACGCAGCGCCATTGATGTTAATGGAACGGCTGCTTGAGAGACTTTGCCCATGGCATTCAAGTTGAGAGGAAAGGGATTAGAGCAGCCGGTATGGCGGATGAGAATTGAAAACAAAGCTGTCGGTGGAGACGACGGGGATGTGATTTTTTTTTCTTTTCTTTTTTATTTCCTTCGGTGAAAATGATCACAGAGCATTGGTATGGATGCTGGTATGGCGGGAATGATAATATGAAAGACTTCATAAAAGCAAAGATTTTTAAGATAAAAATAACATTGAGAGCTGGTGTGCGTCACTAAAGGTATTGGTTAAAAATAATATGGATGTATGTAATTATAGTAGTGGTGGGGGTGAAGGTAGCGGTGGAGTTCCTGGGGAAGTGGAATTAACAATTATAATGATCATACTAATTCAAGCGGAAATGATGGATCTAATAATCTTGCAATTTGAAGATTATTTTAAACAAGATTTTCTTAATCTGCGTATGAGCATCTAAATCAAAACACTTAAAAAACAAACAAATAGAGCAAAAAAGAAACAACACAAAACCTCAAGATAATGAACAAAGATAGTTACTTCAAGCTATAATTGTATACTTGAATTCATTATTTGTTCTTAAAAACCATGTACCTGCATTTAAACAAACGACTACAGTTAGATAGAAATATAATTATTTACTTGAAATTATAAAGTTGTGTGCAAAAAAATTAATATAAATTTACAGAAATAATTACTTTTAATCCAATAATTATCAATGCTAAAAAGAAATACTTAAAACCATACACCTACACGAAAAAGTAAGTTTTCTAATTCTGTGTACAAATATGTAAAACATTCCACATGAAAAAACGTCATTAACCAGCAATAACAAAAAGTCAAGGTATTGAAGTTTATTTTGATTTTAAGCTCATGTCCTTATACCTGAGGAACTGATAAGGTTACAGGTTTTAAACAACGGGCTTATGGATTAATAACCGACTGTTGTCCCACATAAAAAGGCCACCAAAATATTCTCTTCGTTTTCTGCAAGTTTTGGCAATAATTGGAAACACATATACTTGTACATGTTTCACAATTATAACAATAAATAAATGTATATTGCACTCAGTATTTAAAGAAGAACATTATCAATCTGCGTTTTAATTGATTAATGATGGGGGTTTTGACAAGCACGGAATTCGTGAAATTTATTCTCTACCAAGGAGTAAAAGCCTCTCGCCAAAAGGGGTTTTCTGTGTATGACTATTATACATCTAATCTAGTTCTTGATATTTGGAAAAGGTGGTGAACACATTCATCTTCGGATTCATTTCGAAGTGGATAGTACATGTTAGGGTCAAATATATGTTTAGAATTATTGATATTGTCATGTTTTGAGCTTCTGAACCGGCCAAAAATGCCATTCAAGGTGATGCACCGGAAGGAAGGGACACATTCTAATGGCAGTTATGAGAGGAAATCGCGTGGGTGGAAATTGGCTGATGAAATGGGACGAGGTAAAAAAAAAAATCCCATTATACTCTCAAAGACTGACGCACCGGAAGAGAGTAACCTCTGAACTGCATGACAACTATTTCCGCTTGATGACGATTAAACATTCGATTTCAAAGATCGCGTGGGCGATCAAGTGGGCGTTGAACTATTATATAGCTCAGTCAAGACAAAAGTCAGAGAGTAGAGTTGGAGACGGAGAAAGACGAAATGTGGTAGGAAAAGCCACACCCGGCCGAGTGGGCCCTTGGGAACCCCGATGGAGTTTGGGGACCAGAGAGATTGCTGATAAAATCTAGTAAGGAAAGCCAGCACCAAGCAGAGTGGACTCCAGGGCTCCGGTTGAGCATCAGAAGAACGAGAAAGACGCAACGCTGACGGCCATCAGAGTGGAGATCAAAATATTACAGTTTCTGTTCGGTCTCCAACTCCCTCTCACACGCATGCCTTGAGTAACCTTTTTGTACCCTTACAAATAAAATGAGAGGTATATATTTGTAAAGAAGTCCTCCTTCCTGCGTCTGTTATCATTGCGTCTGTGACAATATAACAATATTCAATAGAAATACTTAATACAATTGATTATGGATTATTTCTATTATATTTACTTGAAGCTATAATAGCTTACTAAAGATTTACAAGAAATCATATAACTGTGCAAACAAATTACTTTCATAAAATATGCCTAAATGAGTAAAACCATTTATTTGTATGTATTAGATAGGAATAACTGGAACCATACAGCTTTGTGCAAATTATTAGTATTAGATTTTTATATTTGATGTAAATAAAAATTATCTCCATTGATAATAATTACGCGAAACTATAATTGTTTAATTAGTTTATTCAAACAACATAACTGTGTGCAAACAAATTACTTTAATTAGGTAGAAATGATTACTGAAGAGTCCATATTTATCAATATTAGAGAGAAAGAAATGGAACTACATAACTGTGTGCAAACAAATACTCTAATTAGGTAAAATTAATTACTGGAGAGTCCATAATTATCAATATTAGATAGAAATCATTGGATCGATACAACGATGGGCAAAGAAATTACTGTAATTATAGAGAAATGATTTCTTTAGAACCAAAAATTATTCGTATTATATAGAAATACTTGAAACCAAAAAGCTGTTTCTAAAAATCTACAGACACAACAACACAACAATGTAAACATAAATTTACAATAAATGCATTTCCCTAAGCTTTACCCATAAAATAACACTCGACGGGTTGATATGCCATTAAAATATACCAATCAATTAATCAATCGATTAAAATTACTGGCTTGTGCAAAACTTTGCCAAATCCAGTTTAATATAAACGAAGTGGTATTAATCGAAGGCAATAAGAACCAAATTTAACATGAATTGGACGAGGATCAATAAATAAATTTCCAGACTTTTTTTGTATGCGAATTTTTATTGATAGAACACGCATGAAACTCTAGTTCCCTTCGAAGTAATCTCCTCCGGCTGCAATGCACTTGTTGTACCGTTCAAACAACTTCTAGAAGGCCCCATGGAAGTCCTCTTGCGTGAGCGTGTCAATGACCTTCGTCACAGCCTCTTTCATCTCCTTAATTGTCTAATAACAACAGCCTCTGAGCTTAGAGAATAACCAAAAGTCACAGGGAGCAAGGTCTGGACTATAGGGAGGGTGGGGAACTATCCTGATGCCCATCTTGATCAAATAGTCTGTGACAAGAATGTAGTTGTGGACTGGGGCATTGTCCTCGTGGAGATGCCACCGACCCGATTTGAAGAGTGATCACCTCTTCCGACGAAATCTCATCTTGAACTCCCTTAAAACCTCAACATAGTAACCCTAACCCTTTGGCCAATCAACTCTGGCGTATTTACTTCCTTACTCCTCACACACCTCTCATTATCCCTCACAGACTCCATGCTTTCCTTGAATCTCTTATGCCACTGAAAAGCTGATGCTAGATTCATGCAAGATGGTCAAAAAGCAGTCTGAAGCATTCCATACGTTTCTGTGGCATTTTTCTCTAAGTTTAAAACATACTTTTATTGCATATCGTTCTTCTAAAGTGGAAACTTAATGAATACACCACGTATATCATTTGTTAAAAAGGCAGTTCTTTTAAGTTTATGTTTATCCACTTTTAAAGTTTTAGATTAGATCACATACACCAAATGTTTTCTTTACTTTTTCATTCATTTTCAGAAATACATTCTTTCAAACAGCAGATTCATTTTATTCTCAAAGAGAAATTGCAGAAAGATGTTGTAGATTCGCAAACTACTTGATTTTAGGTTTCTTGTACATTTTTCTCAATACATAATCATCATTGGTAGTAAATAATTGCACAAAGACAGTAGTAGGAAGAAACAAGAATTGAGGAAGCTCAACATCTCGTCCAGTAGGCTAGTTGTAATAAGAATTCTTGTACCTTGGACCGGGTCTTGCCAAGACCAACAGCAATCGGTGATTTAAATAGTGTGTGCACCGGCTGAACAGCATCAACTTCCTGGTGCAAATGTGGAAGTATTGTGTTCTATGAAACCCGATATAATACTGTTGTGTGACCGAAACTTACCTGTATCATTGACTCTTCCAGAACTATATTATTAGTGTAGTAATATCCTAATACTGGAGCGGTAGTATCAGTACGACTACGAATATTGGACTCAATCCTTTATAACTTAGGTTAATATATCTTTCTTACCTCTAAACCGTGTTCCGTGTTTTCCTTCTGTGTACCGACTTTGGGTCCACATCAAATCCAAAGGGTTTCTTTATTCTTTGTTGGTTGCTGGGATATGAGGAAAAGGGCATTCGAGTGAACGCAGAACGAGGAACCTTTCAAAGATAGAGCGAGAGTATGTTCCAATGAGATCAAAGAATAAAATCGACGTGTTGAGTCGAATGGCTACTTTCTCCTACGGCCATGGCTTCAGAAAATGAACGGAGAAAATTAAGTAACGAGTTCCTATCGCTTAATATGAGTTATATTTCGTGCTTTTCCCACTCCATCCAACGATTAGCCTTTACCAATCAAGCTTTTATCACTGACTACACATGTCTGTTGTACACGCTTAATTTTTGGACCAGCGTGAATGAAGAGATATGTTGAAAGATATACTATGCGTTGGACCGCTATCAAGGTATATTAAACGTATATAGCGTAACTATTATCGTCTTCATAAAATGGATGTGATATGCCAAATTCAAATCCTGGTCGAGACTGTTAGTATTTCTCTACGAGTAAATAGCCTTATGGAAGGTATTAATCCAGTTCTCCTCTCCCCAACTTTGGGCAAAATAGTAACTATGATTGTGCTTAGCCTCGATATGGTGACTGGTCTAAAATATACTGGATTCAAATCAACTCTATTACGTTGAAAATTTGATTTTCTGTTACAACCTGCGCTTGACGAAAATGTTGGGTAAAAACATATAAATGTATATTTGTTGATTAATCTTCTGTAAGTTCTGAAATGTTTAAGTGAGAGCTAATATATGTTTTGAAGATTATGTAATTCACTATATATGTATATTTTGAATATCTTAAAATACTGGTTCTAGAGTTGAATTGTAGATTGAGTTTTGTGGAGGATAATTTACTTTCCGTAGTTTACGGGAGTTACTTTCAGGTTTCCTTTCCACAAATACAACACAAATTTTATAAGCTCGTAAAGAAATGGAATGTGACAACAACGAACATTATGAAACAAGCAATTTAATAATCATAACAAACAGGATAAAAATAATTAGAATAAAATGTTCATTTTATGTGCGTGTGTGTCTATGTAGAAAACACAGCTATGGTCAGTTGAATAGAATGATTTGTTCGCCCGTGTGTGCGTGTGTACATGTTGGAAAAGTCTATTGAATCAATGAGTACATAGTTGGCCGAAGTAAAAAGGATAAAAAATTGACTTTACTTACATACATGTGGAAGCGTGTCTATATATATATATGAGGGGCCGTATGTATGGGCCTTTTGTTTTCTTAAGTTCACATGACCGTTTTTTTTTTACCTCTCATGCTTCCTCGTTCAGTGTCTTATGTGCGATGACATCTGCTGTCAGTCGTCCTGGCGTCTGGAAATGGAATGCCTGAGTTAATTAAATTTCTCGTTATTTATACTTTTTGGTGTAACTAAAGTGGATCAAAAATAGGATTTTGTTAAGTTTTATTGTGGGTTCTAAAATTTTGAGCGCACAGACTTTTCTTGACCAATCAGATTTGTATAATTACGTATTTATCTGGGAGCCAAAATATTTTTCCATTTATTAGTTTACGAATTAAATTTTCAAGAATTTTCTTATTCTGTGTTTTCAGCTGATTTGTTGAAAAATATAAAAGTGTAACTTCAATGTTAATGCGATCTTGAACCGAAATTTCTTGAAAGTTCTTATCTTTACTATTTGATTTGATTATTTTAAGGCCAAAAAATGTGAATTCTATAAACCTCACCCAGATTGATAAATGTTGAGATTTATCAATATGTAACATAAGTCTTAAAATGTTTTGGGTATTGTACGTTTTACCAGATCTTGTGATGATGTTTGCTGGTGTATTTGTCGGTATGAAAGATGGTTTGGACAATGTGGTATTTGTTGTAGTTGTAGAGTGTTCGGCCATACTTTTCTTTATGGGTAAATCTAAGTTGGCCGGTTTTAATCTGTCTATGGAGACAGTATCAAATTTGCCTTTTATGGCGAGTTTGAAGTATTAGGGGTGTCTTTAAACTACCTGGAATGATCCAGAGTAAGTAGGGCATAGAGGTTTTTTGACTGCATCATTTCGAATAAAAACGTATTTGGAGTCACGAAGATTTTTTGGTGTGTAAAGCTCTATTGTTTGGGTTCTTGTGGATGAGAAAACGATATCGTCAATCTTTTTGTTTAAAATTTTGTACAAAAGATGTCATAGGTTGTAAGAAAATGTTTTTCTTTCACAAAATTGTCCTGGCAATGTTAAGATATCATAAAAACCATTTCGGAAGATGTACGTCCCAAATCTTCTTTGATAACATTGCTTATTGACCATAAAGTAAGTGGCAAATTTTCAAACCATATTCTGGAGTTGTTGTCAGCCGTTAAAGTTGTTTTAAGTTGTCTGTGGAATCTGTCGATTAGTCCATTTGTGCAGGGGTGATACGCTATTATTTTTCTACGTTTGACTCCCAATAACTTTGTAAATTCATCGAAAAGCGTAAACTGAAAGTGGGAGTCTCTGTCTGTTGTTATTACTGAATCATGACTAAAAACTGCTAACCATTCCCGTAATATACTTTTAGAGATAGTCTCTGCCGGTATTGTTATATATTCATATACAGATTCATGCAGAAAGAATCATAACGACACGATAATAAAGAACTAGCGAAGACTTCTTTAAAAAAAATATACATCTCTCACTTTATTTGTAAAGTGTCGTGTGTGTGAGAGGGAGTAGGAGACCGAACAGAAGAACTGCAATACATTGACCCCCACTCTTATGGCCATCAGCCTTGTGTCTTTCTCGTTCTCCTGATGCTCAACCGGAGGCCCGGGGCCCCACTCTGCTGGCTTTCTCTATTGCATCTTATCACCAACTGGTCTGGTCCCCAAACTCCATCGGGGAGTTCCGAGGGCCCCTTCTGCTGGTTGGTGACTTTCCCTATCACATCTCGTCTCCAACTCGTCTGAACTCCAACTCCTGGGGGTCCCGAGTGTTGTGTGGTGGCTTTCCTTACCACATCTTCTCTCCGACTTCTCTGATCTCCAACTCGTCTGATCTCCAACTCTCTTGGGGGTCCCAAGGGCCCCCTCCACCAGGTGTTTTTTCTCTACCACATCTTGTCTCTTACTTCTCTGGTCCTCAACTCGCTGACCTCCTGTCTTCACCGAGTTATATAGTAATTCAATCGCCCACTAAATCGCCCACTCAATCTTTGGAATGGCATGTTTGATCGTCATCAAGCGGAAATAACTGTCATGCAGTTCAGAGGTCACTCTCTTCCGGTGCATCAGACTATGAGTGTATCATGGGCTTTTACCTTGTCCCATTTCGTCAGCTAAATCTGCCTACGGGATTTCTTTCGATTACTGGCCATTGGAATGTGTCACTTCCTTCCGGTGCATCACTTTGGAATGGCATGTTTGGCTGCGTCGAAGGTCAATATACAACAGTATATATCTTAATGGGACGGCAACAGGCCATCTTGTAAACCTATTAATGATGGTGAATATATATTGATAGTTATTTGTTACTGGTAATGGTCCGACAATATCAAAGTGTAGGTTTGTCAACCTACAATCTGGCTTGTTAATTTGTCTTGGAGGAGACTTTGTGTGTCTGTGAGTTTTTCTTATTTCTGACGGATACGACACATCAAGCAGCAATTCACACCAACCACATTTATCCAACACTTTCGTTAAAAACGACAAAGACATCATGAGTAAGCTTGGTATATACAAAGATACCGACGCCATCAAGTATATCAAACTAAGAAAGAGGAACATATCTCAACACGATCCTAACACAAGACACGTAAGACAAATTATTACAGCGAATTAATTAAAACTAGGCGTACTTGGTTATAACACACAAAGATTAATACAAAGAATCACTTTATATCCACATTGAATACCAAAATGTGCGAACTATTTTCCACACTGATACATACACCTACATTCATCTTTACAAAGCCAATAGGCATGCACATCAGCCTCCATGTTAGAGAACATATTGAAAATATTTTCAATATTTATCTATTTGCGGTGGGTATATAGGAATGTGGAAATTTAAATTAAGAGGTTGTTTTCTTCTGGTGGGGGTGAAGTAAAAAATAGCTAGTGTTAATAGTAGTAGTATATCAATGTTTGCCTCTCCACGTGCATTAAAATAAATTCTGATGTTTTGTTTCAGTTTATGAAATTTCTGCTTGAAACTTTGTTTTTTTGGGTCACAAATTTGTTTGTAATTACTATTGTTTAAAATACCTTGAATATATTCGAACAGGTTTTATAATAGGAGAATTTTTACATGTTTGCTGCTTTCATTTCTCAAGTCTATGCGTCGTAACAACAATACTTCAATATTGCCTTTGAAATGAGTGAATAATTGTTCTGAGGGTTCAGGAAATTTTGCATGCTCATATCATGTCAGGGTCACCATTTTTGGGGTATGTTGTTTGCTGGATATTTTGCTCCCACAATTTATGTTGGCTCGTTATTGAAAAGCAAACTATGTAAACGACGCGGACAAAAGAACATTCAAAAGAAAACAATACAAACAAAAATGAATATTTATAACAACAAGTACATAAAATGAAATATTAAAAAAACATTACGAATATTCTAATACAGGTTGTTAAATATTCCTTTGGGTGTGTGTGTGTGTGAGTATGTAAGTAAATAACACGAATATTATGGTGAAAGTCTATATATTAAAAGTGACGTGTAGACTATAAATGTATATTTGGAAGATGTGTTTTCTCCTATGTTGGTCGTTTGTCTCTTTCGGGATTTGACGAAATGTCTGAAACTGTGCGTGAGACTGGAACAAGTCCAACCGCAAAGGCAGAACAGGAAAGAAAAAGGTCGCAAAGTGTATACGCAGTGTATTGAGCTGTGTGTCCATAGCTGGCAAAGCCGAGGTGTCTCTGGAAGTCAAAATGTAAGAGAAAGAGAGAGCTCTCTCTGGAAGTCAAAATTTAAGAGAGAGAGAGAGAGAGAGTGCTGTATCTGGAAGTCAAAATGTGAGATAATAAGTTATTGGAAGTCGTGAATATATATAATTAATCCTTGTCACGTGGTTGACTCCTAACACACCGTTTACTTTGCGCGGGATAAAATGAAAGGTGTGGACGTACCTGAGAGCATAAATCATGTAACTTTCCTGACTAATCGGTCTCAAGACTAATTAGATTACTGACACCCATCATCATTGTTTCGGGAAAGAGGGAATCAGTATCCTATTTTCTAGAATTTTCTTGTTTCATGACCATTTTAAAAATATAGGAGTGTAAATCCTATCGTTTTCAGGCAACATCATCAATAGATGACAACCGTTCTATTTTTTTTAATGAAAATTCACAGACCTTAAAAAAGCTTTAACCTGCTTTGGGCAGTATGATCAGATATTTTCTAATTATTGTTTATTGTGTTGATTAATAAATTGATAAAGTTTGAATAAAGAAATTAAACAAATGATAAAATACGAAACTATGAAATAAACCGAATAATAAAATACGAAAATAATAAATGAAACGAATGACGAAATACGTAAAAAAAAAAAGAAAGAACAAATAAAGAATACCAAAATAAGAAATAAAGCAAATAATAAAGCATAGAAATAGGAAATAAATCAAATAATAAAATACGATATTGAAAATTAAAAGAAATAATGAAATTCGTAAATAAGAACTGAAGCAAATAATAAAATACGAAAGTAAGAAATTGATCAAACAATAAAATTAAAAAAATAAGCAAATATTGAAATACAAAAATAAAAAAAAAGTAAAACATACAGAAACGTTTAAAAAAACGAATAATGAAATACGAAATTAAGATATAAAACGCATAATAAATACGAAAATAAAACAAAAATATATATATATAACAATATAATGCTAAAATTCAAAATAATCCCCAATTCCTCTTCCGTTGAACGTTTTTGATGTGTTATCTATTTGTACTCCTATATCATTCATTTACAATGGGACACCTAACAGGAATAACAACTAGAAAAAAGGAGGTTTAAATAAACTATATTCGTCATGCAAAACATTTGTCTAGATTAAGAAAACTACATTTATACAATTCTTCTTTTAATTACTGAAGATTCTCGCACTGGTATTTGCGTTACTAAACATAGACAACTACATAATGTTGAAATTTACTAGAATTTTTATACTCATGTAGCCAAAATTCCATGGCCACTTTTTAAAGTCATCATCATCATCATCTTGTGCCACCAGTACGGATATCCCTGACCCTCTCTGGCCACTCCTACCTATTGTTCATCACTTCTGGCAGGTTCTCAGGGCTATATCTTGTATCCTCACAGAGCTGCTGTATGTAGGTTCGAACCGGTCTCCCTCTCCTTGCTTGGCCATGTGAGGAGGTCCATAGAAGAACACCACTTACGTGCTCGTCCCTGCTTCTCTAGCAGTGTCCTGCGTGTCTAGTCAGTCTAACTTTGATAGTTTTCGTGATGGGAGTTAGGTGGCCGTACAGCTGTTGCTTTGTGGGTTGTTGCTTCCAGGACTTGTTCAAAATTGCTACTTTTATATATAACCTTTAATGACTATTTACTTTTATATATTACAACATATTTTCAACCATAACTCTAGTTGAGTTATAAGCTTTCATTAAGTCATTTTCTAAGACTTTAAAAGCTACTTGAGATGATGGAAAAATATTGCAAAAAACTGTAATTATTTACTCTCTTTATAAACTGTAAAAGTCAAAAAGACTTCAAGATAATAATACGTGAGAAGAAAGAAAATAATGATGTGATGAGGTACGAGATTAGACAGAGAAAGTCATGGGCTGTGAGTTTCGTTATATATGGATTATCTTCCGGAGACACTTAGACGCCATCAAAATCCGAGGATTGTCCTAAAATAGTGATCCTTCTTTATGTAGATTTTCTTTTCAGAGAAATTTCTTGTATCTTTTTATCGGGTCAGAATAGATCCGACTTTATAAGCTTCTTAAAATCTAGATACGTACATATATACACTTGCAAAAAAACTGTGCATTCTCAAATATTCTATGTACAACTCCTGCAATATATATATATATATATATATATATATATATATATATATATGCCTGAGTCTAAAATATGTTTTAAAAAAGAATGGTGTAACAACGTATTTCATATTCACAATGTTTTAAACGCAACCGGAAATTACCAGATGAAAGATTGTCTTCCTTGTCCATTCTTATTTCCGTGATGAAAGAGTGCGTATCTTAATATATCTATGATTGCTCCTCAACCTAAAATGAAGGAATTGAAAGTGTATATTCAACATGCAATTAGTTAGAGTTTAAGAATAACATAAATGCAAGAGAGACATCGTAGACAATGTGTAGTGCTTATGGATAAGGTGTTAATTAAGAACCAAAATGGCTTTCGGAAAAATCGATCCACGACATTACAAATTTTGACTATCCCCCGATTTCTTGAAGGTTTAGGTGCAAAAAACCTAGAGGCAACAATATGATTTGTCGACTTCTTCAAGGCCTTTGACTCCATACACAGAGGAAAAATGGAGCAAATACAACTCGCCTACGGCCTACCCCAAAAAACCGTCGCAGCCTTAATGATGGTATTTAAAAACACAAAAGCAAAAGTCTGCTCCCCAGATGGAGACACAGAAAACTTCGACGTTATAGCAAGTATGCTACAAGGAGATACATTAGCCCCATACCTGTTTATTATCTGCCTAGACTACGTGCGTAGAACGTCTATTGATAAAATGAAAGATAACGGTTTCAAGCTAGCAAAGGAAAGAAGCAGAAGATACCTCCCTCAAATAATTTTGGACGCAGACTACGCACGTCTGGCAAATACACCCACCGAAGCCGAAACCCTGCTACATAGTCTGGAACGAACAGCTGCTGACACAGGCCTCCATGTCAACGCAGAGAAGGCCGAATATATGTGCTTTACTCTCCACACTAAATGGCAATTCTCTGAAACTAATGGACAAGTTCACCTACCAAGGAAGCAATATCTCATCAATCAAGACAGACATCAACACGCGATTAGCAAAGGTTTGGACTGCTATCGATAAGCTATCGGTCATATGGAAGTCAGACCTGACCGATAAAATAAAACCCGTTTTTTCCCAAGCAGCAGTAACGTTATTACTGCTATATGGATGCACTACATAGACGCTAACTAATCGCATGAAGAAAAAGCCTAATGGCAACAACACAACAATGTTCCGAGCAATATTAAACAAGTCCTGGAGGCAGCACCCCTCAAAGCAGCAACTGTTAAACCACCTAACACCCACCACGAAAACTATCCAAGTCAGACGAACCAGACCTGCGGGACACTGCTGGACGAACTCTTGTAAACCCTTTAACATGGACGAGCAAAGGCAGGACGACCGGCTAGGACGCATATACAACAGCTCCGTGCCGATACAGGATATAGTTTCGAAGACCTACCGGGAGCAATGGACGATGGAGAATGGTGGCGCGAGAGGGTCAGGCGTATCAGTGCTGGTAGCGTGACATGACATGACATGACATGACATGACACTAACAAAACAGGTCTGAAACTGGTTTTCAAAGTTTCTTTCTGGCGATCCGTGATTGAGAAATTAACTCAAACCAAAATGTTTATCAGACCTTCGATCCTTTAAGAGAATTGGTGGTATGCAATCCACGCAAAATACACGAGAATTAGCACTTGCTCTCAGCGAATCTTAGTGCAAAATCTGTCGTAGATAAGAAAAGTGAGGTCGCGTTCCTCATAGTCTTAGCGAGACGAATTAGGAAGACCGCATATCAGGTTCTCATTATTTGGTTTTATGACATGTCAATAACTGTGGGTTACTTAATATTAAATCCTGTTTATATATATATATATATATATATATATAGGGTAACCAAAAAAAACCAGATCCCATATATTTTTGTAGAAGTAATATGGGTTCTGTTTTTTTTGGTCACCTTATATATATATATATATATATGTGTGTGTGTGTGTGTGTGTGTGTGTGTGTGTGTGTGTGCGTGTGTGTTGTCAACGAATAGTCTGCGGGTAAGTTTATTTTTAATCGAGTTAGAGCTTATTTGTCTGCATACGCTTAAATGATTTTAAGTATTGTATTTAATACTAATAACACAATCGAATATAAATCTTTTATTCGCATACAGTTCAATGGTTTCAAGCATTGCTATATCATGTTCAAAATTCTATTTGATATTAATCATTTGTTCGCTCACATTTACATGGTTTATGATAAGGTTAACTAACATTAGAAATTCAATTTAACAAGCATTACTCTCTAAGCTATTTTTTAAAATCCCGGACAACGGTATAATTTCGAATAACTCATGATTATAATTAATTATTAACTAGACCTGACATTGACATAATGGATAAAGTGTTTTAAATTGACCCGGCTGACCTGGGTTCAATCCCTGGTTTAGTCATACCATCGACTCAAATAATGGTATCTAATGCGTCCTTGCTTAACACTTAGCATTATAAGGTACGGATTAATGGTAAATCCAAGAAAAGGAGTACCCCCCCTACACCTTGATGTAATAGTTATTGAAAAGGGAAACTTGGAGTCAACCTCAACTACGGTCACCAAATTTTTACTTTATTAACTAAACCGTTCTATTTGACGCATAAATGGAATCTAATCGGGTTTTACCAATCCCATCAGAGTGGACCTTAAAGGAATGATAATTATTGGATACTTGACACTACCAAACTCCAGGATCGGAGTCCTCTCATCAAATTAAGTCAATGTCATAGCCATGAGGCTAAATGATTTCACGTTTTGCCAAACTAAATATTCTTGACAGAATAATTTAATCTTCATCTCAGTTAGATTATTTCAGCTAATTTTATACTAATAATTCCATTTAATATTAACAATTTGTTTGCACTCATTTAAATGGTTCAAAATATAGTGAATGATTAAATAGTTTTCTTTGACCCAAACTTTTAACCATAACAGGTACTACCACCCCGTGTCAGAGTTGACCTGAGGATAATGACGATAAAGACATACCTCACATACCCAATATTCAAAACTAAAACCTCAAAATCAGATTCAGTTTAATGTTACTTCTAAGATATTAAATAGTATCAAGTATGACAATCAAAAAATACTTTTTCTATTCAATATTATTATTTGCACAGAGTAACATAATCTCAAGTATTGCTAATTAAAACTAATAACTTTATTTAATATTAATCCTTTTGCATGTTTGACTGATGCCAAGTATTGTAAATTATCAAATAGTTCTATTTGACACACGATTGTAACCCTAAAAGCTACAAGAATTCTCAATCAGAGTGAACCTGGGAGTAATAGCAATGTAGGGGTACTTCATATTTCCCAAAACATCAGGACTGGAGTTTCATCATTCGATATATTTTTGTCACACCCAGGAAACACTGAATACCCGCAATAACCTGCCAAGTAGGGTAAAACAGGAAGAACTTCTCAGTTTTAATTAACATCATCCTCTTTAAAATTGGTCCCAAATGTATCCAGATCTAACTTTTGCTTCTCGGTCACTTCATCCTAATTTGGAGCTTCTAAATTCTTCGAATACATTTTTTGTTTTGTTCACTATAGAGTAAGCACAATCTTTAAAAACTGAAAGTATTCTTATGATTTTTCACACTCAAGGAAAGAAACAGAAGCTACCCCGCTTTCTTGCCGGATCAAGATATGATATTAAATTTCTCTTCAAGATCAACATGATGCATTTCTTCTTCTGTATGTATGCTAAGTCATCAGTCTTTTGGTTTAAAACACCCTTAAGGGCAGTATTCTCTTGGTCAATTTATCTTGAATCTAGTGACTTTCTGGAAGTGGTCAATAAACAGAAACATTAGAGACAATTTTGTAGAATTCTTGGGATAGCACCATCAAGAAGAAATGATATCTGAATTCCACCTGTAATTGTAATCCTTGTTGTTGTTTTTTTTTTCTTTGACGATTATCTCTTCTTGACCTCAGTTTAAAAATATAGTTCCTATATCATATCAATTAAAAAAAAATGATAACCTATTTTAAATGCTTGTACAAATCTAAGGAAAAGAAAAAGCAAAATTCAATAATATGAAACATTTTTCTTAAAATTCAAAGAAAAAGGAAGATAATGTTCTGACATTTTTAAAGATCAGAATTTAATTTATCAGTTTAACAAAATATTATTAGAGACGAATCTCTATAAAAATAGAGATAATTCCTACGATTATATTTTTAAAATCAATTATAATATTCTTTCTCATGATGTACAACACTCTATAAGGCATTATTTTTGCTTATAATTTTATTCCAAATTCTTGAAGCTTCATTCATAAAGATTAACACACTTCCCTTTAAAAAAGATCAACTTTAACTGTACTAGCTGCGTTTTGAAATGACTTAACATTTTAAACGTCAATTCTTATTGTCACCCCCCCAGGAAAGTTCTTTTATATCACAAATTCTCCTCCCACTTCTTCGTCTTACTCTTTATATTAATTCATACGACGAGACGTTGTTTGTCATTCCAATGTCCGTTCTCCTGAAGATGGCTTCAGTACTTAGAAAATATATGGCACCTTTTTTTCTATTCATTGCATCCAAATGTCAGGCAATTTATACGAAGACTTGAATAGATCAACAATAAAATAGGCAGAAGTGAAGAAGTGTATTTTCTTATTTAATAAAACATATTTAAAGTAGAAAAAACTAACTCTTTATCTCCTACACTGTCTCTCTATATATACGTATGATAGCGTAACATGTTTTAAAGACCCTTGGAGATTGCTATTATCTCGTATATGTGATCCTTGGATCAATGATATGTTTATCAACTAGCGCTGACAATATTGAGATCGTTTAAACAACACTCGCATCTTCAAATTATAACACAAGCTACTGTTTGTTTTAATGCGACAACAACAGATGTAAACACAATGGGTGAAATGATCTCATTCAAAATTTTCAAACACTCAACTCAAAACAGTTAAAATAAATGCCTTTCAACTGAGTCAAAAGTTTGCTACAGGAATAAATAGCATCATCATTGTATATTTAATAGAATAAATCTATAGAATCACTGATTCTTATTTCAGCAAATGATTTATACAAGGACTACTAATGTTAAAGCCAATGATCTTGCTTTAACGAGGAGACACATAGCTTCACGGAGATATTTGTCCATGAATTACCACATAATCATGAAACATTCTGACACAGATAGTGGTCTTGTCGTTATTGATTCCATTCATTCAAACAACAACAACAACAACAAAAATGGATTTATTAGATAACGAAAACACACACGAAGACATTTCTCTTTTAACCATGTATAAAAATTTGGACATTTTTTATAAGTCGTGTAAGAACTAATTACTAAAGAAAACAAATACCGGTCTTCATAAACTGATTATCATAACAGAACCCTTTAAATTTATGGTCTTCTTAAAACCCACACTGCTGGAATTTTTCAAGGACTAACTATATCTGGGATTAGATCTGCTCCCAATGACATTGCAAAATCATTAGCCAAAATGTTATCCCCTCTCTTGGGCAAAATTAGCAATAGGCATAGCAATAACTCCATTGATTTGCTCAATAAAATCAATAATTTAAACATGGAAAACAAAACTCGAGCAAGAGTAACAATGAATTACTGTACATCAATAAATTTACCAAAAGTTTAGAAATTCACATAAAAACAGTACATTACCTATACCTATTCATAAAATAAAAAATAAAAACTTGCAGATTATGCAAGAACCATTGCTTTTTTCTTTGATATAATGATATTTTTTATACACAAAAATCTTTTTTTATCCATGGGTTCGCCTTTCAGTGCAGTGTTTGCGTGCCTTTTCATTGAATTTCTCGAATCTGCAACTTTTAAATTTATAATGCCAAAAGAATCTCTTTCCGTCATATAGATGATTTATTACGCATATATCCACAATATAAAGACTTAAGGAAATTCACGAAGAGATTGTATAACGATGAAACCCCAAGAGATTTTACTAATCAACTAGAAAATAACAATACCTTTCCTTTCTTGGAAATTTTACAATTACGTGATAACAATAGACTAAATTTAAAGTTTTTCACAAATCAACGAATAAGATAACTGTATACATTTTTACAAATGTCATATCACCAAAATAAAGAAAGAAAATAATCGTAGGTTTTCATCTTAGAGATCTTGGGACTTTCGAACGCCGAAATTTTTAAATAAGAAATTTGACAACGTGGGGAATTCCTTCATGTAAATCAAATATCTTAAATCTTTTATTCAAAAGGACTAAATAAGATCTCTAAAGATTTACAAATGTAAATGTTCTCCAAGAATTTAAAGCATTACTTTTTGGAATTATACTTTATTAAATAAATATATCATTTTACCAAACACTTCATCCACTAACGTCATAGAAAAACTTAAACCACCGTAGAATTAAAACAGTCATTTACTCTTCAAAGACTATAAGGAATTTAATTAATTAAAAGTTGCAATACCCACATCGAATCCAGAAAAGGTTTATGGAATTCAAAGTTGATATTGTAATAAAAGCATGTAGGTGCATCTACTTATAGCCTCAATAAATGTATTTACGAGCAAAGGAGACACTTGAAAAAAAAAAAAAAGGAAATGAAAATAACGATTTGTTTAAACATATTTTAAAAAGCTTTGATTTCAAAGATTCCCGGTTATTAGGTTACATACACTCTGAAATCAGTGGGAAATTGTTGAATCTAGAATCACTTCAAACAAAATACTATCAAACAGAGACCGAATTTTTTTAATTTGTCAGCTTCTTTGGTCAAATTGGGGCTGAAAAGTAACAAAATCCCTTATTTAAAATTATTTTTGCATTTTCGGTTATATATTCTAAGATAGATATATAGATAGATAAATAGTTGAATTATGTAGAGATAGAAAGAAGGTGTACATTGAAATAGAGAGATTGATATGTTTTTGAATGTTCATACTAGGAAGATATAATATAAACTAAACAAATATCCACATACACACACACACATATATATATATAAAGAGAGAGAGAGAGAGAGAGAGAGAGAGAGAGAGAGAGAGTGTGTGTGTGTGTGTGTGTGTGTGTGTGTGTGTGTGTGTGTGTGTGTGTGTGTGTGTGTGTGTGTGTGTGATAGCTGTGATGATGTGAATTTATTTTTAAATAACATTTTTGGAACGATCATTACATCACACAATTTTTAATCAGAACGCAACCAATGGAAATAGAATATATTAAAACTTTCTCATCTTTTTCGTTTCATTTAATAATTCACACGCAATGATGAAAGTCAAAGAGCCGAAACGTTTCACGTCGGTGAATAATTCGATAAATAATATCGTTATCTGAAGACCTTGGGTTTTTTTCTCTTCGTCCTAATATGTATATATATATATATATATATATATATATATAGGTGTGTGTGTGTGTGTGTGTGTGTGTGTGTGTGTGTGTGTGTGTGTGTGTGTGTGTGTGTGTGTGTGTAAGAGAAAATATTCAGAGGATATTTCATATATGATATGCCGCGTTTAATATTTCTTTTCTTTGTTCAATCATCTGCAAGGTGATGTTAGAATGTTGTTTATGATGAAAAATGATATTGATAATCTTTTACTTCTTTTTAATAGAAAAAAAAATCAATACTTTTAACCTATTCGCATACACGTTACTTTTTAGAATAATTCTAATTTATTCATTCTTGTAAAATGCTTTGAAAAAATCTGTTTCACTAACGTTATCCTTTAAAAAAAAAGGTCGAACAGAAATTACGTCATCACCTTGTATCAAGGAACATTATTAGCGATAGCAGAATGATAAGGATGTGTTCACTTTTTTGTTTCATTTTCATTTGAAAATACTTATCAGGTGATGGATTATATTTTAATATCGCCCCAAAGATTTGTTGGGTATCACCTACCTTTTCAGCATAATGAGCTGTTCCATCTGCCATATATGGCAGAAGCGGAGATCACTCTGGGAAGAATAATCCTACAAGTAAGACCAGAAGAGCCGTTCCTATTGTTGAAGTATATCATAACACTATCACTAATCCTATGTTCTTATTACTAACAGTCTCTCTCTTGTAAATCCTCTTTCCTGCAAATATAACTATTTTCCTCGCATATCGTGGCTTGTCTTATTATTACTACTACTTGTGTTCACTAAACAGACCACAACAAGATTGTTGAAAAAAAGTCAACGGTTAACGATGGCATATATATATATATATATATATAAAATGTGAATATGTGAGTAATTTCATTTGTTCATATTTCTATATTTTCATATCGTCAGATTTATTTCTGTTCACACATACACACACACACATACACACACACACACACACACATATATATATATATATATATATATATATATATATATATATATATATATATATATATATATGACGTCACTGTGTATAAGTATATCCGTATGATGTTGAGAAAGAGGGTGAACTTAACGAGAAATAAGTAATATCAGTGTATTTAAATATGTACAGAATTTTGCGGGAAAACACATTCCTTCCTTAAGTGAATCTTTATAACAGGAAATCTGCAAAATTAATGATATGCTATTAATTCTTACAACTATATATGTGTGCCCAATAACGTAAGTTCCAATATTCTATGTGGCACACGAAGGCTCTCTGATATTTTCTCCAAATTGACTTTAACGTCATTTAGCTTCATTACAAATAAAACCCTCAAACTATAATGTTTATACTTTGTAGAAATAGATTATTCCTCTTTTGATTTTGACTCTTGAGATTAATAAAAATCAAAATCTTGGAAATCAAAAAGTTGGTCCCAAACATCAGAGGAAATTTGGAAATGTTTGATTTTTTGCCAGGCACTAAAGTTCTAATAGGTAATAAGATAGAGCATACATAGCCACCAGGTTTGCCAAAATTGAATTATCTAATTTATCAATATTAGACCCTTCAAGATTTAAGAAAATATATGTAAATTATATATATATATATATATATATATATATATATATATAAATTTTCATCATATACATTTGTTTCATAAATATTTTTTCATATATATATGTATATATATATAACACAACAATATTTGAACATAAAAATACCAACTATAGATTCTCGGAGCACTTCATATTAGGAACATACAACCCAAACTTAACTGAATTAATTTTCAAACCAGTGCTAATGTACTTAAATATCTTTAGCTGCTGACACTATTTATAGAAAAAATTTCAAAAAGTAAACGCTACACACAGTAACGGTACATACGCTTTTCTTCTGACAAAGTAGTAATGAACATAGAAAAGTTACATCAATTTTGTAATTGATCCTCCCCTGATGATTGCGTAAAATCGAGCAGAAAGTACTCGGAAAACAAATAATCATGGAAGATACATCAACCATTTCCCGCAGAATATAATAAAATCAATACAGCAATATGAAAGGATCAACAAAAAATATGTAGACAAAAAATTTTCAATTAAATATATATATATATATATATAAGTTTATAAATATGTGTAAGGATGAGTGTGTCCATATATATATATATATATATATATCTTATGAGTTCATCTCTGCTTCTCCAGCAGTGTCCTGCATGTCTGGTTCGTCTAACTTGAATAGTTTTCGTGATAGGGGGCAGGTGGCCGTACAGTTGGTGTCTTGTGGGGTGTTGCTACCAGGACTTGTTCAGGATTGCACGCAGCATTCTTGTGTAATTGCCATCTAGTTTCTTCTCCAGCCGTTTTGTTAGCGTCCATGTAGTGCATCCATATAGCAGTCCATATAGCAGTATCGATGTGACCGCTGCCTAAGAGATGTACTCTTATGGATCCCCACACATGGCCGCGCAAAAGCAGGACGACCAGCTCGAACGTACATTCAGCAGCTATGTGAGGATACAGGATGTTGTCATGAAGACCTACCTAGGGCGATGAACGATAGGGAGGAGTGGCGAGAGAGGGTCAGGGATATCCGTGCTACCAGCACGATATGATGATGATGATGATGATGATATATATATATATATAATCAGATCCACTAGCAGCTCAGTTTTCCCTGACTCTCTATCTAGACATCGATATCCATCATTATCATCCTTCGCTCCAAGCAAATCTTTGAGACCACATCATATATCGGCGATGTGTCAGAAATGGCTTGATTATAAATATATTCCTTTCAAAATCAGATAACGAAGTTTCATTACCAATTGAACCTCAGCTGCATGACATATCTTAGACCTTCACCAGCAGACAGCAGAGAACATTTATATATAAAAATGATTAAAAAATTCAAAATACGTCTCTTACTGCATCAACATGGATATAGTTTTCCCACACACTGACATCAAACCCCCTACAAAATACACTTTCCCTTTTTGTTCTGCGTAGGACATTTTGTATATTCCGTAGGTATTTAAAAGATTGCCTCAACATTTCTAAATTTATGTTTAATCTCACAATGATATAGATTAAACTAGTTAAAGCAATTGATTATCAGCAGCGTCTGCGTAAACAATAAACCAATTAGACCCCTCAACGTTGCATAGAATATCGTGGAGATATTCTTGAGCAATATTTATTAAAACAGATCAAAAACAGAATACGTGTTTAAAAATAGAAAAAAATAGGCAGGGAAAGAAATGAAAAATTAAAAAAATTAAAGAAAGCAGATAAGTTCATTTGAGAATTGAGAAAGCTATGAATGATATCTGTATGCAGTTGAAAAAAAAGGACTCTAAAAACTGAACGATTAGAAAAAAAGAAAGAAAAAAGAAAATGTGTTAACGAAAAGAAAGAAAGAAAGAAAGAAAGAAAGAAAGTAAAAAAGGAAGAAAGAAGGACGTCTAGGAATTAAAGTGAGCTGAACGAAAAACGAAAATGTATGGATGAAAAAAGTATAATAATGAGATATGAAAGAAAGAAATAAAGAAACAAAGAAATCAAAGAGTGATGGGAATTAGTCTTGGTGTAGTTGTTTTTGTGCCGGAGAGTAACTTCACAGTCAGCAAGTTCAAACTCCAGTAGCACTAAGTGAAAAATAAAAGTTATTTAAACAAAACCAAAAAAGAAAAAGGAAAAAAAGAAAAAAAGAAATGTATATGAAAAGAAGGAAATTTATATGAGATTTAAAAAAAAACGTAAAATCAGTTTAACCATAGAAAGAAAAAATGTTAAGAAAATCAGAAAAGGTTAAAAAAAGAAGAAAATGAAAATTTGAAAAGGCCAGACAAAGAAAAAATGTAAGCTAGCTACGTAGCGAATTCAATAAGTTTCCAGACTTTTTGTATAAAGACATTTAAATTTGTCGTAGACACTAGAAAATTCACTATGTTATTGCTATATATCTTATGATATGACCGACCAATTCTTATGATTTCAGGTACAAATGAACAGCTACAGCAGCAAGTGGAATACACTCTACTAAAGCCTGATTGTTACTGCTGGTGAATTTCAAAAATCCAATCTGACACTTTAGAAGAACGATATGCAATAAAATTCTGTTTTAAACTTGGAAAAAATGCCACAGAAACATATGGAATTCGTCAGACTGCTCTTCGAGCATCAGTTTTTGAGTGGCATACGAGATTCACGGAAGGCAGGGAGTCTGTGAGGGATGATGAGAGGTGTGGAAGGAGTAAGGAAGTCAATACACCAGAGTTGATTGGCTAAACGGTTAGGGTTAGGGTTACTATGTTGAGGTTTTAAGGAAGTTCATGAAGAGATTCCGTCGGAAGAGGCCAGCGCTCTTCAAATTGAGTCAGTGGCATTTTCACCAGGACAATCCACCAGTCTACAACTCCATTCTTGTCACAGACTATTTGACCAAGATGGGCATCAAGACACTTCCGCAGCCCCCTTATAGTTCAGACCATGCTCCCTGTGACTTTTGCTTATTCCCTAAGCTCAGAGGCTGGAGTTGTGTGAGAATTGAGGAGAGGAAAGATGCTGGGACGAAGGTCATTGACATGCTCACACAAGAGAACTTCCATGGGGCCTTCCAGAAGTTGTTGCAACAGTGCAATAAGTGCATTGCAGCCGGAGAAGATTACTTCGAAGGGGACTAAAGTTTCATGTGTGTACTATCAATAAAAGTGCCTATACGAAAAATGTCTGGAAACTTAGTTAATGATCCTCGTACATCCAAAAAATAAATAAACTATAAAAAAGAAGGAAACATTATCGAAAAAATAAAAGAATATAAAAGAACTAAACAACCAAGAAAAAAACTATGAAAGAAATAGACAACATAGCAAAGGAAAAAAGAAGAAAATGCAAATCAACTGCCAAAAAATCATTCGAAAGCGAAAATGAATGAAAACTAAAGATTATATTATCGACAAAATAACGAAAGTCGAGTCCGGGAACGTGAAAAATATCCTAATAACTAGGATTATCAAATAACATAAAAAAAAAAGAAAAGTTAAATCAAAGTATGAATAGAATAGAAAACCAATGAAAAACGCTGATGTCTTGAGATTATCTTAGATGATCATATTCGATATAATCCGACATATTCTCACAGATCACGTGCTATCATTTTTTCATAATAAAATATAGGAAAAGTTAAACAGACATACGTTTGCATTAAATAGAAAATCTATCATGTCAAAATCGAATTGGGTTTCAATATCTTTTCATCCATCTATCTATGTATCACAGAATTATATATATATATATATATTGAAATAAGTAGGTCCACGAAGACATTTGTATTTTTTCTTACATACCTGTATGTTTCCAGCTTGATTCTTCGTCAGAGAAAATGTATCGCACGAGGTCTTGTTATTGGGGTTTTCAATGAGACTTGATCTCAATCGTGTTTGTATTTTGAATGGTTTTCAGTTGGTTATCGATTTTTTTAATGAAGTGCGGTCCTTTCTTTATTTGAGAGTGTTCCTCTTAGCCAACTTTACCACTCATTTATTTTTGATAATTGCTAAGTTGTGTGTGTGAGTGTGAGAGAGTTGGAGTGGTTTCGGATTTCATTTGTAGTTATTTTTCTCTGTGTATGTGTGAATGTACGTCTTGAGATTTTTTTGTATATATATATATATATAGGCTTGTTTCCATTTTTGTGTGTATACGAGTCATGAGCTATTCAACTTTGGTCTAAATTTATCTATAAAATTTGTTTCCTTTATTTGAAGTAGCGTGTAATCATACGTTTGATATATTGGCATTATTTTAAATTTCACCCCCGACAGCATGGTTAGAGGTATTTCGATACACTTTGATATTACTATTAATTTTCTCTATTGATATTACTCCTGTGAAGTGATGTCCTTGTATTGAGGGTCTGTCTGGACCCTATGCATATTTCTTCGCATTTGATACATTCAATTACGTGGACTACGTTTTTTAAGTTCTCTTATATTGCTTTTCAGAGTGGGGAAAAATTTTAGACCTAGTTTGAGTAAGATTATTTGGTCTTTATTCAACTTTTGTGTAGATAAGTTTATAATTTTTGGTTTAATGTTACTTTGGTTCTTTTATAGTGTTTCCCTCCGGTTAATTTTATCTAAAAAAATGTTGTTTTTTTGTAGTCTTAAAAACTGCAATTCTTGTTTGTATTTTCTAAATAATTTTTTTGTGTTGTCGTTTATATGGTGGCTTTTATTGTATAAGGATTGGTTTGTTTTATTTTTTATTAATGTTGATACATATATAAATATGTGTGTGTGCATTAATATATATATATATATATATATATATATATATATATATATATATATATATTGGCGGCGTTTCTTCATTAATACATATTTCGTCCGACATAATAATAGACATTTTTTGTCAATACATTTTTTGTTGATCCTTTCATATTGCCGCATTGATTTAATAATATTCCGCGGGCATTGGTTGATGTATCTTCCATAATTATTTATTTCCCGAGTATTCTCTGTCCGACTTTGGGCCATCATCGGGGGAGGATCTATTACAAAAGTGATGTAACTTTTGTATGTACGTTACAACTTTGTAAGAAGAGCGTCTGTACTATTGCAGTGTGTAGCGTTTACTTTTAAAAGTTTTACTATAAATAGTGTCAGTAGCTAAAGATATTTAAGTACATTAGCACTGGTTTGAAAATAAATTCTATCAAGTTTGGGTAGCATGTTCCTAATATATAGTGCCTCGAGAATCTGTAGTTTTTGCTTGTTATTTTGATGTCCTAATATTGTTGTGTATTCGGTGAGAATTTTCGGTAAATCTATTGTTGGGCATGAATGTTTTTTTTTAAATGCTGTGCAATGGAAATTGTATCAGAAAGGTGCATTATAAGCCTCCTCGATAGGGTAGTTGAGGTTAAACCAACATATATATTATTTTTTTCTGAGATGCAATCTCCTAAAGGACATTTAAATTGATATATAACGTTGCTTTTTTTGCAAAACTCCAATAGAGGGAGAGGAATTATTTCTAATGACTATGTTGGAGGTTTATGATTTATTATCATATATAATTAGTTTAATTTGCTTATTAGGATCAGTGGGGAGTATGTTTCTATGAATCAAATTTTTTAATAGTTTTTCATCTGATTTATAATTATAGTGCATTTGGTTACGGTAAAAATGTTTGATATATGTTGGTTGACTAGGTGGAGTAGTGCAGTGTTTATTTTGTTGGTTAACATTTTTAATCATACCTTTCATTTGTTCATCAGCAGTATAGTTAGGAAACCCATTATTTTTTAATTTGCCATTCATTTATTAAGTCATATACTTGTGCTCTATACATGTTTCCAACAGGAGAGTTAAAATGCTTAAGTTAGGTACAGTTTTTAAGGTAACAATTGTTTTATAAGAACAATTCTTCCTATAGTAACATTTCTTGTTCAGTTCTTGTGATATTGTATCATGCCAAGTTTTATGTCTCTGAATGTCCCATTTGAAATAAGTGTCAGTCAAGACCTTTGGTCTATGTAAATATATTTTTTGTATATATATATATATATATATATATATGTATGTATATATGATATTCTGTAAGTGTATTCGTGTATACATGTTCGTGCACTTATGTATATGCACAAGTATACACATATTTCCCAAGGGTGTTGGGCTGATTTTCATTCCTTTGTTCTTTCATTGTTTTACCTTTCTCGTACTGTTTCTCTCTTACACACACACACGCATACTCTCTCTCTCTCTATCTCTCTCTCTCTCTATATATATATATATATATACATATTCATGTACACCGATGTATATATACAAATATATATTTCTTCAGGAATGTTTTGTGGGTTCTGATGAAGGTTTATTTATTATAAATTCGTCACTTTTGGATTACTTTCTATTTTAAAACATAGACGAGTTGAAATGTGTAGTTATGAATATATAGAAAGTTTTTACAAAAAGGTAGACACAAATAGAGATATAATCTTATTTATTTTTTTATAATTCCCAGTACTGCTTGAATGAAATATAATCAAGTGCAATGTTCTTAATACCATGATCCAAAACTTTCTCCTGGATTATCAGACTTCGATTATCTATTGACAGGTGTCATGTTGAAATCGTCACATGAGAGTTGATGTGCTGACATGTGCAATGCTATACTATACGCGAAATTCTATGCGGGTTAAGTCACACACTCTCCTTTAGTAGGACGCACCAACAATCCTTAGGACAAAGATATGTAAGAAGCAGCAACAGAATTGTGAGAAATTGCTTATGAAAGGAAATTGATGGAATCCTGACAGTGTGAACTGATGTATAGGAGTTTTAATAAAGGAAGTATTGATTTCAGGTCAGGATGCAGATCTTACTCTTCATAAAGTACTAATTAACAAAGGTTTCTGAGTGGTGGCTCAAAGCCTGAATTGACACTCAGTGATATTCAAGTTCACTACTAATGATATTGTTGATTGGTTGGCTGGTTGGTTGGTTGGTTGGTTTATGTCATATCAACCTTTGTAGGTTTTTTAACACCAAATCTATTTTTATGAGAATAGTCCTATTTCAAAAAACAATTCGGTTTAGCATGAGTATAGAGTTTAACTGTCAAAAAATGTCTATTTCAAGTTATTCAATCTATTCAAACAGTTCTAATTCAGCTAATTCAGTTCTGTATAAGTACAGAAGTTCTATATTAAACAATTCAGTTTAGTGTAAGTACAGTTTCAATGTCAAAAACAGTTCAATTTCAAACAATTCAGTTTAGCATAAGCACGCAGTTAAAATGTATGTTCAGTTAGATTTCCAAAACATTTCTATTTCAAGCCATTCAGTTTAGTCAAACAGTTCTGATTCAAGCAATTCAGTTTAGCATAAGTATGCAATTAGTTCTATTTAACCCAAAGATAGAGCCCTTTAAGCTGCTAACATTCCTGGCCAGAGTGGACATTGGAGCAATGCCAGTGAAAGTTCGCGTTCCCCAAAGCTCTAGCATCAGATTGTTTAGTGTCATATCCAGGACTCTCATTGGTGGGAGGGGTTTTATCCTTCTGCAGATATGCAGTCGGTGTATTCTACAGCCTCAACCGATTGGGTAAACTAATGATATGTTAGTCTAGTTTGCTAATAATTATACCATGTAAGGATCCTTTTTTCAATGAGGATGATGTGGATTAATATTAGCTAGATAGATTTCTTGAAATGGAAACTACATACCGCTTTTTCTTAAAAGATTCTGTTGGGGCAGCATAACTTTTCTGTTCTTTACCATCCTCTGAATAAGATATACCTAATATTCTTCAAATAAAATAACCCAAAGAATTATTTCAGTTGTACGAAAAACCGTTGAAATAATAAGGATTCTTCCCTAAATTATAGGATGCTCTAAAATAGATTATCTGATATAAATCAACAGCAAATACAATTAAAAGAGGCCATTTCCTTGAACTGTTTTGAACAGCAGAAAATATGCCTACAACTTTGCAGTCCAAGATATTTTACCAGCAAAATTAAGTAGTTTCAAAAGTATGTTTTGGAAAACTCTGATAAAACTTGGCCCAGTCAGCTTGGGCTGCATAATACACTGACTGCATCTATGTGGAGGGTTAACCCCTCTTCAACGAGTGTCCTGATATATGACACCATCAATCTGATGGTGAAGTTGTAGTAATTCTGGAGCTTTGGGGAATGTGGAGTGCCCATTCATTACCATTGTTGCCAGGTCCATTCAGGCCCGGAGTGATAGCGCCTGATAGGGTCCTATCTATGGGTCACATAGAACTAAACTGTATTGTTATGCTAAACTGAATTGTTTGAAATAGAACTCTTCATTTGTATGAAATGGATTTGGGATTAAATAACTTACAAAGGTTGATATGCCATAAAACCAAACTATCAGTTAAAACTAGTATACAGTAAATAATAAACAATTAAATGCAAAAAAGAAATACATTTTTCAAGAAAGAAAAAAAAGGTCCTTTCAAAATTACGTGATTAATACAACTTACTGTTAAACTTATATCAAAATGAATAAGGCAGTTACAAATCAGGTATTTTTCTTCAAAAATATGATAGGATTTATTTTTTGAAATTTTAATCCGTTTTCTTTGTAATTCAATTGTCATTCTAAAGTTCAAGAACTTAATATGCTCTACTCTTTACTCATGGATGGAAGAGAAGAAAGGAATTAATATACATTTCTATTAGGTAAAGAATAAAAAATCTCGTACAGGATTTGAACTCGGTTTGCCGATTCCACTTCCTACAACAATAAGCTAGCAGCCATATATGAGTGTGTGCATGTGACGGACGTTTCAGATATTTCAAGTTTTCGTTAACTTTGATTCATGGGATATTTTAATAAAATTAGAGAAGATTGTGTTGCACTGATTTTCCACATAAAAAAGGTGTGTCTGGATGTATAAAAACTTCTTTAAAAAATCGATATCTTCTTACTTAGGATCAAAGACAACGCTCTGCGACGAATGAATCTACGTATTTGTCACAACTACAAAGCAAATCGACGATGTCTCAGTTATTGTTATTCTATTAGTCATTTAAGTGCAAGTCTGAATGAAAATCAAGTATCGTTCTTTTTTTTTTTAATTATGGGAAAGTTCATAAGCCTTTTAGTGAATGTGCGTTTAAAGGATTCTTGCTGTTCGTCATATTTCGTCATCGCTCTTAACTAATCACGTGATGAACCGCTGACGTAATTGAGGAAAAAAGGGGTTAACTGGAGGGAGGATTCGAGAAATAATTCAGTTAAACTTGTACTTTACGGTAAAGGATACGGCGATCTGTTTCTTTTACTCACAGTCAAATGCAAAGCGATTAAGGCACGTGTTAATGTGTACATGAATTGTTCCGTCATCTGTACTTGTATAATAGCTGGATGTACTAAATTCTATCAAATGAGTGTTAGCACTCTTTAAACTGTTGTGTGTTTGCTTACTAGTACTTGCATTGAAGCTTTTAAATTACGTTAAAGTCAGGCATACATTTTTTATACGTAATCAAGAAACTTAATCAAATTTTGATCAATAAGTAACTAAAGCACACATTATATATACATATATGTATTAATGTATTTTTTTTAACCTGGCAACAAAACGTTTCCTCATTTTGGTTTACATCAACAATTAATCACGTTTCCATGTCAAACTAATCACCAGATTGGATTCGCACATTTCTTTGCAAAGGGATGTAGAAAAGTGTCAAGTTCAAATGTTGCTTGTTGTAAACTATATATGTATTTGGATTTGAAATAAAACTTGGTTGACGTGCCTGGAAATAAAATTTGCGGTCACAAACATTGATTTAAAAGGGACAAACTGGCCAGTCAGCCAAGACTTATTTGAAATGGAATCGTCCCAAACCTTATAAAAATCATTCGCCAAGTGTCTTCCTCAAAGTTATATATACATATATATATATATATATATTTATATATATATATATAAGACCAAGAGAAATCATTTGAACCCGAAAATGTTTTCCCACATATGAATAGGTTTTGGTATCAGTAAAATTTTCGTCAATTCACTTGTGGCATAATAACTACTTTCGATAAAAAATATTTAAACTTTTTTTCCAACTAAATCTGACGATAAACAATGATCTAAACTAGATGTGAATAATCTATATTCAAATGAAATAGAAATGACCAGCTCGAACTTACATACAGCAACTATGTGAGGACACAGGATGTAACCCTGAAGACCTGCCGGAGGCGATGAATGATTGGGAGAAGTGGCGAGAAAGGGTCAGGGATATCCGTGCTGGCGGCACGACATGATGATGATGATGATGATGTATATATATTGCACTTAGATAGGAATAAAATGTTTCTCGTTATCACACCAAGCTAAGTGAACTAATCAAACCATTTGCGAAATGGAATAGGAATATTCGTATTCATCTCATCATTTTTATTTATATATATATTTTTGTATATATATATATATATATATAAATAATCCCTCAAAAACTGAGTTAGGTAAGGTATCAAAAAACATTATTCAAAATATTGTAACGAATGTGAAAAAGGCTAACCACAGTAATCTTTGGAGAAACTCGTTGAATGGTTTAGGAAGAGTTAAAATAAGAGGAAATCTACTTTCATGCAATTCCATATTATTGACATTTATCCTTCTATAACTAAAGATACTCTGATAGCGAACATTAACTACTGCAGAAAATATGTCGATATAACTAATGAGATAATTCTAGCTTGTAGGAAAACACTTCTAAAAAAAATAATGGCTCCACGGGGGTAAAAAGTGGTTCTGATAATTTTGGGTTATGATTCCTCACAAATAGCTGACTTTGTGGGTTTATATATATTAGATATGCTTAGTAGGATTATTAGCCCAGAACAGATGGGTTTATATCATCATGATGGGTTAATATATATCCCAAATAGTAATGGTCCAAATAGCTCAATCATACAAAAGAAGATTATAAGGGCTTTTAAGTTTTGAGGATTCAAAATAGAAGTCTCATCGAATAATAAGATAGTTAATTTCCTGGACGTGACCCTAGACCTTTCGAATAACACTTATAAACCATTTATAAAAAAACTGTTCAGTCCCCTTCATATATTAATATTAACTCTAATCACCTTAAGACCATAATTAAACAGGTCCCAAAAGGAGTAAATTTGAGAATAAGAAGTTTATCAGCAAACGAGAAAATATTCTAAGAGAGTTGAAAGATATATATGGATGGCCTTAAAAATAGCGGTTTTAGGGATGAGTTTACCAATCAAGAAGAAAATATACCTAATGATATTAATAACGAAAAAAATAAGAAGTATGGTCATAAAAATAGAAAAAGAAAATTTATATGGTTTAACCTCCATTTTTGTTGACTAGCTAGTATAAATGTAGGTAATTTTTTTAAGCTGATAGATAAGCACTTTAAACATAATAATGCACTACATAAAATATTTAATAGAAAAACGTTAAAAACTAGTTACTCATGCACGAAAAATATTTTTCAAATATTCAATAATCATAATATAGAGATAGTTAAGGAATTTTAGAACCGAACAAATAATAATAATAATAATAATAATAATAATCATATCGTGCTGGCAGCACGGATATCCCTGACCCTCTCTCGCCACTCCTCCCTATCGTTCATCGCCCTAGGTAGGTCTTCAGTACAACAACCTGCATCCTCACATAGCTGCTGAATGTACGTTCGAGCTGGTTGTCCTGCTTTTGCGCGGCCATGTGTGGAGATCCATAAGAGTACATCTCTTATGAGTTCATCTCCGCTTCTCCAGCAGTGTCCTGCATGTCTGGTTCGTCTAACTTGAATAGTTTTCGTGATAGGGGGCAGGTGGCCGTACAATTGGTGTCTTGTGGGGTGTTGCTGCCAGGACTTGTTCAGGATTACACGCAGCATTCTTGTGTAATTGCCATCTAGTTTCTTCTCCAGCCGTTTTGTTAGCGTCCATGTAGTGCATCCATATAGCAGTATCGATGTGACCGCTGCCTGGAAGAAACTGCGTTTCATTTTATCGGTTAGGTCAGATTTCCATATAATCGATAGCCTATTGATAGCTGTCCATGCTTTCGTTAACCTCGTTTCGATGTCATTTTCGGTTGATGAGACGCTGCTTCCTAGGTAAGTGAATTTGACAACTAGTTTAAGTGGGGTTCCTTCTAGAGTGGAGAAGTCCCCCGTTTGGTTATAGCACATATATTCCGTTTTGTGTGCATTAACAAGGAGGCCTATGCTTGATGCTGCTCGTTCCAAACTATGCAGAAGTGTTTCGGCTTGGTCAGGTGTATTTGCCAGTATCGCTATGTCATCGGCGTAGTCGGCGTCGGTAATTGTTGTTGCGGGGTATCTTCTGCTTCTTTTCTTCGTCAGTTCGAAGCCATTCTCTTTGATTTTGTCAATCGATGTTCTAAGTACGTAGTTTAGACAAATGATAAAGATGTACGGGGCCAGCGTGTCCCCTTGTTGTACTCCTGCTACAATGTCAAAGTATTCTGTGTCTCCATCCGGTGATCGTACTTTTACTTTAGTGTTTCTATAGAGAATCGTTATTGCCGCTACGGTTTCTTTAGGTATGCCGTACGCTAGTAGGATTTGTTCCATCTTTCCTCTGTGAATGGAGCCGAAAGCCTTGGTAAAGTCGACAAATATCAATGTCGCTTGTAGGTTCTTTAACCGTACACCTTCAAGGATTCTGCGGATGGTTAATATTTGTGAGGTCGTGGATCTATTTCTTCGGAAGCCATTTTGGTTTTTTCTAAGTATGTTGTCGATTTTGGGTTCTATTCGGTTTCGTAGTAGGGCATTGTAGATTTTGGCAGCTATGGATGTAAGTGTTATGCCTCGGTAGTTTTTGGCTAATCCGAGGTCCCCCTTTTTAGGGAAGGGGAGTATGCATCCCTTCATCCATCTATCTATCGGATTTTGATTGTATACTGCGTTGCAGTGTCGGAGCAGTATGTCGTCGAATTGTATGGTCTTCCATACTTCCGGGGGAATTTCGTACAGCCCTGCAGCTTTCCTATTTTTAATTTTTCTGAAAACCGAGTCGAGTTCTTCTTGTGTGAACGGTCCATGTTTAATGTCTAATTGTTTGCTAATTATTCTGGTGATTGGTTCATGCGTTATTTTTGGTGGGTTTCCAAGTAAGTTTTCGAAGTGCTGTTTCCACAGTTTTATTCTTTCTTGTTGGTTTGCTGCTTTAAGTTTTGCTTTGGCTGTGTTCTTTCTTCTGCTCACTTCGTTTATTGTTTGCCAGGCTATTCTAGATTGTCTATCTTCCACCGAGTCTCTAAACTTATCTATCTGATTTTGAATGTATTCTGTCCGTTCCTTTATATATATGCCTGCTATTGATATTGCGCCGTTTTTAGTTTTAAGGCATTTGTGTTTGTTGAGTTTTTTTTATCGTTTTTGGAGGCTGTTTTCACTAGTGCACGTTTTTCTCTCACCGCTAAAGTTTCCCATGGGACTCTATATTTAGTTTTAATTTTTGTTGGAATGTATTTTGCTGCTGCCTCGAGGTGTGCATTGACGAAATTTTCGTATTCGTCGTTTGGTGTACTTTTTTCCGTCTTTTCTTGTAGTGTTTCGAATCTGTTTCTTAATTCTAATACGTATTTATCTCTTACATCTTTGTTGTTTAATAGGGCCCAGTCATAGTGTTTGGTGGTCGCTGTTCGTTTGGCGTTTTTTCGTAGGCTTAACCGTATTTTCGCCGTGACTATTCGGTGATCGGTTGACACACCCTCAAAAGAGGAGTATGCCTCGCAATTCAATGCACTATTCTTCCATTTCTTATTTATAAGGACGTATTCTATCTGTGCTTTAGTATTGTTTGCGTACGTGTATGTCCATAGTTTGCCCTCTCTTTTTTGGTAGTTTGTATTGAGGCATGCTAATCTATTTTCTATCATGAAATCTGTTAGATGTTGCCCATTTCTATTTGACGTGTTGTGGAGGCTGTATTTGTTGTTTCCGTTTTTCCCGATTTGTGCATTCATGTCTCCGCCAATGACTAACATGTTGTGTTTCGGGATGCTACGCACTAATGAGGATAACTCATCGTAGAAGGTGACTAGTTCATTTTCTTCACTAACATTGGTGAGGCTGTAGCATGAGATGATTGTTGCTCTGGGATTTCCGTTAAATGTAGCTGCCATCAATAATAGTAAACAAAACGAATGTAATTGTAAAACTCGAATTAATTGTCTTATGAATGGATTACGTAACTTAAATAATGTAGTATACCAAGGAATTATTTACCCAAAAGAGAATATAAAGGACGAAAAAAACTTATATCGGAATTTCCTTCCTGAAATGGAAAATTAGATACTCGAATCATAGATCTTCTTTCTCCCATGAACATCTGAAACACTAAACTGCCCTATCTAAACCTTTTTGGAGTTTGAAAAGTAAAGGTTGAGATTCAATGGTCCATACTGAAAAAGTCAAATACTCCAAAACATTTTGATAGTCAATGTAATCTATGCCTAAAGGAAAAAATACAAATAATTATATACCCAGACCATGAAAAATTGTTAAATCAGAGATGTGAATTAATAACCAGATGTAGACATTGGAATAAATTTAAACTATAGACAAATTAGCATAGATAATTCTTAAATAAAATAAAATAGGATTAAATTGAGATTTAAGGTAAATGAATAAAAATAAAAAAGAATTAAAAAAAAATGAGAATAAACCATGTGATGTGTACGTACTCTTCAAGGAATAGGCACGAAAATAAAATTTGAAATTAAAATTTGAATTTTGAATTTAATTTGATATGTATTACTGTATCCTTTCGTAAGGTTATTAATAAAAGTCGCATTTATCTAAATTAGTATTAATCTGGAGTTTAAAGTCGAAATGTATTTAGAATTAAAAAAAACAACTGATTTACTATAATTCCAACCGGCAAAACGGAAGTGGGCTAAATGTGGATAAAACTCTTCCCCCCTCTTCTATCCCCTCCCACACTTCTTTCCTGTCTATTCTGAATTTTTTTCTATAAGATCTGAAGAAGTCCTGTTATTTTGTTTTTGGTGTTTTTGGTTTATATCAAAATCCATAGCAGGATGGAAATACATTTATGATCCTAATATAACTGGTTTTTGTTTTTCTTAAAGTATATATATATATATATATATATATTGTATTGAATTAGTTCATGGTTATCTCTTGCTGATTTGTTGAGTGAATGATTGACTAAATTTTGCAGTATCATTAAATATTTATCAATATCAACTGTAGATCTTATATATATATATATATATATATATATATATATATATATATATATATATATATATATAGTAGTGTATGTGATCCTGGGTTTCATTCATTACGAACTCATCTGACTGATGAATTCGTAAAGCATGAAACCCCGAGTCACTAGACATTACCATATATACTATAAATATACCTGAGTCTGTCTGAGTGTCAGTATATAAATACTAATTTCATTTCATACATACCAAGTTGTGTGTGTATATATTTGTATGTACTTTTGTGTATTTTTCTCTGTGCTGTAATAGATAGTGAGACTTGTCTTTTTTTTTTTTTTTGCTTGTTCTTTCATCACTTTTACCAACAAGACTTTTGGCATGATATTCTTATTCAATTCTTCTCGAGTTACAAAACATTAGTCGAGAAAGTTATGAGACTCTATGATACTATAAAATTTAGAGATAACGTTAGATATCATCTACCAAAGGGAGTAGATTTCTAAAGTCCATCAGGCTCCCGACATGCATCCAATCGGTTATATGAGAGGTCTTAAGAGATAAAAGTTATGTGCACATAAAACTGTGATTTCGATATAATTTATCTTTCCAGGAAGAACATAAAACAACAGGATTTGACGAGAGAAAACAGAACGAAGAGAAGATGGTGACGAGAATAGACACATTGACAACTGGACGCCAATGGGAAGAGAGAAGAACCAGGATAGTTAGTATACCATAATGTAACACAAAGAAATAAGGTATTTATCCTGGAATATTTTTTTTCCGAAAACATTTTTCTCTCTAATTTTGATGCAATTTTTTGAAATTATTTGATTGATTTAACATTAGTCATTTTGGAATTGCTTACTCATAATTATTTCATGTTTTAATTTTAGTATCATAACTTTCAAAATAAGAAGAACAGCAAAGAACAATATTTTCTAAAATAGAGAAAAAATATTTCCGGAAATTAGCAGCTCTAAAAATTAAAGAAAATAGTTTCTTATTAAGATCGTCTGAATTTCAGAATATGAATAATTTGAACTAATTTGAACTTTTGAACTAAGGAGACCCACGGGATGGTTATAATCGTTCGAAATGGACATGGTGACCCGAGTTCAAATCCTTAATTAGGTTGTTCACTAAGTGCTAATACCACTCTGAAAATTATCGATCCAACCATTCTCCATCAACCAATAGAAGGTCCGATTGGCTCTTTAAACTTGGTACTGCACTCGATCTAAGAGAAGAAAATTCCGATTATAAAGCAGAAAAACTCCGCAGATAAATGATCTTGAATCAAATGATTATCAGGAGCATTTGGTAAATACCTGAATGAGTCTTATTGGAATATTTATTTTGTATTGGGTGTTGCTTGTTCTGCTAAGAACTCCTTTGTCAATAATGGCTAAAGAGAGAAACTCAGAAAAAACATCTTTTTTAGCATTAAGATCTTTTATAATTTTATGCTCTCTGAAACGTGCAAACAGGAAGAAATGGATAACGAACATTACGTGCAGAATAAATTTCCTTGTTCTTCGAAGAATAGGTCTTATCTAATATTTTTGCCTTATTCCTTCGTTCAAAGCGACGTTCATATATATATATATATATATATATATATATATATATATATATATATTGGTATGACAGTTTACTTGGATTTTGATTAAACAATATTAATATACAATATTTTGTAATATATTTGAATTTTGTTAAAGGTTATTAATATCCCCGTTCGTTGTTTATGGTTGATAACTTTTTCTCCATAAATTCTTTTATCTTAAACTTTTCTCTTTCATTTGGATTTAAAAGTTTATTTGTCATGATATAAATTACTTAAAATAAGGTGAAAAGGAAAAAGGAGTCAACAATTGATACATCTTGCAAAATGAATTGTATCATATTTGTCAACCAGACAGGAAAAACAAATGTTCTACTTTTCATATATAAAAAACATTTTGCGTTTGGGACATTGATTATCTGAATTTTTGGGGAATTTTTCAAACTTTACATTACATATTTTTATCATTTCCTCATCTGAAGATGGAGACCTAATATATTAAAAAATAAACAGTCTGCTGAAAAAATATTATCACAAATAAATATGAGTTATCTTTAAAGATTTTTCTTTTATATGGTATATATATTGGTAAAATATCTTTAAACTAATTATTATAGCCTTATAACGAAAAGGAACTATCCCTATACTACACAATTTTCATTTCACTGTTTTTTCTATATGTAGACAAACATTTAGGAAACTAATATTTAATTTGATGTTTAATATGATGTTTTAGGAATTATTAGTTACATTAATAAAATATCTATTACATATTAATTCTTTGATTGTTACGATTAACTTCATAACCAATTTGTGAATTTCTTCCTGTTATAAATAACATGAATATTTACGATAATTTTGATAATAAGAAATAGAATTTTGTAAATTAATATCAGCGTTGAATTATTATTTCCTGATGACACGAATTATATTATAAGGCGACATTACTATTTGTCGACTTTACCAAGGCCTTCGATTCCATTCACAGAAGGAAAATGGAACCAATCCTACTAGCATACAGCCTACCAAAAGAAACCGTAGCAGCAATAATGATTCTCTACAGAAACACCAAAATGAAAGTACGTTCACCAGATGGAGACACGGAATACTTCGACAAAATCAGAGAAAATGGCTTCGAGCTGACTAAGAAAAGAAGCAAAAGTTACCCCGCAAAAACAATCACAGACGCCGACTACGCTGATGACTTGGCGTTACTGGCGAATACACCTAATCAAGCAGAGACATTACTGCATAGTTTGGAACGAACCGCAGCAGGCATTGGCCTCCATGTCAATGCACACAAAACTGAATATATGTGTTGCAACCAAACGTGCAACATTACCACACTAGACGGAGCCTCTCTGAGGCTGGTGGACAAATTCACCTACCTAGGAAGTAGCGTCTCATCAACCGAAAACGACATCGACACACGACTGACGAAAGCATGGACGGCTATAGATAGGCTCTCAATCATATGGAAATCAGACCTGACCGATAAAATGAAACGCAGTTTCTTCCAGGCAGCGGTTGTATCAATACTGCTATATGGATGCACTACATGGACGCTAACTAAACGGCTGGAGAAGAAACTTGACGGCAACTACACAAGAATGTTGAGAGCAATATTGAACAAGTCCTGGCGACAACACCCCACGAGACACCAACTACACGACCACTTGCCTCCCATCACGAAAACTATACAAGTTAGACGAACCAGACACGCAGGATACTGCTGGAGAAGCAAGGACGAGCTCGTAAGTGATGTACTACTATGGACCCTCACATATGGCCAAGCAAAAGCAGGACGACCAGCCTGAACTTACATACAGCAGCTATGTGAGGACACAGGATGTAACCCAGAAGACCTGCCGGAAGCGATGAATGATAGGGAGAAGAGGCGAGATATGGTCAGGGATATCCGTGCTGGCAGCACGACATGATGATGATGATGATGATGATGATGATACATAAAAGTTTCAAAAGAAGTATGAATGCTTATTTTATCCATAATTTCAAATAAGTCACATGCCACTATTTAATTTTTCTGGAATTATTAATTTTTTAAAATTTTCAGTAGTATTTAAATTACGGGAAACGGTATTGGTTTTGGTTTTTTAAAGGAATGTATAAACATTATATTCATAAAAAAATAATAACATATATAATATCTCCATTTTAAAATATCTAATAAGAATATATAAAAAATTATTTGAAATTATTTTAATTAAAAAGATGATTGTTTTTTTCAAATTCTAAAGTTGCTAGATGCAATATAAGAACTGGGAAATATTTTTCATGTAACATCTGATTATGGACATCATTACCAGAAATAACTTTATGACACCAAATAAATGATTTTTTAGATTTCTTATTTTTATATAAAAAGATAAAAAGAAAATTTTGGCTCTGCAAGTTGAGATATGATGCATTTTAATCCCAAATTAACTATACGTCGATAGCCGTTAATATTGAGAACTCAAGTTGGATACTCTTACCACTTACATTTTATATTTATTATTATATTATTATATTACATTTAATATTGAGATAAGTTGGATACTCTTACCACTTACATTTTATCTTCGGGATATATATATATATATATATATATATATATATATATATACATATATATATATATATATATATATATATATATATATAAATACATTTTTGGTACATCAAAATTTATTATATTTATTATTATATTATTATATTACATTTAATATTGAGATAAGTTGGATACTCTTACCACTTACATTTTATCTTCGGGATATATATATATATATATATATATATATATATATATATATATATATATATATATATATATATATATATACATTTTTGGTACATCAAAATTTATATAAAGAAATTAATAAAATCATTGGTAGAAAGAGGGGGAACTATTCTAAAATAATAAAACAGAGAGGGTCCTTTCGTCCGGCACTTGTCAAGCTAGTCACCGTAATTTTAAAAAAAAGGGTTTGAATTAATTAATATGCAGAACAGAGAAGCAGTCATCTTCCTAGCTGGTCCTGCAACTATTTATGGTAAGCAAATGCTCACCAATAGCCGAATCCATTGCCTGAAAGTGCCCGGACGTTTGTCGGCCTTTTGATTGAATAACTCTGAGTATATGCTCAGCTTAGACTTCCTTGGGTTGGTTCTGCTAGCAAGTCCTTTTGCTGAGAGGATTGCCTCTTCTATGTATCACTGTTATCATGCTGTCAATTTAAGACCAATGCCATGACACCATGTATATAAAAATGTTTTAATAAATTCTTCAATGGACCCTTACGCGTTAAAAAATTGTATGCGGGGGCAAAACAAAAGTATATGGGGTAGTAGTTAGTTTCAAAAACGGATGTCATGTCATTGTCTAGTGTCATGTATTTTTAAGTACCTATTTTTTTACACAACTCACTGAGCCCTAAGCAGCTAAAATCTTGACAATAAATTTATCTATTTTATTTTATAAAATATTTTCTATTTATTTATTTATTTATCTATTTGCTTTTTTATTTATTAAGAAAAACATGGTGATAAACGCAATAACTAATATCAAACTTTTCATATTTAGATAATATTTTAATAAAAGTTGATTTAAACGCATATGGAAAAAGCTTTCCAATCGAAACATTGATTGAGATATCAATAGTGGGATAAAATTTATAGTAAGAGTATAATGATAATAATAATAATAATAATAATAATAATAATAAGAAGAAGAAGAAGAAGAAGAAGAAGAAGACCAAATCAAAACAAGATTAGAACGCTCAGAGAAAACGAAACCAACGAATACTTGGAGGCTGACATCATCAAACAAGTGAAAATGGAAGACAAAATTAAAAAAAGATTGCGGGGGGTGTCCTCGTGGTTTAATGGTTAAAGCAATGGATTTCGGAATCGTAGTACGCAATTACGCGCTATTACGTTCACTTTGGGTGAACCCCCTTATCCTCCCAGCTATGGGTTAAATAGTATTAATACTGTTCTTCTATAAAGCAGGGTTTAGCATTAAATAGCCTAAAAAGGTTGAAATGCCATTAAAACAAAGAAACAAAACCAAAACAAAAAATAGCAGGAGAACAAAACTACTGCTCAAGACAAAACTCTCTCTTGCAGAAACCTTATCAAAGGAAAAATACCTGGGCTGTACTCCTCGTTAGATATTCGTGACCCTTTCCAAAGGGGACTAGAGATGAACTTTAACAAATGGACCAAAGAACAAAAAAAAACAAACTAATGACCATGCATAAGGCATTACACCCCAGAGGATGACGATGACAGACTATATGAATCATGAAAAGAGGGAGGAAGTGGACATGCCTGCATCGAAGACAGCGTTGACACCTCGATACAATATTAATATTGATTATCGTCACGTTTTCCTTAATAAATAAATGTATATATTAGCAAATTGATGTATTATTTTAAAATGTAAATTAGGTTAAATTACTCACAAGATTTTAGTTTGCGAGAATTTGATGAATTTCATGGCTAAGGACCGTCGTGTGTCTATAGAGATAATAATTGCACAGTTTGATGTCAGAGTTCGAACAGTACACACAATTATTCACGAGGAACTGAAGACGCGGATGATTTGAGTGAAGTTTGTCCCAAGAGTGCTCAGAGTAGATCAGAAAGAAAGACGTTGTTATGTCAGTAGGGAGATGGTCGAGCTGATCAATTCAGATCCCGCAGTTCTTGATGCTCTGGTGACCTGCGATGAAAGCTGGATCGACTGCTATGACCCAGAGATCAAGAGACAGAGTTCCCAGTGGAAGCATGCTGGCTCTCCCAGAACCAAGAGGCCAGACAGAGAAAATCCACCCACAAACTTTTGATGATCTCTTTTTTTAATAGCACTGGCATGAGCTACATGCACTGGGTTCCCACTAGACAGACAAAAAGAAAGAATACTACGTTGAGGTTTTAAGGGAGTTCAGTAAGAGATTCGGTCGGAAAAGGTCAACAGTCTTCAAATCGGGTCAGTGGTATTTCCAACAGGACAATGCATCAGTCCACAACTCCATCCTTGTCACAGACTATTTGAGCAAGATGGGCATCAACATAGTTCCTCAGCCTCCCTATAGTCCAGACCTTGCTCCCTGTGACTTTTGCTTATTCCCTAAGCTCAAGGAAAACGTAGAGGCTGTCGTTATGAGAAATTTGAGGAGATGAAAGATTCTGTGACGAAAATCATTGACACGCTGACACAAGGGGCCTTCTAGAAGTTGTTGGAACGGTACAAGTGCATTTCAGCCGGAGGAGATTACTTCGAAGGGGACTCGAATTTTATGTGTGTGCTATCAATAAAAGTGACCATAAGAAAAACGTCTGGAAACTTATTGCGTGCTCTTGTATATGCACAAACACGTACACAAGTTTAGGTTGAGAAGTTCATATGTCATAATATTTCCTCTTGATGATATTTTAACCAAGGGGAGTTAATCACCGCAACACCGATAAAGGAAATGTGTAGACCGAAAAGCCACCATATACAATTAGTATTAAATTCATCTTCATGTTTCACCACCTATTTAGTTTACTGGTAATGTTGTATATTGACCTTCGACCCGGCCAAACATGCCATTCCAAAGACGGCGGAAGTGCATATTCCATTGGCGTGGGCGAGCCTGGCTGACAAAATGGGACAAGGTAAAATCCCGCGGTAAAGTCATAGACTGATGCACCGGAAGAGAGTGACCTGTGAACTGCATGACTGTTATTTCCGCTTGATGATGATCAAACATGCCATTCCAAAGATTGAGTAGGTGATTGAACTATTATATAACTCGGTGAGGACAGGAAGTCAGTTAGTTTTGGAGACCAGACCCGTTGGTGACAAGAAGTGCTAGAGAAAGCCAGCACTCAGCAGAAAGCCGGGCCTCCGGGCCTCCGGTTGAACAACCCTGGAGAACGAGAAAGACACAACGCTGATGGCCATAAGAGTGAGGGTCAATATATTGCAGTTCTGTTCGGTATCCAACTCCCTCTCACGCACAAACCTTTCAAATAAAGTGAGAGGTATATTTTTCTAAAAGACTGTGTCGCTCGTAGTCTTTTACTGTGTCGTTATGATTTCGCTGGCATATGTGTTTGTATGGTTGGTCATAGCTACCCAACAGTAAGATCCGTGTGTTTTTCTCTATTTTGGCTTTCTTTATCCGCTGGAACGGCAACATCTTGTAGATGATAATTTCCTTTTTCTCACTTATTTACTCTATTATATTTTTTAGGATCGTTCTTTTCGTTTAAGAGAATTCAATGCATTTCGTTTTTTTTTTTTTTTTTTGAAAAGCCTCTTTTTGAGCATTTATCATTAATCAGCCTGATCCAATGTTTATCTTTTGCACTATTCTCAGAGGAGTTCCTTTCCCACCCAGTCTATTTACTCTCTTATTCTTTTCTGCCAGTTTGCCGCATTCGCTTACTATGTGATTAACTGTTTCATCTCTGTAACAAAATAACTTACACTTATTATTCAGCTTATAATTAATTTTTGCTTTGATATAAATAGTTCTTATGACATTTTTTTTTCATAATTACTTTATTTGCATAATTCTGTACGGCTATTTCTTTTTAGCATTTTTAAAAATCTTTTAAGTTTTCTTGCTTTATTTCTACCGTCACTTACTCAGGTCATCGTTTTCACGATGTGTGTTAGAGTCATAAAAAAAGAAAACGTGTCAGGTTTCAATGAGGCAAAAAGTTACACAAATTTATGATTTATTATATTTTCAGATTTCCTTTTTATTCAAACTTGTAAAAAGACGGCGCGGCTCTTTTGTGATGAAAATAAAGAAAATGAAAATTAAAAGATGAAAGAAAAGCTTAGAAATTAATTATAAATTATAATGCTTCATTTATGAAGAGAAATGAAAATATATCACGGGTTATTTTATATAATATTGACAAGCATAGTCAAACATAAATGCAGATAAGATATTAAACCAAAATCGTTCTGTTTATATAGCATAATTCTCTTAGTATTTTTTATATTTATTTCCTAAATATTTTACCATTTTTACACACTAGATATTAAATGATCTGTTTACATTTTTTCGTCTCTATTCTGGATTTGACTAAATTATATTTAAACAGGTTTGTCTCATTTCAGATCTTTTGCGCATAAAAAAAAACAAAAAAACTATTATATATTTTTCATGATCATTATCCTTGGTCATAACAATTTTGATTGCTCCAAAGAGTTTACAATTATTTAGCCCTAATTTGCTTTATTTGACTCAACTGATAAATATGTTTATAAAAAGCAAAACATATACTTTTAATCGATTTGAAATTTCTTATAGGTCTTTCAGCAACATCAAAGGGACTCACCAGTGACTGCGTATATACGAAGTGCATACGAAAGGTTTCCAGACTTTTTTCGTATGGGCACTTCCATTGGTAGTACATACATGAAACTCAAGTCCCCTTCGAAGTAATCTCTTCCGGCTGCAATGGACTTGATATACCGTTCCAACAAATTTTGGAATGCCCCATGGAAGTCCTCTTATATGAACGTGTCAATGACCTTCGTCACAGCCTCTTTCATCTCCTCAATTGTCTCATAACGTCAGACTCTGAGCTTAGGGAATTACCAAAAATCACAGTGAGCAAGGTCTCGACTATAGAGTGGGTGAGGAACTGCCTTGATGCCCATCTTGGTCAAATAGTCTGTGACAAGGATGGAGTTGTGGACTGGTGCATTGTCCTGGTGGAAATGTCACTGACCCGATTTAAAGACTGTTGGCCACTTCCGACCGAATCTCTTACTGAACTCCCTTAAAACCTCAACATAGTAACCCTAAACCTAACCCTTTCGCCAATCAACTCCAGTATATTAACTTCCTTAGTCCTCCCACACCTCTCATCATCTCTCGCAGCCTCCCTGCCTTTCTTGAATCTCTTATGCCACTCAAAAACTGATGCTCAATTCCTGCAAGAAGCTCCAAAAGCAGTCTAAAGCATTCCATACGTTTCTGTGGAAATTTTTCCAAATTTAAAACATAATTCTATTGCAAATCATTCTTCTAAAGTGTCCTCACGTCCAGATTGTATTTTTGAAATTCACCAGCTGTAATAATCTGGCTTTAGTAGGGTGTATTCCAATTGATGCTGTAGCAGTTCCTTAGAACCTGAAATCATAAGAATTGGTCAGTCATCTCATATAATGTATAGCAATAACATACTGAATTTCCAAGAGCCTCCAACAATTCTAAATGCCCATACGAAAATTGTCTGGAAACTTATCGTATGCTCCACGTATTTTTCATTTTTCTAATTAACCCAAAGTAAGTCTTCCGTTTCTAAATGTTTTTTTCGTATAGTTCGCTGCTATTGATTTCAATTTCAAGGCATATCTTAGTCATATAATTTATATAATAATTTAGTGCAAATAAATTCGGAAAATTATTCTAAAATAAGAGAAATGACAGAAGCATAGAAGTTATCTTTGTAGAAATTGGACGCGATGAGCAAAGACTAAATACTTGATGAGGTTGTTTTGTATTTCACGATGAACTCAAAACATTAATAAATATTTTTCTTGAAAAGTATAAAGGAAAACTCCCTTAATAAGATTTACAAAGTAAAAAAAAAGAAGGGAAAATCAACTCGGAATGAGAAAAACATATTCGAATATTTTTCTTAAAACTGGATATTTTTTTGTTTTTACTAGCCACATTATATAATTAATTTTTAAATTTCTATGTTGCGTTAATTTAAGAATGTATTTTGCAGGAAATGTTACCATTTTCGTAACCTTAATTATGAGTCAAAAAAGATTACTGATCAAAAATAGTAATTAGAAAACATTAAAACCAAACCTTTTATATTTGTATCCACTCCCTCAAAAGAAAAAAAAAAACATAGTAAGGGCTAAATCAAGTTTACTTAATGACTGGTAAGGAAATCCAGTGCAGATCTATGAGACAACCATTTAGAATGTGCCACGTTATGTTCAATCATTGGTTGTTACATCCAGCAACAACAACTGAAGATTTTAGCCCTTCACATCACACCAGCAGTTTAAGTTATCGCTCTCCTGGCAGGACGAAGAATACGATGACAGACGAGGGATAATATACTCACAAAAGTAGTTTCCTATACCCGATTTGAAGCTCCTGTTCGGACCTTCTAGGGAGATAGATTATCCATTTATTGTATAATGCCAGGGTTCAGTCTTACCCGGCATGTTAGTGATTTTTAGGGTCACTGAGCTATTTTCTAATATAAAATTTTGTATGAGATAAGAATTCTTGATGCAATTGAATGCAAATAAATAATTATGGTCAAAAAAGAATGAGCAATTTAAAATAAAATGCAATGGAGAATTGGAATGTATTATGATTAGAATCAAACATTTTTGAAAATGATCATCTTCGTCACAAAGTAACCGTTATGAGATTGATACGTAGCTGATCAAATAAACCAAACCACCTTAAATAAATCTTTAAAGTTTTCTGACATAAGGACGAGAAAGAATAAAATAAAAACATGATTAAGTAATAAAACGCTTGTAGTTACTTATATTTTAACGATTACACCTTATAGCTATTTAACTTGAATAAAATATTTATGTTTATCCTGTTTACCAACCCCTCCGCTCGGGCAGGATATGACACAAGGTCAATTTTTAAGCTGAGTTTAACAGGTTTGAATTCAGAGTTTTCCTTCTCCTAGACTAGTTGCCCCACCAAGGCTGAAGAACCCAGTCTGTCCTACTATTTACCCATAGCTGGAGGGAGAATAATCGGATTCATACCTTTCCCAAGGGCATTAGTGCTTTGTGAAATGCAATAAGCCTCGTCCGGGATTTGAACTCGTGTCGCCATGTCCATTTCCTATGATGCTAAGCATTACACCACGGGCACCTCCACTCAGCATGGGCACTATTTATGTTCATCAGTTAGTTCTAAGTTTACTGATTTTTGTATATAACATTGACTTGTTCGACATTGATAATATTTTAATACTCAAACATTTGCAAGGAAAAACCTCTAAAACTTATTGGAATATCTACAAGTCAAAACTTAAAAACAGAGCTGATATTGATTAAATTAATGTCAAGTGAAAGCGGAAAATAACTTGTCAACAGTGAAAAGTGTTTAGTCTTAATGATGCTATGTCGGTAGTGTATATTGTTTGACTGAAGTCCTGACAATACGTACGTGAAGACGTCTCACGGGTAATAGTGGTTAACTGCTGTACGCAGGTTAGATTTCTTCTATGTGCATTCTTTATGCTCATAATTGCATAGCACGTGACTATGTATGCAAATATGCATATCTATAAGCCGGTGGTGTCACTTCGTTAAAACGTCCCCGAATGACATTCTTACAGCCACCACACAAATGACTGCATAACATAAAAATAAGAAGTATAGATGTGGGAGGTCGAAGTTGGTACAAAAAACTAAAAGAAAGGTGAAAAGATAATAAATAAATATATGTTTTTTCTGGAACACAACTGAAAAGTTATGCACCAGTTTTTGTAAATCTTATGTTGTACAGCCACATAATACATATGCATGCAGATGCATGTATAATCATAACGACGCAATGAAGACGAGCGACACAGTTCTGAGAAAAATATACCTTTCACTTTATTTGAAAGGGTTGTGTGTGAGAGGGAGTTGGAGACCGAACATAACTGCAACATATTGACCGCCACTCTATTGACCATAACCGCGTTTCTTTCCCGTTCTCCTGGGCTGCTTCAACGGGGGCCTGGGGGCCCAGTCTCTCTTGGTGCTGGTTTTCTCTACTGCACCTTATCTCCAGCTCGTCTGATCCCCAACTGCTCAATCGGGGGCCTGAGGGCTCCCTCTGCTGGGTGCTAGCTTTCTCTACCGCATCCTGTCTCTAACTGATTGAATTTCTTGTGCACTGAGTTATATAATACGTGGACGTCACAATTTCGCACCCATTCAATCCGTCCACGGTCAAGGTTATAATATCCTGATATTCCTTGACCGGATGCACCTGTTATTTACACAGGTGCATTTCCTATTTTGACAGCTTGGCTGGGTCGGAGGTCAATATGCAACAATTATAGTTCATTTTAAATTGTTCTGTTACTGTTTCTTGTTTCTATTTTGATTTTTGACATGTCAAATGAAAATAGCGCTTCAACAACACATAACGAAAAGTGTATTTTGTTATTTTATTTGCTACAAGCTGAAAATATTGTACGTTTAGTATTTATGCATTTTATTGGAATGCTGTGAAAGAATACAACTCTTAATGAAATATAATATTACTATGAATGTTGTTTCTTGTAGACGGTCATCAGACAAAACAGATTCAATCACAATTCGGCACATTTCGTTATAACATTTAGTAGATAAAATTTGTCAGTCAAATATTCCCAATAACCATAGAAGAAATAGAAGAAAACAAACAGTAAGAAATATTTCTATATGTTGATTTTGGCACATACAATAACAGTTAATGTTATATTTAGGTCTGTAAGAACCTGGTACAGTTACTTTTAACCTATTGTTAAAAGTCATAAAATACGATCATAGCTTGCAAGATAAGCTCGCTGACAAATGCAGAGATAAGCTCTCATGAAATCGGAGTTTAAAATCAAATAATGACTCAAAGAATAGACGAAGAAAATACATGCAATGATGACAAAACTCAGACGAAAATAAGGGTAATCTACTTAACATGTAACTACATATATATATATATATATATATATATATACTGTTACTACAAGAGAAAAATAAATATTTTAAGATGAAAGCTACAGTAAAAGAGAATGAGATGAAGTACTTTTTTATTTCATATAATTATGCAGTAATCCTTCTTTATCTCTTAGAAATTCGACATATGACTCCTTCCTCTTCCTTTTTCTTGTCTCCGAATTTTTGTCGATATGCTTCAGGCACTTGTTCAAAATGTTTCAGCACCGCCATTTTGACTGCCTCATATTCTGAATATTCCTCTTGAGAAAGGGTTGCATAAACTCTCTGGGCCTTACCTGTTAACACTGTCTACAGCATAAATTGCTCAGCATTTTTTGGCCTACTCAATCTTACAGCGGTTCTTTCAAAATGCGCAAAATATTCGTCCGAGTTTTCTTCCACGAACTTCGGCACAAGTCGGGCCTGCTTGGTTATGTCGAACGCGAAGCGTTCGTCTCTTTGTCTGGTTTTCATCAACTCGAGTTTCAGCCAACTCGTTTCTTGCCCCAACCGTGCTTTCTCCAGTTCTACTTTAGACAATCTTTCCAACTCCATTTGTTCAGGTGCCATAGTCGTTGATTCAAACGGCAAATATTCCCAAACCTCCGCTTCAAAAATATCTTCATCCACCATGTGCTCTGCTATAGTCCTGATGAGTATTTTTTTCCTCATTGACCTCCGTACCTCCAGTTCTAATTTCTCTCTTATCTCAATAAGTTCACTTTTCCTGAAATTTCCAACTTTTCCATGGAAGGTTGTTCTAGAATTTTTTTATGACCTCCATCTCCATCATTGGTTCTTCGTAAGTTCTGACAAAGTTATTTAGTGTATTAGAGTATGGAAGTTTATTTGTTGTATTTTTTTTTTTTTTTTTTACTTTTTTGTAGTTTGTGTTATTGAAGTAAAAAGAAGAATTTTTTTCGGGATGAGTTTTCTTCTATTTTTCGAGAAAATTCACAAAAATGCTTTGGACGGAGCCCCCATAAAATATCAAATACCTGGACGGACTATTCATAGAATATCTGTAGCACCACCTTATATAGGAGAATTATTAAAGGATGCACACATAGCTAACTGGCTAGCTTTCTCCCTAAAATACAAGGTCTTCGACTAATACAATTCTTCCACAACAAAAAGGACTCTAAACTGCCGTGTTTTGATTAACAAGATTAATAACAATATTCTTTTATTGAATAAAAGAAAGAAACAAAAAAAAAGAATCCAGGTAAAAGTCAGGAGCGAGAAAGTCTTTCTGTATCTCGGGCAGCGTCCACTAAAATATCCGTATCACGGACTAAGCCCGCATGAAATATCTTTATCCCCAGACGAACCCTCCATAAAATATCTGTTAATGGCGGAAGGTGAGAAAGTAGTTCGGCAACGGTAGACACGGTCCGCTTTCCTTCAGACTATGGGATTTAATGGCAGATTACGTGCTCCAAATCTCAAGTTTATCATTTCAGTATGAATGCAGGAGGATAAAGTTGAATATACTTAAATTGTATGTTCACTTGGAGTTTTGTGGAGTTTATTTTCTTCTCTTTTTTCTTTAGTTATTGGGCTTCTGTAACACGTTGGTAGGATACAGGTCTTATTTCAGATAAGACCAAAATTAATAATTGTCTCTTTCCTCGTGGACAAGTCTTTTCTTAGGGTGTTTGTTTAACGAAGCCACCATACCTCAGAGTTTGAGTTAATTTAAAGGATAAGCTTTTTCTTTTCTCTGTGTTCTCTGCGCGGCATTATTTTGGAATTTGGGTTTCTTCCATATCTCAAATTATTTACTTGTTTTTTCAACGAACAAAGGCAACGCTTTATGCGTCTTCATTCTTTGAGGAATAAATGGCAATACATTATGTGTTCTCACCCTTTGGCGACTATATTGCAACTGTTTCAGCGTCTTCCCCCGCTGATGAATGAACGACAACTAACTTATTTCTGTACTTTGAAAAATTCACCACGTGTTGATTTTTTTGGCGGGCTCTTCTTTGGTACCAATTATGGTCGAAGGTTTGCTTCTCCGCTGACACATACATGGCTTATAGATAGTGAGGCTTTCCCACGCCCATATCACCTTGTAATGATAGAGAGGGTGGGAGAGAGAGACGGTCTCTCTTTCCATTATTCTGCTTACTACTATAATCGCTGACGGTCAGAGTCCCACCCCTTCACCCATAAATCTGCAAATGTATTAGGGTGTCATATTTCCTCGTCACAATGTATATATATACGAGGTGCATATGATAAGTTTCCAGACATTTTTCGTATGGGCATTTAAAATTAACGTAGACTCTTGAAAATTCAGTATGTTATTGCTATACATCTTATGAGATGACTGACAGGTACAAATAAAAAGCTACAGCAGCAATTGGAATACACCCGACTAAAGCCCGATTGTCACAGCTGGCGAATTTCAGAAATCCAATCTGACACTTTAGAAGAACGATATGCAATCAAATTCTGCTTTAAACCTGGAAAAAAGCAGCCGAAGGAGATTACTTCGAAGGGGACTAGAGTTTCATGTGTGTACTCTCAATAAAAGTGCCCGTACGAAAAAGTCTGGAAACTTATCGTATGCACCTCATATATATATATATATATATAAGTTCGAGAAGTATTTTTGAGAGAGTTGGAAAGTAGAGATATCCTTTAGGTAGGAAGTCGTTTCCTAGATTTGTCCAAGTATCGTGTAGACAGATACCTGCCGCAGTTGGCTCTGTGAACACTTTTTGTGTAATGGTTAAAGCGATGGACTGCTGAATCGTAGTACGCGAGTTCGTACTCCAGTCGCGCTATTACGTTCACTTTCAGACAAATACCCTTAGGAAAGGTATGAACCCCCTTATCCCCCCAGCTATGGATTAAATTGTACCACTTCTGTTCTTCTAGAAGAATGGCTTTGGCATTAAATAACCTGCAAAGGTTGATATGCCATTAAAACAAAAGAAACCAAACCAATCACAAAATGTGTGTTTACTTGATTATAAATTTCTATTTGCATTCAGTATACATAAATACTTTTTCAGGGCCAATTTGTGTTTTAATTCTGATGTCTTTGGAAGATAAGATTCGGTTATCGTCGTGAAAATTGGGACTAATATTTTGGTTTGGCCACTGGAAATATCTAAGGTTTAGTTGTGTCATCTTGACACCTACGAGGAGCAGGTATATTCAGACACACAAGCTTTTAACAGGAAGAGTAGGAAATTTTTTTTTGGAAATTATGACGCACCTGGGTCTTTTTTCTTCGTTTTTTAGATTCAATGAAACACTTGATTTAGGGACCGTAACGTACCTATGTATTTCTGTTATTTTTGCTGTTTATCACTTGATTAATCTTGCTTCAGGATTATTTTGGTTGGTTGAATTATGCTTTCAAGCATTGCTATAAAACACTAATAATTTTATTTACATCCATTTGAATAGTTTCAGATATTGCTATTGTTTTCCCAGTTAATTGTTTTCAAGCGTTGTTAACAGTAAGAGGGTGACATCGAGGTGGAATATTTAAAGCGACGGACTGCGGAATTGCAGTAAGCGAGTTCGAACTCCAGTCGCTCTATTAAATTCTCTTTTGGACAAATACCCTTGGGAAAGGCATGAACCACCTTTTCCTCTCAGCTATGGGTTAAAAAGTACCACTAACGTTCTTCTAGAAGGATTTATTTGGCATTAAATAATCTACAAAGTTTGATATCGCATTCAAGAAAGAAACCAAACTAAAATTAACTCAAATAATTCTACTGCATACTGTGGAATATTTTCGGGAATTGCTATTTAATGATAATAATAATAATAATTCAATTCAATATCAATATTAACATAATTGTATATTAACCATTGTTTGAACATGAAAATACTTTCAAAAATAATAAATGATAAAACATTTCCATTTCACCCAGAGATGGAACCATAAAATGTACAACCACACAGGTTCAGCGTGAACCTGGGAGTAATGGCAATGTATGAGTTCTCCATATAATCAAAAGCTGCAGGACTGGTGCCTCACCATCGGTTTGTTTAATATCATATCTACAACACTTATTAGGGGAAATCTTACCCTCTTCAGATATGCAATTAGCGTATTTTACGGCTACAGCTGTCTTGGCTGAGATTATTTTGGTTTTTGTTTCCGTTAGTTTTCAAGAAAATTCCATACTTTTAGAGTTCAGTTCTTTTTGCTGCCCTAACCCAATAACTGCTCATCGTTTAAATTTGTACAATATCAATCTTTAATTTTTTAGACTAATTTAGGCTGACAACAATTTTTACCAAACCAAGACATGACTTGAGAATTTTATTTTAACAAACCAAGTTGTAACTTAGGAAACAGCCTCGTATTCATTGCTTCACTATTTTCTATCATTTCTTTTGTATTCATACCTGTTTTCAATGAATCTGTAAGGCGTTAAATGTTATCATATTATCAATGAAACAACATCAGCTCACTTAGCCTTTTTATTCATTCAGAGATGCTCTAAATTATGGACGATATCTGAATAAATAAATACGTATTTCTCATCGATATCCACTTTCGGATCAGTTTCAGTCCATCCTGTTCTCTATTCTTTCCCAGAAACTCTGACGCGTAACGATACATTGACCAACCACTCTCCAAATCAACCCCACTCGAATCACTAGTCGGTAATTTAAGATGTAATTTAAAATGGCCTCACTTCATTTCACGACAGCACATGGCAAAAGCTTCATCTACATCACATAGGATTTTGAACTTCATAAGGAAGTGAGCTTTATGTTCGCTAGAGAAATTTGATTGATGTTAAATCGACGCTCTTTAATAATAATAATAATAATAATAATAATAATAATAATAATAAGAAGAAGAAGAAGAAGAAGAAGAAGATTGAGCTGAACTTTGAAAGACACGTATTAGTCGGAGAGAGTATTGAGTTGGAGGTAATCGAGATATCAATGCTGATAGCATAGGCAACATTGGAGGCGTTGGCGTCAGATGTTAATGAAGAATACGATAGATATATAAATGGCTTGAATGTATGAATAATTCATATCTTTTAAAGACAATTTTGAGTGCGGGAGAATAGTAGTTGGGTTGGGTTTCTTTATTTTTAATGGCATATCAACCTTCGTGGAGAGTAGTAGTAGTAGTAGTAGTAGTTGTAGTAGTTCTAGAAGAAGAAGAAGATGAAGAAGAAGAAGAAGAAGAAAAAGAAGAAGTCAAGAATAGTTATGTAAAAAGAGAAAAGTGAAAGAAAAAGAAATACGAAAAAGTAAAAGAGAAAAGATAAACAGTTTAGATAAAGACGAATTACGAATAAAAAGAAAATAATAAAAGATATTGAAGAATATTGGAGAAGGGAAATGTAAAAGAAGAAAAGGAAGTTAAATCTATTGATGGACTGATGGGTTGTCAACCTGATCGGAGCAAGTTTATACATAGAGGTATGGAAATCAAGTTCAGCCGTTTCCGAAGAGGTTTCATTTGCACACGTTTAACTTGAAAACCGATACTTTTTGAACAGATCTATTTGACACATAGAGAAGACCCCAGCTGTTACTACCACTCCTGTTCAGTGGAGCGTGGGGTAAGGGAAATAAACGGGTGTTCCTACTTCCCTGATATTCAGGGATGAAGTCTCATCAACAAATGTAGTTCAGAAAGAAAAAGAAGACTCATGAGAAAAATATTGGGCATAAGTATTTACCCAACCCCTCTGCACAAGCAGGATGTGACGCAAGGTCAATTTTTTTTAAAGTGAGGTTTTAATAGATTTGAATTCAGGCTTTTCTTTTTCATCGACTAGTTATCACACCAGCGTTAAAAAAAAAAACTTTTTTGGCCAAGCCATTTAACCATAGCTGGAAGGAAACTGGTTGAGTGCATACCTTTCTCAAAGTTATGAGCGTGATATGAAATGCAAACAACTTCATCGAGGATTCGAACTCGCAACATCGAGTCAGTTTGCTACAGTGATAACCTCTGCGCAAAGAGCATAATTAATAAATATTGTGTATAAAAAGTAAGCAATGAAAGAGTTTGATAAAAATAAAAATAGGTTCAACAATAAAAACGCTGATGAATAAGATTTAAACATTCAAGTCTCAACATCCATGGTGTTGATACGGTTTTAGAAACAAGCAGGATTTTACAAGCTGAAATTTTCATCTTCATCTGCTTTTAAATTAATTGCGACTCCATATTTAAACTGACACTTTACAGAGAAAAATAAACAACTGCCTAAGCATATCGTATTGGATAATTTGAAATAGACTCTACGGATTCTTAGAATATATCTCTCTAATGAAGAGCACAGAGTCAGGTATCCATGACAGAAGAGATCATATGAAGGTTGGATTCAGACAATTTATACCAGAAAAGAAATCATTCAACGAATGAATATGCAACGCCACGAAGTTGTTTATTCTATAGAGCCTCGTTCTCGCCGTTGTGCGTTCACTTGGAAGGTTATCCAAATTCGGAATAATCTTTTAAGATTCCCTTCCCAATCTGAAACTCTGTTTCCAATTGTTGTATTGCGCACGGTTCGGAAAAATCCCTTTAGCCTTTGCTTTGACATTAGAAATGGCTTTGTATTTCTTTTCATAATTTGAAGTAGAATTTCACAAAAATAGTTTCTTTGTTCAACATTGGGAAATCAAGTGACCAACTACGACACATACTTCACTCTAAGACGTGTAATTCAAAACACAAAAGTGCATATATATATTTTATTTTGTTGTTACCTAATATTTTTGTCGTAAAAACGCGATATTGCTAGGTTTTTTTAAAAATCCAGTCTCGGTTTTACAAGCACGCACACAGAGACACAGACACAGACACACATCTACGTGAAAAAATAGATAGATAGATCACTTTCTATTTGTTGCTTAAATGATCAGACCGAGTACATTACAGGTGTTGACTATCTATTTATATACAGTTTTGTTCAGTATCATAAAGAAAGGTTATCAAGTTTGTGAAATGTTTTGAGAAGCATTGTCTGCTTTATTTACGTGGTGATTTTATATCAATTTTTCGTTTTACATTGAATGTATTATTTTGTATAATGTGAAAAAGAATTGAAAAGTGAAAAGCAGAAAACGGCAAATGATGAAAGGAATAAAACTACCAAATCAAGAAAACATCAGAACACTCGGAGAAAAGGAAACTTCGATATACTAAGAAATATTGAAAGCGGACTCCATCAAACAAGCGGAGGGGAAAATAAGATTTTAAAAATTTTAAAAGTACCACAGGAGGACGAGTAAACTGCTGGAAACTAAACTATATAGCAGAAATCTCATCAAAGGGATAAACAGATCAAGAGACTCTTGACGATGTATAAGGCCTTACATCCAAGAGTTGAAAAAGACTGACTATGAAAAGAAAAAAGATGACTTCCCAGCATTGAAAATAGAGTCGACGCATTGATACGACAACACGAAGACAACCTAAAAAGAGCAAAGAAAGACTAATTACAGCGGAAAGAAGCAATACACACAACAAGCTGTGCAGTTGCATAGTTCGTGTTTCGTTTACCGGAGGAAAAAAAAAACAGCCATCATTCGCAGATTGCCCACTAGTTCCTTTATGTTGGCAATAAACGGAATACCTGCCGATTATGACGCCCAAACCCATTCTCTGGGTCCCACGTTGACATAAGTTTCGATTTGTCATTTTTTTTAAATGTAGTATATTGTGTCTATACCAGACACGATTTTTTTTTATTATTAACTGCGCTCCAGTAAAAGATATGGCAATGTACTCGTAAAGTAAGAGAACTCTTAAGTGAGTCAAAAAATATTCTGGCATAAATATATCAAATTTTAATAGTTAGATTCTTTAGTGCTTTTTTTTACCAGACCGTATTACTGATATTTTTCTTGAAACACTGAGCTATGTGGTGTTATGCAATTAATGTGAGCTTACCTCTGCTTTTAGGAATCTAATTCAATAGGGTCATCCTGCTACACTTCAGTGATTTTGATAGAAAAAGGTTTCTCACTTGTCTTGCAAGAATATCCTGTCTACTTACTGCGTTTAATTCTTCACTTTCCCATCCACTACACTTTCGAGCCATCATTACTTCTGTATCCATTTCGGCCACTAGTCTTAATTTTGAGATTATTTCTAAGTAGTAGGACAAAAAGAACTTTTCTAAAATTAAGCTGAATTGTTTGAAATAGAACTGTTTGCATGTATGAAATGGATTTGGCATTAAATAGCCTACAAGGGTAGATGAGCCATAAAAACAAACTAAAAAGAAACCAAACTAAAAAGAAACCAAATTATTTACGCCTGTCTTCTTAGTTGATGAAATCTTTTATACATTTGTTTTTGCTTTTTTGTTTTTATTTCAAAAGCTCGTTACGTGACAAGAAACACCATAATTGTTTCACTTCTTGTGATTTTTTCTCTTACCAGCAAACGCTGATAATCTTTCTCTTGAGCCTGTATGGCAACAAGTGTTCTTCTTCTTATTATCATTATTATTATTATTATTATTATTATTATTATTGATTTTTTTTCTTTTTATTTGTTCATTTTTGTGATATATATATATATATATATATATATATATATATATATATATATATATATATATATAAGTGTTTGTGAGTGCTTACGCAGTCAATCCACTTCGGGCAGGATATGATACAAGACAAATTTCCCTTTTTTAAGGGGAGTAAAGCTTATTTGAATTTAGAGTATTTCTTAGATTGGTTGATTTACCAAGCTAAAGAACCCCGTCTGCAACTACTCTCTACCCATAGTTAGAGTAGATAAGTGATTAGTTCATGATTGTTGCAATTGAGAAAGGTGAAATGGAAACAGACTCGAACCCAGGTCCTCAATTCTAAGTCCCGTTCCTTAAATGCATTTAAATTTATAAGCATGTAATCCACTAGGGAACTCAGGACATTTTTCGTATTAATACTCAATCCCCAATGATTTTTCTATTAATCATAATAATCTTATCTAAGAAAATGAATCGACTTTTTTCTCTAAAAAATAAAAGACTGCTTTTTTTTCTTTTTTTTTTTTTTGCTTTGTCATTGTATAAGAATGATCTCATAACTAGCCCAATGCAGCAAGTGTGATGTAATCAACAATCCATTATGATTTAACATGATAATAATTACGATTAATTATAACCATTAATCATGGAAATTGTGATTATCAACTGTACAGATAACTGAAAACAATTCAATTTTTTTTATTTTTTATATAATGAGGAAAAGTTTTAATGCACTTGATAATTAATCACTATTAAAAGGAAAAATATTTGATAAAAATGAAATACATATTCTGGTATTACGAATACTTTACAATAACGTAGGACCACCGTAGCGGATATAGGCATGCGTCATACTAAAAATAAAATATCAACCCTCGAAAATGAATAATAATTAAATGGCATGTTTTATGGCAGTCATGATAGACGACTATTGTAAAACAATCTATTTTAACAAAGTAAACGATAGCTTGGATGTTGATTGGTTGTGTGCATTTTATATTTAGCCAAAACGTCCTGCTAAAATGTTTGGTTAAATCTATATTGTTATCAGCGTATCAACAACTTCTTAAAGGTAATTAAACGCCAAAATTTAATAGAAGTAAATTGACCATTTGAATAAGCATTCATATCAAATCCAAATTAGTTAAACACAGTTATATGATTTTTGTTACGAGAGTAACGTGAATTTAGCACATTACGCGTTATCAGTTCGCAACAAATTGTAACTTAATATTGTTGCTTAGGTTTCTTCCAAGTATCAGGATTAAAAAGTTAATGATGAAAGGAATTATAAAATTCATCATCATCATCATGTCCCGCTATCAGCACAGATCCTCCTGAACCTCTCTCACCACACCACCCTATTGTCCATTGTTTCAGGCAGGTCCTCAAGCCTGCATACCGTATTGGCACAGAGCTGTTGTACGTAGGTTTGAGCTGGACGTCCTGACTTTCCTCGTCCATGTGAAGGGGTCCACAGGAGCACATCACTTATGAGCTCATCCCTACTTCTCCAGAAGTGTCCCGCATGTTTGGTTCGTCTAATTTTAATAGTTTTCGTGATAAGTGGTAGGTGGCCGTACATCTGCTGCTTTGTAGGGTGCTGTCTCTATGACTTGTTAAATACTGCTCGCAGCATTCTTGTGTACATGGCGAGAAGCTTTTTCTCTATACGTTTAGTTAGCGTCAATGTGGTGCATCCATACAACAGTATCAGCACGACCTATGCTTAGAAGAAACTGTGCTTCATTTTGTCGGTCAGCTCCGATTTCCATATAACCGATAGTCTATCAATAGTTGTCAATGCCTTTGCTAGTCGCGTGTCGATGTCTGTCTCGGTAGATGAGACACTGCTCCCAAGGTAGGTGAACTTGTGAACTAGTTTAAGACCGCTATCGTTTAGTATGGAGATGTCACCTGTTTGATTAAAACACATATATTCTGTCTCGTGTGCATTGACATGGAGGCTGATGCATACAGCTGCACGTTCCAGACTATGTAGCAGGGTTTCGCCTTGGGTGGGTGCATTTGCCAGAGGCGCTATATCATCGACATAGTCGGCATCGGTAATTGCTTTTGCGAGGTACCTTCTGCTTCTTTCATTTGTTAGCTTGAAACCGTTGTCTTTGAGTTTATCGATACAAAATAACTCGAGACTCGGTTGAATGTGCTTTTATGCATTATTTTGGATAAGCTATACTTTAACAAATAGGATTTTGTGTTAGCATTGATTTTTGCGTATGTAGATCGTAAATATATTATTTAATATTCTTTTTTAGTTGTTTACTTGTGTGTCTGTTTTGTACTTTGCGTATAAAACTTGATTATCGAGATAAAATTTGGAACTGTAATTTTTCGTTCAGCCTGGAATATCTAACGACTACCTTCGAACAGTGAATTCCAACTGTTTTAAAGAAAAATAGTTGGTATGCGGACCCAAAAGGTTTTAGAGGCAAAAGAAGAAAATTGTTTTTCTCCTTGGAAATTGTCAAACAAATAGGTCTGTTTCTTAGTCTTTTTATTTCTTTAACGGCTTATTGACTCTCATGGGTAATTTGATGCCAAGGTGATTCATGCAGAAGAAAAGCAGTATATTATTTAACCTATAGCTGAGAATATGAGGTTTCATATTTTTCCTTAGAGTATTAGTTACAAGGAGAACGTAGCCGCAGGACTGGAGTTCGAACTCACTTATTTCACGGATACAGTCGAGAATTTTAGCCATTACGCCACGGGTAATTCCCCTAATAGTGTTATATAGTAACATATGTAGATTCACATCTACATACATGCACATATATATGTAGAACAATTCACAGCAACACAACGATAAAGACGCAAGAGGGAAAACGCAGGAAGACTTCTTTAACAACATATTTACCTCTCAATTTATTGCAAGTTTCGAAAGGGTTGTTCAAGGTTTTGCATGTGAGAGGGTGCTGGAGACCGAACATAAACTTCATATTTTGACCCCACTGTTATGACCGTCACGTTGTGTCTTTCTTGTTCTCCTGATGTTGGGGTCAACTCTATCGGGGCTTTCCGAGGGCCCCCTCGGTCGGGTGGGGCTTTCCTTACCACATCTGGTCTCTACTGTTTGGAAGTCTGCTGGCAACTGCTTTGGCACCCAACTCAACTCAATTATATAATAATTCAACGCCCACACGATCGCCCACTGGATCTTTGAAATCGAATGTTTAATCGTCATCAAGCTGAAATAACTGTCATGCAGTTCAGAGGTTACTCTCTTCCGGTGCATCACTGTAGTGGCACAATGGGACCTTCACCTTGTCCCACATCATAAGCCTTAATCCGCCCACGTGATCTCTTTCGATTACTGGCCATTGGAATGTGTCACTTCCTTCCGGTGTATCACCTTGGAATAATATTTTTGGGCAGGGTCGAAGGTCAAAATATAACAATAGTCTGGTTGGTCGGTTAGTTGGTTGATTGGTTGTGTTTTATGGCATATCAGCTTTTGTAGGTTATTCATTGCCAAAAATTGCTATATTGTTAATTGATATATTATGTATATTCATTATGATTTATAAAAGATTAGTAGTATGTAATATCTTAAATAAGTCAGAATGCATTTCTTTGCTCACAAATTAATGGTTTCCTGTATTTGTATCCCATACAAATAACTGTATTTAATATGAATCATTGGTTTGCACACAGGTTGATTCATTTCGCCATCAGTCATTTGTTTGCAGTCTAAAAAATTAGTTCTTCTTGATCCATAGATGGGACCCTAATAAGTACAACAGCAACTAATTAAAGTGGACCTTTAGAGGTATGGTAATGAATGAGTAATTCAAATTTCCCTGAGCTCCAAGACAGGAGACTCACCGTCTGATGGTTTAGTGCAATATCAAGGACACTTTGTTGGGGGAAGTCTTGCTCCACTACAGAAATACAATAAACATATTCAATAGCCCCAGCCGACTTGGCTTATGTCAATTTTTTTCCTTTTTTTTTCTAGAGTTGGTGAAACACTTGGGTCGGGACCATTTAACTTTGAAGTTACTCTTCTGATTTACAACAAATAATAATCAATCTTTCACATATTCATACTGTGTAAAATATCTATTATATGAATAATTTTTAAAGGTAGCTATATGACTCAAAAAAGACAAGTTCCTACCTCGCCAGTTCTGAGTTGACAATAGGGTAATTACATTGATGTATATAATGCATTCCTCAAATCTCTCATGCAGTTCACTGAAACAATGAAGGGTAAGAATAAGTCATTTAGAGTAAATTGATTTCAAGTTGAAAATAAGACTGGTAGCCTCCAAGAAAAATTAAAGTCGGCAATGATGAAATTAAGGTTTAAACTAAGTCTGCTTATGCTATCATATATATATATATATATATATATATATTATTTATTTGATATATATATATATATATATATATATATATATATATATATATATTATTCATTTGATATATATATATATATATATATATATATATATTATTTATTTGATAAGTATAGTACCTTAATTATTTTTTTCTAAAGCAACACAGAGTTATTCTATTTGTTGTTATCTGTAAGCTATACAGGATAGATGTAACATGTTAATCATATATGGTATTTCACTGTGTATTTAATGAGCTCAGCGTGAGTTATTTAGTTTTGGTTAGGAAGGGAGTCTAAGAATAGGGAAACTTGCAATACTCCGCTTAAAAGTTGGCTATACGTCACATTCTGCCGGTGGCGGAGGGATTGGGTAAATATGCACAATAACTTTAATCAGGTGAATATTTTGCTCGGTAAGATATATATATATATATATATATATATGTATTCATCTACATATTGACCGAATCGTTGATCACAACGCCTCAGTGTGCCTAGACTCGCAAGATGCTTCAAGTTACGATCGAAACCTGGCTGATTTTATGGCAGTCGGATATCTTACCTCATTGCTATCGTCATTCTCTGCGTTAGCGAAAACATATTTTACGTATTTCATTATACATAAACGATATTGGCCACCGGGAGTGTGCAATTAAAAAGAAGAGCTATTGCGTTTCAGCTTATGTGGCCGGAAAATGCCCCACTAGATTACTCAACCTACGGTAGGTGGAGCATTGCACCCCCCATATATATATATATATGTATATATAGTGGCTGAGTATGACCACTTTAAAGCAATACGAAGCATTTAGGTTTGATTGCTTCACTTTTCACAACCTCAAAGTAGCCCACAAGTAGGGGTTTGGTTTATAATGAACGGTGCCATAGGTAACTCAAGAACTGATGGAGGTGGAATTGATTTGACATAATTTTCTTGCGCTGCGCCTGCTTTTGCTTAAATTACACATCTGCCTTCAAAAATAATACTTGACCTCATACATAACACCTTAGACCTATTTGCGATCACTAACCTGATGGAAATTTAATATCTTTACCTCTTGTAAACGTTTGCGTTTCAACCTCAAGCTTCAAACCTTCTTCCTCAAATCATTTTACCACTCGCCAGATCGAAAATTTCCATTCCCTTCAGTCTATTGTAACGTTTTCCAATTGATAGTATTGTGGTTTAAAGACATGTGGCTGTATTACAAGTCCAGCAGTGTTGGATTGATTTATATCATTCTATAAAAAGAAGGGTCATGAATCAAATTTTGGAGGTCTATGTAAGATTTCCTTATAACAGAAGATAATTTTTCCCTAGGCTTTTATTGACTCTTTTATTAAAACATATCTGACCTGTTAGTGTCCCGGAATCTCAGTATAGATTTCGAGTGGGTCATAGTACACCATATATGGTATCCATTGTTAGGCAGTAAGACAAATATATAGAAAAATGCTGAACTCTATATCAAGTTTTGTAGACCTTATGACATTTCTGATACCGTGAATAAAATTGTACTGCGGCGCGTTTGGGAAGGTTTCTTGTCTTTGTAAATTTGTCAACATAATTGAGCAATTACAAACAGATATGATTTTTTTTTTTTGGTTTTAATTTCAATATTTTTTTTTTTAATCTGAGACAATGTCATTAGAAAACCGAATTAATCTGGTTGAAATAACGGCTTCAATATTTGTCACATTATTTTTGCTTCGACTATTTCACGAATTAAAAAATTGTGAGCCAGGTTGATTCATCGATATTTACCGCATTTACACTCGTCTACGGTTATTTTATGTATAGAATTTAGGGAATTGTGTTTATTCTACATTCATATATTAATTTATTTTTGTTTAGTTGTAATAATCCCACCTGAAACAGCCTTCGTCTTTTTAATTGTAATCATTTTTGAGATGAGGCTTCTTAATCTGAGAATTATTTTTTTATTTATTGCGGACTTTTTGTCCTCATCTTTGTAGTTTTCGTGTAGTTTCTTCTTTCACTAAATTTCGGCCAAATTTCACCTCTGGCCTTCTTCAGGTGATTTACCGCGACCTCGGATAGGAATGCTGAGTCTTGTAACCGTATCCCCAGTAATTACTGCCTTCCATAGTTGTTGACCATCAAGACTCAGCATTCCTATCCGAGGTCGCGGTAAATCACCTGAAGAAGGCCAGAGGTGAAATTTGGCCGAAACGTAGTGAATGAAGAAACAACACAAAAACTACCAAGATGAGGTTCTATTACTATGGTTCCCAGTGGATCTAAGAGTTGTGACCATGATATGGTGATTGCAAGCTCCTCATAGCTTTAGAACTAGAGCCTTACCTCTGTGTTATATTCAATGCCCTTTTCCTTTTGTTGGTCTTAACCCTCACCATGAAATTCAATCGGCATATTCAGAGCTTTCAGGATGCTATGTTCAAGCCCATCTTGAAAACCCTTTTATAAACAGCTTCACACTTTGGATAAGATCAGGGTCATGGATAGATGGAGAGCTTCTAAATGAGCCACTGCTGTTCTTCCGTGATAATTTATTCAGTCATGTATAGAGAAAATTGGAAAGCAAAGAAATCCAAAAGTGATGAATTTATAACGAAGGAAATTCGATCTTAATTCAGGACTTTAGGATGATGAAACAAGTATTGATAGGACAATGCTGGATGTTTGATAAAATACAATCGCACAATAAAAAAATATATATACAAAGAAAATCATATAACCATTCAATTATTTAATTTGATTTTTTTTCCAAAAAATATCACGTGATTATCTCAGACAATGATGTTTAGATATATGGATACTAAGAGATTCAATGGATTATAAAGAAGAAAAGAAATTCATCAGTATTGGATTTCTTTGAGAATCAAACATGGAATAAATATGTAACTAATTTGCCAAGAAGGTAGAGTGTTCGCCAATGGTCCGGGAGACCAGGTTTCAATCCCAGGTCGAGTTATACCAAAGACTTAAAAAGAATGGTACTTGATACCTCCTTGCGTAACACTCAGCATTATAATGTACGTATCAAGTGTAAAGTGGAGCAATCCGGTATAGGAAGTAGCGCCCTCCCCTATACCTCGGTATAGAAGCTATTGAAAAGGGAGCCTTCACATCGCCCCCGACTACAGTCGCCAACTTTACTTTTTTATAATATCTCCTGCAATAACCTGTTACAAATAAACCAATTACCATTAATGACTATATCGTATATTACCGAATATATCATTAGAGAAAAAATGTCCAGTTAAGCTTTTCAATTTGTAGAATTGCGGACGCCACGAAGAAAGTTGGCGATTCCAAAAGACAAAGTCGAGATAAATATATGACGATGATATATGGTTGATCACATCAGGGACCAAAAACGCAGACACGTGGCCACAAAATATCTCCCTCACTCTCTTAACAATGTTATAACTTCACAGGGCTGGTCTCAGAAATAGAAATACATGATTTAGTATTTTCAAGTCAACAAGGAAAGAGCCATACTCTACAGTAGGTGTGACGGTTTTGCTGAGACTGGAAATTTAGTCTTTGACTTTTCACCCAGCTGTTAATTAACTTACTGACCCCTTTTTAGAAACTCTCTGTCTGGTGTCACTCACACCTACATTGAGAGTTCTCGTTATTGACCTTTTTTGTCGGTCACACTGCAGCGCATCAAGGTCGCTAGTGGATTGAGGCGATCGCTATATAGCACTATTAAAATAGAAAGACTTTGTCGCTTTAGTGTCAGTCTATTTTTAATAAATTGTGTTTATTAACTAATACAGATTTTTGACAGGTGGATGTAATGTTGCCGTGTATTTGAGAAGTTGATTTATGCAACAAATAAACCAGAAATAACACGTCAGCAATGTAGACATTCACGCCGGACAGTTGCATATGTCAGCATATTTTATTTTCATTCATAAATACATGTGTAATTGGGTGATTTGTGCATGCATTATATATATATATATATATATATATATATATATATATATATATATATATATATATTGCAAGGTGGTTTTATATATGAATCCGAATTTCTAATTTCACTTAGGTTCGAGAGAAGCATCACTCATGTTAGCGAGATGAGAACGCTGTAACATCGGTCAACTTAATCATTTCCAATTACTCTGGCTTTTAGAAAGAAACAAAGAAAGAGAGAAAGAAAGAAAAATTAAGGCAACAATGAATGAAAAGTGAGGAGAAGATGGAAAGAAAGGGAAATTTGGTAAAGAGAGAAGGAGCATGATTGGTGAGGAAAAAAATTGCTGATACACAGAGATTTATCGATTGATAAGGAAACGAGAGTAAAGTAAAAACAAAAAAGAGAGATATAAATTAGTGTAGTTTACGTTCTCATTACCTTAGAAAAATTATCATTTCTGAGAGATTATTTTTAGAAATAGAAACTAATGACATTTAGGCGTACACACATTGTAGCTTGCAATTACCTGCAATCTCGATTAGCAAACCTTCACGAGTGAGTTCAAGTTTCTTTGGTTGTCCAATTCATACGGCTTTGCACCACATCTAAATATCTAAATAAGAAGATTAGTTAATTCCTCATTTATATATATATATATATATATATATATATATATATATATATATATATATATATATATTTGCTGTAGGTCAAAAGAGAGAATAAAAATATTATAAAATGAGTAGATCCACGATGTGATTCGTACTTGTTGGAATTTATTTATTTTGTTCTTACATTCATTTATGTTGTCAGCCTGTTGCTTTCGTCAGAGAACATGTATGGCACAATACTATTTAGCGGGGTTTTCAATGAGATTTGAACTCACTCATGTTTGTAGTTTGAATGGTTTTCAGCTGGTTATGTTTTTTTTTTATGAATGCCCGTCCTTCCTTTTTTGAGCACGTTCCTTTTAGCCTACTTTACCCCTCATTTAATTTTGATATTTGATACTTTAGGTCCGTGTGTTGGAGTGGTTTTGAATTTCCCCAGTTCTAATTTTTTCTCTAGGAGTGTGAATGTGTGTCTTAAGATTTTTTTGTGCGTATATATATAAATATAAGCATAAGTTTACATTTGTCTCCATTTGTATGTGTGTGTGTGTGTGTGTGTGTGTGTGTACGATTCATCTTTTATTCAAATTTGGTTTAAATCTATCTATAAAATTATTTTCCTTTATTTGAAGTAGCGTGTAGTTTTTGTTTGATTTATTGGTATTATCTTATATTCACCTCGACTACATTGGTATAGGTCTTTCGAATCATTTAATTTTCTGTTTTCTTCTATTTTGATATTACTCCTGTGCAGTGACGTCCTAGTATTAAGGGCCTGTGTTGACCCTATGCATATCTCTTTGCATTAGCTAATTTCTATAATATAGACTACATTTTTTAAGTTGCAGCTTAAGTCTTTATTTATTTTGAAAATTATTTCCGAGCTTTTAAAGGTATAGGATTTTCCTTCTATAATTATATCACATATTTTGCATCGATTATTATTGCATTTGATAACTCCTTGTGTTGTGTTTTCTCTGAATGTAGAAGACGTGAGTATTATTTTAAGATTTCTGCGTTATCACTGGCTTTTAATGATTTGTTGTTGTGTCTAGTATTTCTTTGTTTTTTTTCCTCGTTTTTACGTTCTTCTTGGTTTTTCATTATTTCTGTGAATAGGTCAGGGTTGGTTATATTGTAGATTGTGAAGTATGCAAGGGGTTTCTCGTTGTTGTGTTTGTTTTGGGATTCCTTAATTCTCTTTGTGGTATGTTTTCTGCTAAGTCCAATCCTTTATTTATTAATGTTGGGTATCCACACTGGTTTAGGGTTGTGTGTACTTCTTTAAGGCAATGATTTTTTTAGGATTTTAACCGTAATTATTGTATGTATTCTACGAGCTTGAGTGCATTATTTAGACATCCTATCTTGTATAATTCATTTATTTGGAGAGTTTTGTTAGCGGAATTTATTATTTCCGTATTTGCTTATATAGGTATTCGTGTCTCCACCGATTATTAGAGTGTTGTATTCGGGAAAGGTTCATGCAAGAAAAAATAGTTTGTTGTAGTAGATAATTATGTTTGTTTCATCCCTGGCATTAGTGGGACTGTAACAGGAGCAGATTTTTATATGAAGGGGTTCCTAGAAAATGACTTTCACATTCTCGTTCGGATTTTTCCTTTACTACTTGAATATTTTAAAACAGAAAAAAATGAGAATGGTTATTACAACTCCGATAACAACATTGACAGATTTTCCCATGCAGCTCCCGGGATAAATATTCATCCATTATAACAATAATTTCTGCACCCTATGGTAGTATCTATCTCTATATATGCATATAATGTCTGCCTTTTGCTCGGCTACAGACGAGGTAATTGATATACTGCGTTTATATATATATATATATATATATATATATATATATATATATATTTTTTTTTTTATATATATATGTTTTTGATAGTGTGTGTACATATATTTATGGGTGTATGTGTGTATTCCTACATATATATATATATATATATATATATATATATATATATGTTATTGATAGTGTGTGTACATATATTTATGGGTGTATGTGTGTATTCCTACATATATATATATATATATATATATATATATATATATGTTTTTGATAGTGTGTGTACATATATTTATTGGTGTATGTGTGTATTCCTACATATATATATATATATATATATATATATATATATATATATGTTTTTGATAGTGTGTGTACATATATTTATGGGTGTATGTGTGTATTCCTATATATATATATATATATATACTTACACACGCATATATATATATATATATAAATATATATATATACTTATTACAAAATAACATTGCCTAATAGATGTTTTGATATATATTTATGTGTGTGTTTGTGTGTATCTGTGTGTTTACCAACCCCTCCACACAGGCCAGATGCGAAACTATGAGAATTTTTTAGCGGGGTTTAAAGGTTCGATTTCAGAGATTTATTCTCTTAGATTGGTTGCCAAAACAACGCTAGAGAAGAGGCGGTCTTCGCTTTAATTTTAACCGTAGCCGAAGAGAGAATTATTGGATTCATACATTTTCCTCGGGTATTAGTTATATGTGAATTACATCAGCCCGCGAGATTTGGTCTCGTGTCGCCATGTCCATTTCCAGCGATGACAACCATTAAATCCCCGGCATGTCCACACACACACACGCACACACACACACACACACACACACACACACACACACACACACACACACACACACACATATATATATATATATCTATATATAATCATTTAATGTCAGCATATAATTCAAAAATATATAAATTCACCTTCTGATCAACATATTTTTTACTAATTCCAACATCTAAACACACACACACACATACATACACACATTCGCACACATTCGAACACAGATAAATGAATACATATATATATATATATATATATATATATATATATATATATATATATGTATATACATTCATCTTTATATATATATATATATATATGTGTGTGTGTGTTTGTGTGTGTGTGTGTTTATGTGTGTGTGTATATATATATATATATAAACATATATATGATTTATGCCATATCCATAACTGATTTTATTACACTGAACTGTGTTCGATTTTCTCTCCCTATTGCTTTCCATATGTTTGGCTTCGACATTGTCTATATTTCTTCGTCTAAGAATGCGTGGAATGAATTACTTCCTGTATAAGTGCAGGACAATGTCATAAATGAGAATGTCTATTCATAAACATTGGAGAGGCCTATTTGCTTTTAGAATTTGACAATTCAAACATTGACCTCTTCATGATTAAGGATAAAAGTTCAGCCAGTGGACACAATTCCTGTACAATCAGTTGTTCAGACACCGATCGGATATGTAATTTACAGGCAAACAATGGATATGAAAACGGCCCTTACATTCCTTGAAACTGTACGAGACGAAAACTTTAATAAGTGCAGTTTAACTTTCCATCGAGAATTTACATAGAAAATCCCGGTTATATATCATTAAATGCACACACACACACACACACACACACACACACACACACACACACACACACACACACACACTTGTTTGTTTCTGTGTGTGTGTGTGCGTATGTGTGTATGTGTGTGTGTGTGTGTGTGTGTGCGCGCGTTAATTATGAAATAATAATGCTTATAAAGCTGGTTTAGTATTCAAGATTTAGAGTTTCACGTTGTCGATCGTCATGCAGGGGATCTTACACAATTACTAGTGTTGAATTTTTATTCACCCGACTATACACAACGGGAACGCTGAGTTTTAGAATGCTGCGAGAAATATTGAACAGGTCCCGAAGGCAGCACCCAACAAAGCAGCAGCTGTACGGCCACCTGCCACCAATCAAGAAAACTATCCAAAGTAGACGAACCAGATATGCAAGACACTGGTGGAGAAGAAGGGACAAGCTCATAAGTGATGAACTCCTTTGGACCGCTTCACATGGCCAAGCAAAAGGAGGACCACCAGCTCGAACCTACATGTGAGGATACGGGCTGTATCTATTGAAAAGGGAGCCTTCGGGTCGCCCTCGACAATGGCCGCCAACTTTGCTTACTTATAAGTAAAGTAAAGTTGGCGACCATAGTCGAGGGTAACCCGAAGGCTCCCTTTTCGATAGCTACTACACCAAGGTGTAGGCGAGGGCGCTACTCCTTCCCTGGATTTCTCTACTTTACCCTTGATCCGTACCTTTTAATACTGAGTGTTAAGCAAGGAGGCATCAAGTACCATTTTTTGAGTTTTTGATCTGACTCGACCTGGGATTGAACCCAGGTCTCCCGGGCAATTGGCGAACACTGTAACCCCTAGGCCAAACAGGATTAATTTTCATTACTGTCTTTTTATGTATACTGACTTTCCATTAAGCGTGTCCAACTTTATCTACCGCCCCCCCTATATATATATATATATATATATATATATATATATATATATATAAAAGGTTTATATCTTGATGTAGTGATGCATAAATAATTCACATTACCATTGACTGAGCATACGCATGTAAATTTTAATGGCCGATACGCATATTCTACTACATATAAAATTCGTCATCTTTTTGGCAAATAGCATTGGCAGAAGAAGGGGTTATGATTGCAAAGGCGACGCGTTAACAGTCACTAGCACTGTGAACTAACTGTCTACGCTGTACTCTTTTAAGTGTGTTAGCGATCTGAAGAGGCGGAAAATCTAATATATCGTCGAGAAAGATTTATAACACCACTATTGGGGAACAGAACATAGTGGTCTCCATTTTTTTTTTGAGTAATGTGCTGAGTTTCCGAGAGTCACGTGACCGTTTGTCATGTGACATTTTCAGAAGCGAGTTATATATATATTTTGACAGCAAACACCAGTCGGAGAAGAATCTTCTCTTTCGTCTCCGCTTTACGAGCAGCACGTGCGTACGAATTATCCTGAGTACATTTTCTGTACACCTGAAGAAATGTAAGTTTTTACTCGCTGCCTTGTTGCACTTCTAGTTCTGTGGAACAGCTTTTGTACTTTGTTATATTTTGGGGACATTTTGTCATGTTTTGTAATTACGCGTAATATATAGGTGTATATAATGTATGTTGTTGTAGTCGAAATATTCTGTTTTAGGCTACCATTCAAATATTCTAATACATTATAAGAAAAAGCTGATGGTAGTCTCCATGAAAACCACTCACTATAAATTCCTGTAGATCTATAACTGTAGCTAAGTTTTCTTTCATTTATGTTTTAGATATATTAGGTCTATTACTGAGTTTAGTTATATATATATATATATATATATATATATATATCATCATCATGTCGTGCAGCTAGCACGGATATCCCTGACCCTCTCTCTCCACGTCTCAATATCATTCCTTGCCTCTGGCAGGTCTTCAGGGGTACATCCCGTATCATCACATAGCTGCTGTATGTATGTTCGTCCTACTTGTCCTGCTTTTGATTGGCCATATGCAGGGGTCCGCAGGAGCACATCACTTACGATCTCGTCCTTGCTTCTCCAGCAGTGTCCGGCATGTCTGGTTCGTCTAGTTTGGATAGTTTTCGTGATAGGTGGTAGGTGACCGAATAGTTGGTGCCTTGTGGGGTGTTGCTGCCAGGACTTGTTCAATATTGCTCTTAACATTCTTATATCCTGAAAGACATATATAATAACAGCAATACATCGAGTACTTCCATATAATTATATGAAATCCCTCATATATCTTATACGCGAAAAGTCCTTACCCATAGTTTTCTGGACACTTACTGGATAATATAATATATATATATATATATATATATATATATATATATATATAAGTTTGATTATATGATAAATACACATTTTTCCTATATAATTTAATTAAGATCCTTTCAGGTGTCTTGATTTGTGTCTTGGTTTTAGGTTGGAATTGGTGGATGAATTTACCAAAATTGTCCAGTAAGCTATCCATTGGCGTATATCTTCAAACCCATTCTATTCCCTAATCTAAGTTTCGAAAAATTCTAGTTGAAAGCACCACTATAATCGCACACAAAATTGATAAGCTACGACTACAAACCCTAGAAGCCCTACGTAAAAAACAAAACAACCTAAAATCAATGAAATTAATTTTGAAAATAGTGACAATGTTTCGAAATGCCTTTAGATTATTTTAATATTCCGTATTTCTTGATAATATTCTATTTCTGTTGATAGCGTTCATTTTTTTTTTAATTCATCAGCAACTCAGTTTGATCCAACTCTGCGTTTGTGTTGTTTTTTATGTTATAAAAACCCAAACATTTCAAAACTCTTTAAAAACAACCTTAATATGCAAGCAACCCTTGATGATGGCCTATGAATGGTCCGAAGACGCTCAAGACAATTTTGTTTAATTCATTCACCAATTCCAAACTGAAACCAAGACACTTATCAGGAAACTTGAAAAAAAAGCTTAATTAAATTATATAGACAAAATGTGTCTTTGTTATTTAATCAAACATGCTTGAATGAAAGACTGCTGCCAAACTGCACACACACACACACACACACACACACAATATATATATATATATATATATATATATATATATATATATATATTCCAAAGATGATATTCATTTACTGACATACGAATTACTAAAACAGAAATAAATTTAAAATGAAACCTAATGGTTTTAAAATGACAAGTTACCAAATGTGCTCGTGAAAATAATTGTGTATGAAAAAATATCTGTGCACCTGAGGGGCTTGTCCAATATTTGTCTTTCGGTGTTTTTTTTTCTTTTTTTTTCTTTTTTAGTGGAGAGGATGCCTGATAAGCAAATCAGTTGGGATTCCGGCCAAAATCTGAGTGAGATGAAATTGGTATTCTCATGAGTTTCGCTTACAAGTGAAAAATGTCAAACATATTAAACAAAAATGAAAAAAAATGAAGTCATCAAATAGGCAAAAATATATCCCATCACCACATGATTCTATGTAATTTATTTCACGTATGTCATCTCTTGCTTTGACAAGTCGACACATTTTTTAATCACAAATATTTTTCAACGAACTTTCTAAGTAATGATTTCAAACTCAAATCATACTTTTTAAAACTCCTTTTATATTTTCTAAACTTTCGATATATTTCAACTTATGTTGTCTAATTTCTTTGATATTCTTACAAATATTGATAGTTTAAAAGTCTTAAATAGTGCATTCATTATTGATTCTTTGATTTATCGGACATTTATAGGAGATGTAAAATCATATCCTTATTCCTTGTTAAAGACAAATTAAAACAATAATCGATACAGATTTTAATTGTTAGTCAGTTAAATTTAAATGTATCGACATCGAATTCCTATTTCTTCTAAAGTTGCCCCTGACTCTTTAAGAAGAGTAGATGCTGTCTCAACACGTTGCCTACCCAACCAGGGTAAATATTATATATCTTTGGCTCTCAGGCATAGCTCATTTTCTAAGATGGGGCAGTTTCCACCTCTACCCTTCACTTCTTTTCACTTCATTTCATTTCACCTCACTTCATTCCACCATTTTCTTCGGGCGTATTTTGTCGCTCTGGTGTCTTCATCTTTGGTTTTCTTTATTCTATTCTGTCGTCATCTCCCGAGGTTTAAAATTCTTCAGTGCTGGGATGTAGAATATCAACGAACAATTTCAAATGCATATATTTCTTTTATGTATTAGCCACCACAATTTGATCTCTCATTCGACTAAATGGGGAATAAGTGAGTATAATACAGCATTAAACAACTTGCCTTGAGCGTCTCACTAAATGAATAAATTATATGTAACCCAACTGCCTGGGACGATCAAATCAGAGCAGAGATCTCAGAATGACCCAGAGTTCAGTGGCTGTCAATCACACTAACTAGTCCTACTGTAGTTTTCCACGTCTTTGACAGTTTAGAACTTATTTTGGATGCTCCCGTACATGTCCGTAATACAACTCACCTACCTATTATCTTACAGATGTTTTATGATCTGTGTTGCTTAATTGTGCACAAGTTCCCATTTAATTCAAAATTCTAAAATGGAAAACATTGTGTCAATTCTTGATATTTCGATCACATAAGGTGTATAATGCAGAATATCACTTAAGAAAAAAAAAAACAACAACAAAAAACCAATCAATTGAAAAAAGTTTAAATCTACTAACAAAGAACAGCAAATAAGAGACTTTCGGGAAATTTTGATATTTTCCATTTATCTCGGAAGAAATATCAGGAATAATTAAAAGTTACCAATATTGGTGCCCAAGTCTGTTTTTATTGGTATATATATATATAAATATATATATATATATATATGCTAAACATTATTATAAAATATACTCTTAAGTTAAAAATTGTCTTTAATGAAATAACTAAATATTGCCCTTAATTAAACGGACTCGAACTCTACTCTGCCCTAAATCTGAGTTTCGATTTCACAGTCATCCGACAGACAGATGATAAAAGTCAACACGTATATGTAATTATATATATATATATATAGTCATCCACATACAGATTCATTGTATCACAACTTTTTAGTGGAGCTATACACGCGAGTATGTGTCTGTGTGTGCGTGTGTGTCTGTGTATGAGTATTCATATATCAACAAACTTGTACATTTTTGTATGTTTTCTCTCTTCATCTGGGCATCATTCAGTCTGTCTCTCTTTCTCTCTCCGCATGTATAAATATAAATAGGCAGAATGTCTCTGGTCCACCGAGAGAAATGTGATTATCTTAAATTAAATAGGTTCCCAAAAGATTTATAATTTGATATTTAGCTTCTTCTTCTTCTTCTTCTTCTTTTTCTTCTTCTTCTTCTTCTTCTTCTTCTTCTTCTTCTTCTTCTTCTTCTTATTATTATTATTATTATTATTATTAGAGTTTTTGATATCAGCGTTTGCTGATGGTCTTTCACTGGAGTTTGGGTGACAGCAAGTCTCTTCAAGTCTCTAGGACTCTTCTCAGTATTCTGGCCGTTCTCAGTAATATAGTAGTTTGGATGGTCTCCACTCATCAGCCAACTTCCAAGTCTTTCAGTTCTTTTAGTAATCCTATAGTTACTGTTCCAAACGCACCAATCACAATCGGTATAATTATGACCTGCATGTTCCCTAATTTTTTCAATTCCCTAGCAAGGTCAGGTACTTATCCTTCTTTTCAAATTATTTCAGTTTTATTCTCTGGTCAGCCGGGACAGTAAAGTCAACAATTTTGCAAGTTCTTTTTTTTATCATTATTATTAGGTCTGGTCTTCTGGCCAAGATTAGGAGATCCATGTGTATGCTAAAGTCCCATAGGAGTTTGTATGTGTTATTTTTTTAGGACAGGTGCTGGGTTATGTATATACAATTTGTTGGTATGGTCAAATTTAAATTTCTTGCACAGCACATCAGTTTTAGCGGATTATTTTTTATTGAAGTTTAAGTGACAGGAAGTCTCCTAAATTCTCCAGGACTCTTCTCAGTATTCAGGCTGTTCTCGATATTGCTGCAGTTTGGAAGGGCTTCACTCGTCCTCCAACATCAAAAACCCCGAGTATCTTTAACAATCCTTTAGTTACTGTACCGAAAGCACCGATCACGATTGGTATAATTGTCACCTTCATGTTCCATATTTTTTTCAATTCCCTAGAAGAGTCAAGGTACTTATTATTATTATTATTATTATTATTATTATTATTATTTAGACTTTTACGTTCTTTTCCGGTGATTTGACAGTTAAGATCCTGATGATTTCCGGCAGTTTTCTTTTTTTGTAAAGATTGTCTTTATAGGTTCGTTTGGATTTTGTTTAATTACTGCTTTTGTGTCTGTTAATATCCCCTCGGAGGTAACAGTATGTTAAGATGTCTTTCAAGTGTACATGTAAGAATATATTTTGTGTAAGTGTGTATGTGAATATTAACACACGAATACATTTATATACACTCATGCATTTATATACTCGCGAACACGTATTTTCAAGGGAATTGGATGGATTTTTGTCTTTCTTTATTATTTCTCTTCCTTTTACCTCATAACTATATATATATACATATATATATATATATATGTATGTGTGTGTGTGTGTGTGTGTGTGTACGTGCACGTGTGTGTGGTGGGGTGATTGCTCCTGCTTCTATGGTTGTTTCCGTGTGTGCTATGTGTGCTTAAAACAATTCGTATAAAAACTTTAGAAAATTATCATACAAGAAAAAAAACACCAAACCTCTTACTCAAGCAAAAAGAAGCCTAAAAAATATAGCAAAAAATAAAGACAGACTTTCAATAGAGCCGTATTGTGGAATTTGCCGTCCCGGTGGAACACAGAGTGAAAATCCCAGAAAACGAAAGGAATGACAACTACTTAGACTTTGTCAGATAACTGAAAAATCTCTGGAACATGAAAGTGACAGTGATAACAATTGCAATTGGTGAATTAGGAACGATTTTCGAAGCTTGATAAAGGTTGAAATCGGAGAACGAGCAGAGACCCTCCAAGCGACAGTATTCTTGAGATTAACCAGAATTCTGAGAAGAGCCCTGGAGACTTGGGGACACTTGCTGTCTCTCAGACTCCAGGGAAAGACTTTTCATCTAGTGCTGGAGGGAAAACTTACGAGGAATAATAATAATAATAATAATAATAATAATAATAATAATAATAATAATAATAATAATAATAATAATAATAATAATAAAGATAAGTTGCCAAATTGTCGACTTTGCTGTCCCGGCTGACCACAGAATAAAATTAAAAGTATGTGAAAAGAAGGATAAGTACCTGGATCTTGTCATGGAATAAAAAATCTATGAAACATGAAGGTGAAAATTATACCAATTGTGATTGGTGCTTCTGGTACTGTAACTAAAGAATTATTAAAGGGACTGGAGGACTTGAATGTTGGAGGGCGAGTGAAAACCATCCGAACAACGACATTATTGTGAATGACCAGAATACTGAGAAGAGTCATGGAGACTTGAGGAGACTTGCTTTTGCTCAAATTCCAGTGAAAGATCATCAGCTAAAACTGATTTGAAACACTTTCAAGGATTAAATAATAATAATAAATTCCAAATGGGAAATCAATTGGAGGTGTATTAATTTTGCCATGTGTGCAACTATATATATATATATATATGTATATACAAAGACAGACAGATAAATGGAAAGAAGGTAAGAGAGAGAGAGAGAGAGAGAGAGAGAGGTGTATATGTTAACATATTTTTAATCTATTTTTCAAATAGAATATGGCACAATTCTTAATTAACTGATTTACCCTCAGGATTTTAACTTTTACATCTTGTTTATTAAAATTGTTTTATTTTTCTTCACATGATGTTTTTCCTTCATCCTTTGAATTAAGGTTTTATTTTCTTCAATATATTATCTAATGAAAATCATGTTATCTCGTGATTCTTTACTTTCCACTGTTTCTTACAGGTGAAATGCTATTTCGAAGTGAACGTATCTCATCAGGTGCTCTAATCTTGATGAGTGCAAAGTTTTTACCATATTTATTTCGTCATGAAATTCTCAAGATCATCAACACAAACTGCGCTATATATTTATCTTTTTCAGATGCGCTAAATGATTTCAAGAAATTAAGCGAATTCGATCGTTTTGAGAAAAAGGTAGTTTTTAAATAAAATATCAGAGAAAGAAAATCTACAATATTTTATAACCATTTTGAAATGCTCATTCTCAGTATATATGGCTCTAAACTTTGGAGAGTTTTTCACATCAGCGTTATTGTTGTAAGAGGCTATACCATTGTGGGGGTCTTTTTGGATCAGATGTTTTTTTCTGAGCCTCTATTCATTTTGATAGGAAGTCTGCCGTGAATGGATGTGAATTTATGGAAAACGCAGGCCCATGATGGCTTACATGGATAAGCCAGAATCCATATAAGCCATCATGGGCCTGCATTTTCCATTTTAGTACTTATTTTAGCGATGCTCTGTGTAAATTAGTTATATTTTCGAATGCTTGCAACTATTTTTCTATATCTATCCATTCGGCTGTTCTATGGTTTTCTCCCGTAGTATATTTTGCTAAAAAATTGTTTTGTTTCCTGACAAAGAAGGAAAATAATTTTGTTACTCTTGTATATTCTAGAATTCTCACCCTACTATCGGGAACAATTTTATTCGTTATTTTGTCCTTTCTTTGTTTTATCCTGTCACGATCTTTTAAGTCTTCTTTCTTTCGCTAGTACCTTCTGATTATTTCCGCGAGTTGTATTTTTTGTTTTATGTTATATGTTGCTTCTCTCTTTTCGTCCCAACCTATTCAAGTATTTTCCCTCTATCTTAACATTTTAGTTTGTTGCCTAGATTTGTTATCTGTGTTTTCAATCTAATTTCCTATCCAGATTTTGAGTTTCTATTCGTGATCTTTAGAGGAACACAAATTTTTGCAAAAACTAATTTCACTGCTCGTTTAATTTAATTCGGTTGCGTTTTGCGTATCTGTAAAGAAATGTGTAATGCACCTGGTCGGAAACCACGAGACGAATCACTGGCCAAGAGTAGTTTGGTTTAAAGAAGCTGATTTAGTGGGGTCGGACGGCGTGGTGTGTTGTCACAGTTCATTTAATTCCGTGATATAGTTCGTTGAGATTAGTGTTCTTAATTTGTTCATTTTTTTTTAGCTTCTCCTTTGACTATTTTCCAATCTTAGTTAATGAGTGAAGGTAACGAGGTCTTCCTTTAAATATATACATTCACTTTTCTTCTTGTCTTAGAGATTGTCATTTGGGATTTGGGTAAGTATTGTTTCTAATACTATTACTTTGTGTTTCAATTTGGTTTGAAGGTTCTTATTTTTCAGTATTTAGTGTCTCTATTATTGAATCAGCCGCATGTTGATATCGTTTCCTATTTATTAGTGAGTATATTTCTAATATTTCAAGTTCAGAAAAAGAACCTTTGTTTTATTATTGTCTGAGATTGATCGGCGAATCGTTGCCTTGTCATTTTATTATTGTCATTTTGCTCCTAAAACGTCACCTTCATGGTCTGTAGCTTTTTAGTTCTCCAGAAAGGAATACGTCCTTTTTCGCGTTTTTTTTTTTTTTTTTGCTTTCTCTTTTAAGGCTTCCCTTTCGTAGCCATATTCAGACCTTTTTTTTGTTAGAATTTTCCAGTTTGTCGCTGAAAATATCTATGTAGTTATATTTCTTCCCATTTTGTTTTCTAAGATTTTGTTGCTGTTCCGTATGTCCTAATGTTTTTAGTACTGCTACTGGTCGTTGAAATCTGTTTTTTACGTTGTATTATTTTTATAATCATTATTATTATTAATAATAATTTAAGAAAAAAATCGACATTGAAATGTTTAATATCAACTTATCGTTGAAAGTATGGAAATATTTAAGATTAATATTTCCCCCCATCGAAGTCACCAAAGGATTGATAACAGCAAAATTTAATACACATACGCTTCGGCAAACACACACAAACAGCAACACAGACACTCACACACAGACACTCACACCTACGTATGTATCTTTATTTACATGTGCCTGAGTGCAATTGAATATTTTATATATATATATATATATATATATATATATATATATATATAGCATGCATAGTTATTTTTATAAGTATATATGTGTGTGTTTGTACGTGTATACATATGTATGCATGAATTTGCAATCACACACACACACACACACACACACACACACGCACACATATATATATATACACACATATATATATATAAATATATATATGTATACATATATATACATGTATACATATGTGTGTGTCTGTGTGTCTGTGTGTGTGTAAACAATTTAACAGAAATATATTTACACATGTACATGTTGGTACAGGTATATATGCATGAATATGAGCATACATGTAGGTATAGAAAAGTATATGTGTATACGCATGTGTCTCTTTATTATATATATATATATATATATATATATATATATATATATATATATATTCTCATTTTTAATCAGCCGTTTTACTTGACGAACTTCTGTTCCCTTTCTTTTGATTATTGCTTCAAGTCTAAATATTCTCTTTTCATTTTTTTATCAGTAACTTTTGGGTTTTACGCACCGCAGCAATATTTTTTTAATAATATACCGTTTTAGAATTATGAAAAGATGAGAAAACATTGAATGATATCAATCACCTTCAATCGATCATATTTCTTGTCCTCTGAGCATTAAACTGCAAAAGTTTGCTTAGAATATGACAAAAAGTTTTTTTTAATAGTTTTTTTCCCTTTTTCCACAGCTGTAGTTGTATTTCGTTGTTTCCGTTGACTAATAACTCATATTGCTGAAATCATTTGAGATCCAGCCGGCAAAATAATAATAGATATATGCATTAAAATTAGTAATCTGTTATTCATAGTTAAATTCTCAATTATTGTGTTGAGTCGCCGTATCATGTACACATGCAAAAGTGCGTGCACACACAGACATATACGCACAGACACGCAAAAGTACATATGTAAGTGTGCTGGTGTGCGTGAAAATATTTTTCCTCTTCATCAATTCATAGCTCGACAATTTCATCTAAATAATGCCATGAAAGAGACATACAGTGAAATTTACATAACACACAAACTAGTCTACGAAACACACACACACACACACACACACACACACACACACACACACACACACACACACACACACACACACACACACGTGTGTGTGTGTTTCGTAAATTGACTTGTTTGTGCGTTACGTAAATTTCACTGTATGTTTGATTTATGGCATTACTTGAAATTATATATATATATATATATATATGTGTGTGCGTATGTGTCGGTGTGTGTGTGTGTGTGTGTGTGTGTGTGTGTGTGTGTGTGTGTGTGTGTGTGTCGGTGTTGGTGGGTGTATAAATTGTCATCCATTGACTGATCTGTTCTATCACAAGACTTCTGATTGGTTTGATTACGAAAGTCTTATATATTCCGTGTAGGTTCCCAAGTTCGACAAACACTAGAGGAGTGACATATCAGCCGAAACATAGTGGAAATATCAATAAAGATGAAGTCAATAGTCCGAAAACCCTTAATGATAAAAATCATCACGCTTCGTCTCAGAAATTCAGATAATTAATACATATATATATATATATATATATATATATATACGTATATGTATGAATGTGTTATGTAAATTAACAAAAGTTCAATTATGTAAGCAGGGTGTAACATATGAATTCGGAGCTTTCTTTCCTTTAGCGTAGTTGACATACAAAGTTGTCGAGCCTTGTCCGTCTGATTATCTAACAACATCAGGAAAGTGACGAATTGAATTATAACCTTAACGAATGCAAACAGTCTTGCCCATGATTTGAACTCGTTTCCAGTTCCTACGACCGTAACCATTATACAACGAACGCCTCCTATATATTGGTAACTCACACACAGAAAAAAAAAATATATATATAGTCATCCACAGACAGACTGTTTCGTTTTATCACAACTCTTCAGTGTGGCTAGACACAAAGGACGTGTGAAGCGAAACCCACCAAAATTTACTTTAGACTTAGCATCATAACACTCAACCAAGTAGTGAACCACGTCAGCTCAGGAGTTTTAAGACATTAAGTAGCAGCTTTCGTTTGTTTATATATATATATATATATATATATATATATATATAACTACCACAAGAACGAAAAATTAGAAGGGACTGACTAGCAGATTAATTCCACTTCTGTTTCTAAATTGTTCTAACATATAACATGTTAACCCCTTCTGTTCACGCCCTATGAATGAAATAATTTGTAATTTGATTTCCACCTTATTCTTATTTTTATTTTTTTATTTTTTTATTTTTTTTTAATCTTTATTTTCTGATTTTTTTATTTTTTTTATTTTTTATTTTGTAATTCCTTTATTTTATCTTCTGAATACGAACTGTAATATTCGCTACTCTGCGACGGGAGAGAAGCATGTAAAGAATCATCTGAAGAGGCGGAGAGTATAGTAATAATATTCTCCGCCGAAATAAGTTTATTTTGACGACTTAACCGAGTTTGAGACACCATTAAATTGTACTATATATATATATATATATATATATATATATATATATATATATATATATATATATATTCACTTACAGGTTACTACCATGTTTGTCAGGATATTACTTTTTTTTCTCTGATGCAGCATCTATTGCTGTTAAGCTGAGTAAATCTGTTGGTTAAACTTTGTATTTCACCTGTATCGTATTCAGAGTTTTTCTCGTTAACGTTGCCGGAACCATCTAACTGTCTCCATCATCGTACTGTTTTCCTTCAATGTGTCATGCTGTTACAAACATTGCAGATTATTGATGCATTTGTATCATGCCGTTCTTTTTATTCAGGAGAAATGTAGACTCATCAAACTAGGCGTTCTTCAATTCTCGGAAATGTCTGTTCTGATATGAACCGTAGAGACATGGTTTGTACGGGTAGATAACTGGCCTGTAGATGTGCAATTACAAACGCTGAAAGGGTCAATGTATTTTTGACGCATTCCGAACTTTAACTTGATTAATGATTTCTATTATTTCTTCTATTGATGCTCTTATATTAACTCCCAGATGTGTTATTGATGTAATGTTTACCGTCGAAGGAAATAGACACAGAGTTCTCATCTTAGACGAGACTGTAAGTAATTCAAATAGTTCTAAGACACTTTGGAAATGTATTAATTCAACTGTTCTCTCTCCAGCTATGAGTAAATTTTCGGCAGACTGGGCTATTTAACCTTGGAAAGGGAGGATGCATCCTTTCATCCATCTGTCTATCGGATTTTGATTATAAACTGCATTACAGTGTCGGAGCAGTATGTCGTCAAATTGTCTGGTCATCCATACTTTTGGAGGAATATCATCAAGTCCTGCAGCTTCTCTATTTTTAATTTTTCTAAATACTGAGTCGAGTTCTTCTTGAGTAAATTTACCTAATTTGATGTCTAATTGCTTATTAATAATTCTCGTGATCGGTTCATGTGTAACTTTCGGTAGGTTTCCTAATATATATATATATATATATATATATATATATATATATATATGCATTAGTCAGTCCAGTTAAACCAGAGTCGCGAATAATTCCGCCAGGACAAAAAATCATTCAACTATGAATATTTAAATTTTACTGGTAAAGAGCTCAATGTAAATGAAATTACAGAGCAATAATTCCTTTAAGAAGAACAAAAAAACGGTCACATTAGGATTATAAACATATTTCCATCCTGTTATGGATATTGATATGAATCAATAATACAAAAACAGGACTTCTTCATATCTAATGGATAAATTAATTTATTCATTAGATCTTTTTTTTCTTAAATATATATATATATATATATATATATATATATATATATATATATATATATATATTAAAACGAGTACGTCCACGAAGAGATTTGTATTTCTTAGAATTCATTTATTTATTTTGTTCTTACATACATGTATGTTTCCTGCTTAATGCTTTCGTCAGAGATTTTGTATGGCCAAAAGCCTTTTTAATGGGGTATTCAATGAGACTTGAATTCACTCCTGTTTGCAGTTCGATTAGTTTTCAGTTGGTTATGTTTTTTTTTTGAAGGTTGATTCTTTCTTTTTCTTTGATTGTGTTTCTCTAAGACTACTTTAGCCCTCATTGACTTTTGATATCTAATACGTTATGTGTGTGTGTGTGTGTGTGCTGGAGGTTGGAGTGGTTTCGGATTTCACTTATAGTTATTTTTCTCTGTGTATTAGAGAATTGTAATTTTTTGAATATATATATATATATATATATATATATATATATATATATACTCAATTTTATATATATATGCTATACATATTCTTTAAAGAAAACATCAAGCAAACAAATCTCTTCGTGGACCTCCTCTATGCAATATTTTTATTCTCTCTTTGGTTTCAAACGCATATATATATATATATATATATATATATATATATATATATATATATATATATATTGACTCCTATTTTACTTGAAAGATTCTGTTTACGTCATACATCGTAATGCTGTATCTAACCAATCCGTTAATTGTGTTTTCTCATCGAATTTTAGTAAAAACAAATCTTCACAACACAGCACAAGCTCGTTTGTTTCGGAAATATGTGTGATACAATCCACTCATGTATTTTTTGTTTAGTCAAAGTCAATCAAATGATGCAGTCGTAAGTTTAAAATGAACCATGCGTTTACTTAGCCGATTCACAACAGGCAAAGTGCAACACAAGGTATTTTGAAGTGTAGTACTGCTGGTCATTGGCCTAGAGGTTAGAGTGTTCGCCAATGGTCTAGGAAAACGGGGTTCAATCCCAAGTCACGCCATATCAAAGTCTTTAAAAATAGTACCTGATACCTCCTTGCTTAACACTCAGAGATGTAAGGTACGTATCAAGGGTAAAGTGTAGCAATCCAGGGAAAGCAGTAGCACCCTCTCCTACACATTGGTGTAGTAACTATTGAAAAGGGAGCCTTCTGATCGCCCTCGACGACGGTCGCCAACTTACTGCTGGTATGAAATCAGATTCTTTGAATCTTTTAGAAAATTTTACCAAAGCCAAAGAACCCAGTCTGGTCTATTATTTTGCCTAGCTTGATAGAGAAGAGATGAATTTAGCAAAAATGAAACAGAAACATCCTCCACGTGAATTTCTTATCGGTTTGCTAATTCTCTATCCAACCAATATAAACGTTTCGTGAAATGTACCGAAAAAAAATTCAGTACTCGTATCGAACTTAACAGTTTTTATGTCCAGGAAACTCATGTTCCCTCGCAGAAGATATTTATATTTTATTTAATACATACATATATATATATATATATATATATATATATATATATATATATATATATATATAGTTACGTGTAGCATTCAATAAGTTCCCAGACTTTTTTTGTACAGCCATTTTACATTGTCGTAGACTCTTGAAAATTCAGTATGTTATTGCAATAATCTTATGAGAAGACTGACCAATTCTTATGCTTTCAGCTTCAAATAAACAGCTACACCAGGAAGTGGTTCATCAATATATATATATATATATATATATATATATATATATATATAGTGGAATCTTATGTTAAAACAATCATTGGTTCATGAATGATGCTGACAGTCAAAAGGAAAACGGACCAAGAGAATCTGATGCCATTTAAATCAATTTAACATCACATCTGTATATAAATAGGACAGCAATTTTTGATATTTTTTATAATGTTAAATGCAATTTAGTTATACATAACTATAGTTTTGTCTGGAGGTGATGCGTATTCTTTCAGTTAACCAAGTATTTATTGTAAAAACATAACATTTTGCGTTTTCAAGAAAAAAATCATTTGATTGCTATTTTCTAAAATAATTTTAGAGAAATCTTTCGCAGACAAACGATTAATTCAGAAATGTATATTTCTTGTTCCACAAAAAAATGTGTGCAAAAACAAGAATTCTTTTATACACAGTGCCTATCAGTTAAATGCAACAATGAAAGCACCATTATTTCCATATGGCAATATGTTTAACAAAAAGGTTTTACAATTTTAAGGGCCCATTTCAGAACATAAATAAGACATGTCCATGACTACCAAGAAGGTTTTTACATCAAACGTATATGTGTTTATTAAAAACCTTATTTTATCGACATTTGAGTCATAGAAAATAGAATTTCTCTAAGATAAAGAACAATGAATTCTTACATCATAAAGATATTATCAAATAAATTCCTTGTCAAAATTTACTGAAGCTTTTCAAACCCTGTTGATACAGAATTGCGAAAAACACAAAAAAGCACATGCACACCGACGCATAAGCTTACTCACACATGCACGTACGTATAGGGCCGTGCACTATTAGAAAATATGTAATCTTATAAAATTGCCATTAAATTCCAACATACATACAAACACAAACGCTCTCACAAACAATCGACAAAAATACACACACACACACACACACACACACACACACACACACACACACACACACGCACACACAGATATATATATATATATATATATATATATATATATATATATATATATATATATAGACCAGTACATCTAGTCGCAGTTATTAGATGTAATTCGTTTGTATTATATCATTGTATAATATTTAATCTCTGAGATGATTTACAGATGATTGGGTTATATTCATTGACAAAATTCCTGAGTCCACACACGAGCGTATATGCACGTGAACATACACACATAAAGTTTACCTCGTGTTATATCTCATCCCCGAGGGCGAAGAGTAGATCAATACAATCTGAGGCTGGAAGGTGCGCTGGTTTTGGCAATACGATCCTTTGCAGAACGCAGACCTAGATTAAACACAACTTTATATACACAGTAACATTTGAATATATATATATATATATATATATATATATATATATATATAAAGAGACATTGACTACTGTGCTGCTTAGGTTGAGATTAGTCGAAGATGGATATTCATGCTTTTTAGAAATACATTATTTTGAAGCGAGCGTATCTTTCGTACAGTATTTAAACTCGGCTCGTCAATTTAATTTTGTATGGTCTTAACAATCGAGCTTACACAACAAGTACTTACATCTGATACCTGCCAGCAATAATATACATGCAAATACATTCTAATATATACACTCTATCTAGAATTATCTCTCTATGTACTGCATATATATATATATATATATATATATATATATATATATATATATATATATATGTGTGTGTGTATGTGTGTGTGTGTGTGTGTGTGTACGTGTACGGGCTTTATATTTTTGTTGGCTGTGTACAAAAAGAAAGTGTATTCTGGGCAGTGTTTCACGTGCAGTTATTAGCAGAATTTTAAGTGGCTACATAAACACTTGATTTTCTGAAAATTGATATCGTCCAAAAGAGAAGACTTTTGTATTTGACTACTGGCAGTGTTTTTATTATCTATTTCTTAATCTTTGCATGGCCTATTCTCTATAGTTCTTTATTAAACCTTAGTCTGATTCAAGATTTCAAGTGGGAATCATATAATGTTATTAAAATTCATGAAATTGCCGAACAGACTTTCCATGTGGGTATCAAAATTTTGGTATATCCGTCAATATAAACTTGCTTCATTCGAAAAATTCTAGTTGAGTGACGATACAAGTAAAAGGAAATTATCTTAAAAATGATAGTTTCTGTATTAATTTATTTATGTTGTTTAATATATAGTCGGCCCAGATATTAGTCTTCCTTTGGATCATATTAAATGCATTTATCATCATCATGTCATGCCGCTAGCACGGATATCCCTGATTAGGTCTGACTTCCATATGTTCGAAAGCCTATCGATAGCTGTCCATGCTTTCGTTAGTCGTGTGTCGATGTCTTTTTCGGTTGATGAGACACTGCTTCCTAGGTAGGTGAATTTGTCTACCAGTTTCAGAGAGGTTCGGTCTAGTGTGGAAATGTTGCCTGTTTGATTATAGCACATATATTCAGTTTTGTGTGCATTGAGATAGAGGTCAATGCCTGCAGCGGCTCATTCCAAACTATGCAGTAGTGTTTCGGCTTGGTTGGGTGTATTCGACAGTATATGCATTTATATTTAGGTTTAATTTCGGAGACATCGCTAAACATAAACCACTTGTCCTTTGAATTAACTAACATAAACATATCCCCCTATACATCTTTGTGTGTGTGTGTGTGTGTGTGTGTGTGTGTGTGTGTGTGTGTGTGTGTGTGTGTGTGTGTGTGTGTGTGTGTGTGCGTGTGTGTGTGTGTTACGAATTTGCTACCATTACTCTGGTTAGACAATAAGATAAATTATGAAAGTTTCATGAATGTTAATTTGAAAAATAAAAAGCGCTAAGAAAGAAAAGTAAATAATAAATCATGCTGTTGATTGTCACAGAAACATATAAGATGATTTGAAAAAAAATATTGATACAAAGGAAAAACCTTTAATATAAATTCACAAATTTGTTATTTGTGTTTATGATAAATAAAAATAGTTACAAAAATAAGGATACACACACACACACACACACACATATATATATATATATAAGTAAGTAGTAAAGCTGGCGACCAGAGTCAAAGGTGACCCGGAGGGTTCCTTTTCATTAGCTACAACACCGAAGTGAAGGGGAGGGCGCTACTTCATTCTCTGGATCGCTCCGCTCTACCCTTGATCTGTACCCTATAATCTTGAGTGTTAAGCATGGAGGCATCAAGTACCATTTTTTGAGTCTTTGGTATGAGTCGACCTGAGATTAAAACTTGGTCTCCCGGATCATTGGTGAACATTCTACCCTTTACGCTACGCACATCTAACTCTGAGGTGAACGCGTTCTGCTTGAGAGGAGACCGTAATTTTGTTTTTCTTTTGTCATATCTTAATAAATACAGTTTGCAATATCATCGGTCCAAACGTATTGTATATTTCGTCATGTATATTATTGCATTGCTGTTTTCAATTCCTAGGTGAGTACGTAAGAAAATGTTTTTAAGAAACAACAGGCATTACATGAATCATAAATTTAACGGGAGGTATTATTTTTAAAGGCAAAATGCCACGTTTGAAACATTTTGATTTAATTATCAATCTCTCTAATTTGTGTTACACATCACTTCCATTAAAAATACTTGAATCACTTTATTGGGGCACTTGAAAAGGTCCCCAACTGCCAGGTAAAAAGACAAGTGGAACTGTATATCAGAGCAAGAATTGTGACCCTCAAGACCACAGTACTTTTAAGATAAGCTGGAGTATTTAGAAGAGTCACAGAGATCTGAAGAGATATATTATCACTCAGACGTCCGTGAAAAATCAATAGTTAAAGCAGATGTCAAGAGGTCACGCAAACTCAAAATTTCGTTGAAAACGCACACACACACATACACACACACACACACACACACACACACACATATATATATATATATATATATATATATATATATTCTTTATTTACAGTATGGCATGAAATATCGGAAGGAAAAAAAACGTGTGAGCAAGAATGAAACATATCAGCCAAAAAGAAAGATTTCATAGTTTGGATAAACATGTCAAAAATCTGCATGGGAACTTTGTTGAAATTATGAATAAATCTACGTAAACTATTTATATATTATTGCCCATTGAGACATCAAACTTTTTGAGTATTTGGAAGAAAAATTTGATGCAGTACTGAAAAAAAAGTAAAAAGAGAAAAGCTACTGGACTCTATTAAATATCTCCAGAAATATGGAAGAAAATTAGATGATATACTTTTTGGATTATGCAAAACACCCTGTAAACCAAACAACGTAGAAATAGGCGAAAGCCTGCATTCTCCTCTTCCCCAAAAACTGTATATCCAGAATTATTAGGAACAATAGAGGCAAAATGCCTTTGCTTTTTAGGTTAATAACGACCTGTTTCTCAATAGTATCGGGACGGAATTTGAGAAAAATACAAAGTTTGCGTAGAAATCGACCCACCTCTCAGATTCTGTTAATACGTTAAAACATCGAAGTACTATATAAAAACATCTATAGGCAACCCTCTTGTTCGTAGATGATGTCAAGGCATTTGGTTCTATACCCAAAGGAAAATGGAGCAAAGGATACAAGCGTATGATCTTGCCAACGAAATTTTTACCGTTTTAATGAGGCTTTACAAAGATACGAAACCAGTGGTTCTCTCACCCGATAGTGGCACTAATTCCTTCGACTATGATTTCACTTTATTAATTTTCTCTTTGTATTCAGACAGAACGGCGGAATCCACTCTATAACAATTTTTTAAAATATTTTTTGGTAAATTATTACAAGTTCTGACCTTTTGACCGAGATTGGGTGATCTATTTGATTATTAACATCCCAGATAATTTCATGCGTCTCATTTTCTAGAACGGATTATGTTTTGTGAGTAAACCAATTAGTGGCATAGTCAAATTCCCATTTCTTGCACAATTCCCATTGGATCACCTTTCTCACCCAATCATGCCTTGTTTTGAAATCCTTTTGTTCAAGTTTCCTGTATTTGCCGACTATTTTATTACTCGTTTCTTTTTTTTCCGGATGACCTGAACTTGCAATTCCGTTATATATAATTGAATTTCATCTTAACCTAAATGGTCCTAATGGCGTTATTATGGGCTGATATTAGAAGAGATTTAGTTTCTTTCATAAGTTGTCTCTTTCATAACCATGTCCAGGTCTTCTAGTATGCAATTTCATTTTTACTTTTTTTCTGGCTGTAGTTATTTTGTCGATGCTAATAGTTATAATTAATCTCTCTTCAGTCTTTTTAATGTAGTCCTTGAGTCTTTTTATTAATGTATCTTCTCAACCCTCAAAGCTGATAAGTCTTCTCCTTTCTTTTCTTATGCAGTTATCAATTCTCTTGTACTTTGCTTCATTTACCTCAGTTCGTTTTAAAACTGGTCAAGACTATCTTACAAGGAGGGCTGTTCAAATGTTTATCCTTTTGACGAGATTGCTCATAGAGAGTTTAGATTGTGTTGATTGGTTGGTTGTTTCGGTTTTATGGCATATCAACCTTTGTAGGTTATTTAACGCAAAATCTATTTTTATTCAAAAAATCTGTTTTATTTCAAACAATTCAGTTTAGTATGAGTATAAAGTTTAATAGTCAAAAACATTTCTATTTCAAGCTATTCAGTTTGGTCAAACAATTCTAATTCAAAAAATTCTGTTTAGCGTCAGTACAGTTTCAACGATTCAGTTTAGCAAAAGTACGCAGTTTAGATGTATTTGACACATAGATAGGACCCTATTATATGCGACCACTCAGGGTCAGAGTGGACCCGGGAGCAATGGCAATGAAGAGGTAGTCCCCATTCCCCAAAGCTCCAGAAATGCTGGACCCTCATCATAAGATTATTTAATGTCATAAACAGGACACTCGATGGAAGGGTCTTACCTCACTACCGAGATGCAGTCGGAGTATTCTAAGGCTCCAACCGTCTGGTCAAGTTTATTTTAGAGAAGTTTTCTCTTTTTCCTGTTTTTTCCTTCATCTCCTATTAGTTGGTGGTGTCTACTTCCACTATTCTCTGTAAGAGTCCTAATACTTTCTTGATTTGGTACTTCAGTTCTTTCCGTTCTTTCTCTTTTGCTTATTTTTATTTTCAACATGGCACATCTATCAATGCCAAAACTTAGCCCTGTGTATTCTTATCATTCATATCAGAGTTTCCATTTCTTTTTCTCAATTTTGTTAAATACCTTCGTATCAATCATATACATAAGGTGATTAATCTTTTCTTGTGATTTTGTAAAATTGTAGCCTCCAGTAAATTTTCTACGTACCTGATTTAGTAGCATCGTTGATATAACGAGCAAAATTGGTGAGAGTTAATGACCCTGGAAGATGTTTCTTTGGAATTTTACCTCTGTAAGGGATTGTCCTCCTGTAGTCAGTTCTAACTTCGAGTTTTCCATGGCATTCGTGATGAAATTCATTATTTTGTCAGATATTTTTACCTTTAGATAAACTATGATCCAATTTTGAGGGGACAACTTCAGAGCTTTTTTATAGTCCATCTATGCAATGTCTACATTTTTTTGCCTTGTTTTGGCGTCTTTGAAGTTGTGATGGTATAGATATAGATGTGTTGGTAGAGATGGAGGTGCCGGTGATGTGATGGTTATCGTTGGAGGAAATGGACACGGCGACATGGGTTCAAATCTTGGACGTGACTAAATGCATTTCACATAGCACTAATACCCTTGGGAAAAGTATGAATTCAAATATTCTCCCTCCAGCTATGTGTAAATAGTAGGGAAGACTAGGTTCTTCTACCTTGGTGAGGCAACTAGTCAAAAAGAAGGAAAAATCTAAATTCAAATCTGTTAAACTCTACTTAAAAAGTGACCTCGTGTCATATCCTGTCCGAGCAGAGGGGTTGGTAAATATAGATGTACAAGGTCATTTGTTCCACCAGTTCCCTTGTGCCATTTTTTTGTTCTTCTAGAAATAGTTCAAAAGAGTAACACTCTTCTTCTTCTTCTTCTTCTTCTTCTTCTTCTTCTTCTTCTTCTTCTTCTTCTTCTTCTATTATTATTTTAAGATTTTCAGAGTTTTTCACAACTGCGTTAGCTGGTGGTTTCTCACTGGTGTTTTAGTGACGGCAAGTCTGCTCAAGTCTCCGGGACTGTTCTCTGTATTCTGGCCCATCTCAATAATTTGGTAATCTGGATGGTCTCTGCTTGACCTCAGATTTCAAAGTCACCTCGTCCCTTTACCGTTTTGAGATTGTTCCAAGTGCATTAATTACAATTGGTATCACCGTCACCTTCATAGATTTTTTTAGTTCTCTTGCAATTATTATTATTCCAAGATATTTTCCCTTGCTTCAACTGATGTCATTTCACCTTGTCGAGTGACAGTCTCCTCAAATCTCCTTGAATCTTCTTAGTTTTCTTGCCCAACTAAGCAATGCTGTAGTTAAGATATGATCTCGGCTCACATCCCAATATCCAACACTTCCAGAGCCTTTACCAAGCCTTTGAGGAACGTTCCAAGTGCACCAATTATAATTGGTATCACCGTTACTTTCATGTGTCACGGGTCAAGAATTTTTCTCTCTTTTCGTTTTCATTCATTTTTACTCGGTGGTCAAACGGGATGTCAGTGTCCACCATTCGGCAGGTTCTCTTATTTTGTTAATCATATGTCTGGGATTAGGTGTTGAGGTTATTATTTTTACAGTTCCAACAGTTTTTCTCACCAGCGTTAGATGATGTTTCTTTTTCAAATCTCGCCGGCTCTTTTCAGTATTCTGGCCGATCTCTGCAATGTTATAATTTGCATAGTCTCCACTCGTCTTCTAATTCTCAACTCCTTGAGTACCTGTACCAATCTTTTGGTAAAAAAAAACGAGCTCCCCAATAACAATTAGTATCAACGTCATTTTAATGTTTCATAGATTTTTTCCATTCTCTAGCAAGGTCACGGTACTTGTGTCTCTTATTGATTTCTTTCAGTTTTATCCCGAGGCTAGCCGGAACGGCCTAGTCAACTATTCATAATATTTTTTTTGACTATCACAGTCTGGACATCTAGCCAAGATTTGATGATCCGTTTGTATTACAAAATCCCAGAGAATAATGTACATATCATTTTTTTGGGACGCATTCTGGTTGTGCGTATACCATTTGTTCATTTGACTGAATATAAACTTCTTGCACAATTCCAAATGGATCACCAAGCCCACCCACTCGAGTCTTGTCTTATACTCTCTTTGCGCAAATTTACAGCTATTTTTTATTATTTTACTTCTTGAGAGTTTCCTACATCGGTATTAGCTGGTACGTCTTCATTGGAATTTGTGTGAAATCAAATATTTTCGTCGTCATGACACCTCTCAGTATTCTGGCCGATCTCAATAATGCTGTAGTTGGGACAGTCTCCACTCACACCGTTATTTCCAAGCCCTCCATTCCTTGTGCCCATCCTTTAGAGATTGTGGCAAAAGCACCAATTCCAGTTGGTAAAAGCGTCACTACATGTTCCACACTTTTTAAACTCCCTAGCAAGGTCGAGGTACTTATTACTCTTCATTCATACTTTCTATTTCACTTTGTGGTTTGCCGGGACAGCAAAGTCCACAATTCTACAAGTTATATCTCTTTTGTTGATTATTATTCCGTCTGGTCGTCAGGCGGAGTTAAGATAATCCTTTTGTATCTCAAAATCCCAGAGGAGTTTCTGTGTCTCATTCTCCAGGACAGATTCTGGGCTGCACATATACCATTTGTTCTTATGGTCAAACTTCCATTTCTTTCCCAAATCCATGCTGATCACCTTGACCACCCAGTAGTGCCTAGTCTTATATTCTTTCAGAGCTCATTTAGTGCATTCACTTAATATGTGATTGATGGTTTCGTCTTCATGAACACACAACCTACATCTGCTGTTTATTTCGTCTTATCTATTTTCGCTTTGATATGATTGGTCCATATGGCATTGCTTTGTGCTGCAATTAGAAGAGATTCAGTTTCTCTCGGAAGGTTTTCTTTTCTTAACCAAGTCCATGTTTTCTCGTGTGAAATTTTGCTTATTAGTCGTTTGAAATGGTCATAGAGTTGTTTTTCTTCCCACTTTTGTTTTCTAGTTATTGTCGTTTCACTGGTCCTCGTGTCGTTAGTATTGTTTCCGGTGGCTGTAATCAGTCTTCTTCCGCACTTTTGTATGTAGTCTTCGATGATTCCATTTTCTTTTAATGAAAACCGGTTTTCTTTTTTTGTTGCAGACCATCTACTATTTGGCCAGCTGTGTACAAATCCCAAGAGCTATAGGAGCCTTCTATCATGCCTAAAAGTGACAAAATGTTCAACAAGCGAGATCAGAGATGCCTTGCTGTACAAATCATGCTCTCTAACGATTCAAGTTATTACAACAGGACCATTGCCAGTGCCCTAAAAATGCAAATCTGAATTGCCACGAATAACAGGGACGTGCCCAGAGTGATTAAAAAAAAGTTTCCGGCTATGGTTATGGTATTTGGTGGGCCACACATGCCACCTCACATCTTAGAAGTCGGCTTGAAAGTCAACACCAAAGTGTATCTGGATGTGCTGAAGAGTGTGGTGATCCCCTGATGCAATCAGGTGGCTGTTGGCAGACCCTGGATGTGGCAGCAGGACTCGGGGCCGGCCCACAAGTCCAAAGAGACCCAGGCTTGGCTTCAGAAGGAGTGCTACGAATTTTTACCCTTCTCTCACTGACCCCACTCTTCCCCCGACTTGAAGCCGCTGGACTACTTCGTTTGGTCATACGTCGAGAACATCACCAACATGACAACCAACAACACCAAATCCATCCTGATCGTTGCCATCTACCGAGTATTCGCCGAGCTCCCGCCGGCGCTTGTCGAAAAGGCATGCTCCCAGTTCCCGATCCGTATAGAGGCGGTGATTAAGGCTGAAGGCGACTACATTGAAAAGATGTCAGCTCTACAACATAATCAAGTTACCTGAATTAATTTTTTCAATAAAAGTTTTAAAATAAAACTGTAGTGTTGTTTCTTTAGGACGACAATTTTATCGTTCGTGGATTGAAATCCAACATTTTCAATTTTTTTTCCACGTGCCAGACACGATCTTATGACTTTTGAATTATGAAAGCTATGTACACGTTTGTGTATCTTTTCGTGGTATATTTCTAATTTGCTCCAGTCATCTCAGGAAGCATACATCGCGATGTGAACTATTTTGATATCCAAGTCCTGATGATGGTTACTGAAACCAAAAAGTTTACGTCGACTTTACATCATAATATATTCATCTATTTGGATTATGTTTTTCCTGCTACCTTTATATATATACATATATATATATATATATATATATATATATATGTGTGTGTGTGTGTGTGTGTGTGTGTGTGTGCGTGTGTGTTTGAACGTGTGTGTCAGGGTGTGTCTGAGTGTCTGTGTGTGTGCATTTTCCAAAGTATATCTTAGGTTTTCTTTAAAGAATTGTTAACGTAGATGAATAATAGAAACAATTTGTATAAGAATGTATGTAAAATTATCCTTTTTAGAATAATGAAAACTCCTTAACTCAACAATTTAATTAACTATAAATGTTGAATAATAATTTTTTTTTCCATTTCATGAAATCTATAAAATCTGTGAAATGTACTTTTCTCGCGTTTAACAAGAAATGGTACCTACGGTTGAGTGGCAGTTGCTTTTGTCCATTTCTTTAATGAATTACGATCACCTACTTATTATAAAAAGCTTTCTCTAAAAGATTATATCATTAAATTCATTATATATCCATAAGAAACCATTATACAATTAATTAATTTTTTCTTATAAATCAATATAAATATATATTTCAAATGCATTACTTCTTTTATAGTTTTAATTTCTTTATTTTAATATAATTTCCAGATGTTTTCCATCAAAATCTGCGGCGGGTGGGGTGGGGGTCATCGTGGTGTAATTGTGAAAGCGATGGACTGCGGCATCGTCCTAAGGGGGTTCGAAATCCAGTTGTGCAGTTACGTTCACTTTCGGACAAATACCCTCGCAAAAGTTATGAAACCCCCTTATCCCCCACCCAACTATGGTTTAAATGGCATCACTGCTATTTTTCTAGAAGGATGGCTTTGGCATTAAATAACCTACGAATGTTGATATGCAATTAAACAAAGATACCAAATACCACACTATTAAAATCATCTAAAGAAACGTTTTCCATATTTTAAGCTTAATCTTTTATTAATCGGTTGTATCATCTAGAAATCAAAATCATGAAAAAAGCCTTGATGAAGCAAAGAATTAAACAAATCGGCCTACATTTTTACAAGTATAATGTTGATCTGAAGGAACCAACAGTCTCTGAGACCCGAGTGCAAATCCATCAAATAGAGTTGGTGCGGAAAACATATATAATCATAATGAAGTTGAATAATAATTACACAAATAGTGAAATTCATACAAAATGAGCAGATATTTTAGCTAAATAAAGTGAAAAAGAATTGATTCTTAATTGACATGTTTGTCTGACAACAATTATACAATGAAAATATTTGAAAAGTTTTAAAAATAGGAAACGGTAAAAATTGAAAGAACAAACACATTGTTATAATTGTTAGAGTGCTCGCCAATGGCATGGGGGACCTGGGTTCAATCCCAGGTCGAGTCATACCAAAGACTCAAAAAATGGTACTCCTTGCCCTCTTGCTTTACACTCAGCATTATTAGGGACGGATCAAGTGTAATGTGGAGCAATCCAGGGAAAGGAGTAGCGCCCTTCCCTACACCTTGGTGTAGTTACTATTGAAAAGGGAGCCCTTGGGTCACCCTCGACTATGGTTGTCAACTTTACTTACCTGAATTTCACAAGGTTTAGGTAAACAGTGGGTATGCCCACCCCCGGGTGACTTAACCTTACAAGCAAAAAATAGAAAAAGAAAATTTGTTATTATAATCAGGATGATAATGAATCGTTTCTGGAGTCTGAGGTTATGCTTTTTCTCTTTGATGCTCTCCATGATCAGGATTTAGAGTTCAGGACAGTAGGCTGTGTACTCTTGGGTCGTTATTGTGCTCGTAATTTGGGCTACTCTTCGTGCTCTTGTTCTGAGATCGTGCTCATGCACAGTGCTGCTCTTCAATCCCTCCATTCCCAGGGTTCAAGCCTTCTGCTTATCTTTGGTATTCATGTTCATTGCTCAGTGCTCAGTGCTGAATTCGGACTGCAATGAAGGCGTACTCCACATTCCCCAAAGCTCCAGCATTACTGAAGCCTCACCATCAGAATATTTAGTGTCATGTCACGGATACTCGGATGGGAAGTCTGACGTCTCTGCAGAGATTCGGTCGGTGTATTCTACAGCCCCAGCTGACTGGGCCACAAAACGGTTTTCACAATGAGTTCAGACTATAGTTTAGAAAAAGAATGGGACTGGAGACGCTAGCACAAAATTATTATTCTTGACTTGCTATCAGTTGCAACTCAAATTTTCATAAATTTGGTCTGTGCGTTTGCACAGTATGCACTGCAAAACCTGTTACGCCTTGTAAAATGACTCTACTCATAACAAAGATATTTGGAAGCCGATTGTGAAATGTAAATTCCAGTTTAAAACAGTTAATTCAGTGGCAACTTTTTCAAAAAAATTAATATTACTTTTTTTTTTTATATCTATTGAATAAATATAGATTTGTATAGATTTGAGTGATTTATTTCTTGGGCAAATTTGTTTAACTTATATTTAGCTCTAACTTCCTACCATTATAATGAATTTGTATTCATGATTTTTTTCAGCTTTTTCACTTAGTAGAATGACTTTATCTGACATATATATATATATATATATATATATATATATATATATATATATATATATATATATATATATGTATATATATATATATATACAGAGACAGAAAGTGTGTGTGTGTGAGAGAGAGAGAGAGAGAGAGAGAGAGAGAGGGAGAGAGAGAGAGGGACAAACAAACAAACTGAGACAGAGACTGTGACAGAGAAAGAGAGAGAGAGGGAGAGAGAGAGAGAGAGAGAGAGGGAGAGAGAGAGAGAGAGAGAGAGAGAGAACTGGCATAAGAACATAATGCTATAGATATCGAAGTAATCATGATTGTGCCTGGTTGCATTGTTCAAATTCCAGCCGCAAGCTACAACATTGAATAGTGTTATTATACCAATATATTCGGTAACAGAAAATACTATGAGGTTTTTCAGTACATCATCTGTCTCACCAGCGTCCATATTGTTTGCTGACGTCACAGCAATGGCGGTAAACAGATCAACAATATCAATCGGCTCTTATATCTAACAAAAAAGGTACTCAGTGCAATCCATTTCTACAGAATGGAAAGCAATTAGCGCAGTCGAATGGATTGAAAAAAATCATCTTTAAACATAGGTACACGACTATTAGATAGAAACGGCAAAGCAAAACGTCTGCGTTTCATCATCGCATCACTTAATACATTCGAGACCCTTTTATTTAATAGTTTACAGTTATTTATTATTTTTTCATTGACTTTCACTGCCATTTTCTTCCATTTACAACCTACCTTTATTTCCATTGATTCCCTGAGAAATTAAATATACCGTTTCATCTTTTAAAAATCAATTACCGATTCCCAAATTTACGAAAGGAATTTTTTGAGGCTTTTTTAGTTTATGCAAGTGTTGTTCATATTTTTCATCACAATTACAAATCTTATTTATAAATAAACATAATAACATTGCAAAGATATATTAAATTTCATTAGCATATTAATCTAAATTTGTTGATTCATAGTTAAACTCTTTTCGTAACATTAATAAACTTTCTAATGGAAGACAACACTAGATTCAGGATTTTGGTGTGTAAATTCAATTTATGAAGACGGTAATCCATGAAATCATTAACAAAAAATTGGGATATCAGAAAGAATTATCTTCTTTGACATAAAAGCAACTAACAAAAGAAAAATTGAAATAAAACCAATTGCTTCCAGAAAATTATTTATACGATCACATACAGGAGAAATAATGCATGAAATTCAAAAGTGGTTTTACGGAAAAGTAGCTTAAAATTGAGGGTAATAATAGTGAAATCACTTGTTCTCAATACACACACACATATATATATAAAGTCATTCAGAGACAGCTTGTTTCATTGTATAACAAATCTTCAGTATGGCTAGGCTTGAAGCTGGGATCGAAACCCGCCCAACTTTACGTTAGTCTTTGGATCATAACACTCAGCCAGCAAACAAACCACGTTGGGAATTATAAGGCATTACGTAGTAGCTTTTGTTTTGTTTACATTTTTGCCTTACCGGATACCAGAGTGCTCAGTTCCTTCGACGAACTTCGCCTTATACGAGTGTCAGCCGATAATTCCTTCGCCAGTTCTCTGCCTCCGTTGGGGTGCATATATATATATATATATATATATATATATATATATATATATATATATATATATATATATATATGTGTGTGTGTGTGTGTGTGTGGATAGAAACTTCTTTTTCGGGGATTATATTGGCTAAAAAATTAGTCACGCTGTCCTAACATAGATACACCTAGGCTCAATTAACAACGGTCAACAGATTTTCTTGATAAATAAAATAAAAAAAACTGCATCAAAAGTGAACTGATGGCAAGGATAATAGCAGCATTTACCAATTTAGTCAAGAAAAATATCGGAAAGGCTTGCAGGAAGTTGTTTGGAGGTTGTGGTTGAAGTCTTTGAATAAATTCCATCTATAGCATTTTCCGATATTTTTATATAATTCTTTTAAATATATCTGACGAAGTCAGATGTCAGTGTTGTGTTTATTCATAATTAATTTAAACAAAGATTTACACTCTGTATATAGATTTAGCTTTAGAGATAGATAGTATAGCATGATTACATATTACATAGACGGGAAACAGTTATCGATAGATTAGGGCATAGTGTTATATTGTGAAATGTACTTGAGTAAATATCTAAATTTAATGCTGGATTTGAAGACACGCACCTTATCCTAAACCGTAGTCGGAACTGAAATAGATACAAGCCTTTCTTCTAGGTTAAAGCTTAATTCATAAATTTGGCACTGGAAGAGCTTTATAGCAATTAAAATAAAATAAGTAAAAATAAAGTTTGATACCTTAGTCGAGGGTGACCCAAAGGCTCCCTTTTCAAAAGCTACTACAACGAAGTGTACGGGAGGGCGTAACTCTATTCCCTAGATGGTTACCCTTACCTTATAATGCTGAGTGTTAAGCAAGGCGGCGTCAAGTACCATTTTTCGAGTCTTTGATATGATTCAACCTGAGATTAAACCCCGGTCTTGGCGAATACACGACTCATTAGGCCAATGGTCAGGTTAGCAATAAGTAAGTAAGTAAAGTTGTTGACTCTAGTCGAGGGTGACCCGAAGACTCCCTTTTCGATAGCTACAACACCAAGGTGAAGGGAAGGGCGCTACTCCTTTCTCTGGATTGCTCAACTTTACCCTTGATCCTTACCTTATAATGCTGAGTGTTAAGCAATGTATCATCAAGTACCTTTTTTTGAGTCTTTGGTATGACTAGAGCTGGGATTGAACCCAGGTCTCCCGGGCCATTTTCGAAAACTCTAACCTTTATGCCAATGTCTGGTATCGGTGTTTTTCTTTTTGTTTTGTTTTTTGTTTTTATATATATATATATGTTGGTAACACTTACAAATTGACCGAAGGGAGTATAAACTACTGAGAGAGAACCTGGATTTTCAATACGGATTTCTTTCATGACCTTATAAGAGGCCCATCTATGAGCGGACACACAAAAACCAAAACTGCTAGAATTTATTTGAATTTTTTTCTGACTTTCTCTGCCGTTTACACTTCGATATTTTCACTTAGGCAAAACATTCAGCAAGAAAATTATTCGAAAACTAATTGATACGACAAATGAAAAATATAAATAGTTTTTTTTTCTTTTTATGATTTTACTAATGTGAAAATGTATTTATTTATACTTTTGTTAGAACAGTCGCGCTAAAATTATCTAACATCAAGTATAAATCAAGTTTCTATTCAATTTGGAATTTATTCATAATATAATTAAGTCTGTATTCATTCTCATCTGAATATTCAAAATTTATTTATTGAAATGATTCGTATATTCTAATTAGAGTTAATTTTCCTAATTTATATATCTTCTTGCAATCATATTATGCAATCTTGTTTGGTTTATTCATTCAACGGGATATCAACGTTCATGGGTTATCTAATATCAAAGTAATCCTTGTAAAACCATAGCGGGGAAACTGTTTAACCTATTGCTGGGGGATTAAGAGGGTTCATGCCTTCCTGAAAGTATTAGACCGAAAGTGAACGCAATTGTGTGACTGGAGTTTGAAATTCCTTATTACAATGTCACGTCGCGACACAAAAATCTGTACATCCGCGATGGGCAATCAAAGATTGGGTTAGAAATGTATATCAAATTAATTCTTTTTTTTCTTGATTTATTTGCTTGGGCCTCGAAGGTGCGTTTACACAGTATGCACTGCATACGGGGCCCGTGGCGCAGCAGATAGAGGCGTTCAGTCTCTACGGTTCCTGGTGATCATTGTCAGAAGATAGCGGTTTCAAATCCTACCCAAGCCGGCCAGAGGTTTACTTGGTCAAAAGAGTGGTGCGATAGACAACAACTATGGAAGGCAGTAATTACTGGGGATACGGTTACAAGACTCAGCATTCCTATCCGAGGTCACGGTAAATCACCTGAAGAAGGCGAGAGGTGAAATTTGGCCGAAACGTAGTGAAAGAAGAAACAACACAAAAAAAACCTACCAAGATGAGGACAAAAAGTCCGCAATAAATAAAAATTAATTCTCAGATTAAGAAGCCTCATCTCAAACTGATTCCAATTAAAGACAAGTATAAAAATCACTTGTTTCCAAACAGTTTTGTAGTCTCTAGTATTCCAATCAAATGCCAATAATTTGCAGGCGACACTTACGAGGTTTCAAGTAACTAAAAATAATTATCCTTTGTTAACTGTTATAGATTAAAAAGACTTTAATTATTACAAATAATTCACTGTAGTATGTTTTCGATTTATTTAAATAACAAAAATAATTTCGAAATAGCTCTATTAGACCTAGAAATTCGATCCTCATTGGTACTATTCCGATTCAGAGTCAACCTGAGAGTAATGCCAATGAATGGTTTGACTTGGTTTGGTTTGATAGCATATGAAAAACTGTTGGTTATTTTATGTCCTATTTTATTTTGTACACATCATCATCATGTCGTGCTAGTAGCACGGATATCCCTGACCCTCTCTCGCCACTTTTCCCTATCGTTCATCGCCTCAGGCAGGTCTTCTGGACAACATCCTGTATCCTCACATAGTTGCTGAATGTATGTTCGTGCTGGTCGTCCAGTTTTGCACGGCCACGTGTGGGGGTCCACAAGAGTACATCACTTATGAGTTCGCCCCTGCTTCTCCGGCATTGTCCTGCATGTCTGGTTCATCTAACTTAATAGTTTTCGTGATAGGAGGCAGGTGGCGGTACAGTTGGTGTCTTGTGGGGTGTTGCCGCCAGGACTTGTTCGTACACATAAATAGTTTTATTTCAAACAATTCAGTTTAACATAAGTACGCAGTTTAGTTCTATTTGATCCATTTTCAAAAATATTCAGTTGAGTATAAGTAGATAGTTTAAACATAAAAACTGTTCTATTTCAAACAATTCAATTTAATATAAGTACACTGTTTAGTTCTGTTAGACCCAAAGATAGGACCCTATCAAGTGCTAGCTCTGAAGGTCAGTGTGTACCTAGGAGTGATTGCACGAAGTAGTTATTTCTAAATGTAAAAACAGTTCTATTTCAAACAATTCAATTTAGAATAAGTACACAGTTTTTGTTGTTGTTTAAACACATTTAAATGCAAAAGCATTCATTTTCAAACAATTTAGTTTAGCATAAGAACACTGTTTAGTTCTATTAGACCAACAGATAGGATCCTGCCAGGTGCTACCCCACTGGGCGAGAGTGGACATGTGAGCGATTGCAATGAAAGGATACTCTGTATTCCCCAAAGCTTGAGCATTACTGGAGCCTAACCATCAAATTTTTTGTGTCATATCCAGAACACTCGTTGGGAGTGTCTTATCCCTCTAAAGAGATGCCGTCGGTGTATTCTACAGCACCAGCCGACTGGGTCAGGTAATGAATGCGTACTCTACATTTTGCAGATATCCGGAACCAGATCCTCATCATCGGTTGCAATATATTGTCATATGCAGCTTACCTCTATTGGAGCAAGTGACTCAAGGATATCAAGTTGACTTATTCTAAATTCTGTTGAAGAAGATGGGTTTGCTGATTTGGAGGAGCTCTTGATATAACGGTTATCGTCGAATGGATTCCGTGATTTGAGTTCAAACCTTGAAAGAGATTATTTGCATTTGCCATTTGCGAAAGATATGAATCCATTTATTATTCCTAGAGTTTATATATATATATATATATATATATATATATATATGTGTGTGTGTGTGTGTGTGTGTGTGCTTGTATATATATACATATATAGGGCATTGTAATATACCACGATACAAAAATATACAACTGTAATATAATTGCGGAGGGATTTCTTTTTGAATATCTTGCCTTTCTGTCTAGTTAGGATGAGAACCTTTCGGCTCAGTGCATCGGTTAATTAGGTGCAAACATGAGCGCATGTATTCACGCGCGTGCGGGCAGGATGCGTCATTTACAGATGTCAAGATAAAACCCCAGATAGTGATTGAGACCAGGGGGTGTGCATGACGTCATGCACCGGAAGTGTGGGCTGAGGATTTGGGGAATTTATGAGAAAGCAGGGAGTTTAGTTCTTGCCTCCGAACGAGAGAGTCGAGATTGAGAGCTGGGCGCCGCTCGTTGGTTGGGTTGAGAGCTGACGATGTAAAAGCAGTCAGCATAGAAATATTGTGTGTCTCCCTCTCCTCATGTTGAAATACCTTTTAACTCAAAGGTAACAAAGTTTCGTACCTGAACCAATTTCGTGTTTTCGGATTCCTATATATGTTCATGAATATTTTATGAACATAATGTCTATTTCACATATCCGTATCATGGGTATATTACACGACCATGATCCGAATACGTGAAAAAGACACGGGGAATCCGCAAAACACGAAATTGGTTCAGGTACGAAACCTTTAATTACGTTTTGAGTTTAAGGTTTTTCGACATAAGGAGAGAGAGACACAGTTTCTTCAACAAATGCGCGGCACATTCCGTAGACCCCAACTGGTCTCGCCGAGGCGAGACCAAAAATCGACTACCCTCCTCTAGACTTGAATCTCAACTATCTCTTTCGGAGTTTAAATCTCAACTCACTGTTTTTTTTTTCAAATTCCAAAATCCTCAGCACTTTCGGGCATGACATCATTCACGTCCCCGGGCGTATTTTCTATCTGGGTTTTTTATTGTGACATCTCTGATTGTCACATCCGCCCCGCGCGTGCGTGAACCCCTGCAATCAATGTGTGCACCTAAGCGATGCACTAAGCGAAAGGTTCTCAGCCTATCTAAACCGAAAGGCAAGATATATAAAACGAAATCCCTTCGCAAATATAATACAGCATAAGCTGCTCTTTAACCTTTGTATTGTAACCAATTCGAGAGAATGAAAGTTTCGAGTCCAAACCAAATGTAAACCTGGCAATTCTTGTTGAAGTTACATTACATAAGTACAACCACAACAAGCAAACTGACAGGACCAGTGATAGAAGAAGTGGGGATGATGATGATATCAGTGTGCATTTGTGTTATTATTAAAAATTAGAAAAGTTAGTACTATCACTGGATTTATAGCTGAGATTGTGATATTGCGATTTATTTTTCTTCTTCTTCTTCTTCTTCTTCTTCTTCTTCTTCTTCTTCTTCTTCTTATTATTATTATTATTATTATTATTATTATTATTATTGACAAGTGTTTTGCATCGGTACTTATACTCCAGCAATACACAAAACAATACAGTCAATTTCACAATGTGTCCACGCACAATAAATTTTTATTATTCCCACAACAGCGAATTCTAAAATACAATAAACTAAATGCTACCAAACGTAAATGTGTACAAAGTTAACAAAAAAACAAAAAAAACAAAGACAAACGTCAATAGAGAAGCTAAAAATAAAAAGAAAAAGAAAAAAATGTGAAAAAAAAAGAATTTTCTCATCTATTATTGTGTATTTTCCTTCACCTCCTTTTTGGTTCCTTTTTTCTTTTTGCTTTTCATCCAACTTTTTTTATTTTTTTATTTTAACTTTTACTTTCTTTTTTTTTAACCTATCTTTTTTATTATATTTCTATTTTTGCTTTTTTAAATATTATCTTCGGTCTGTTATTCTCGACTTTTTGTCTGTTTATATTCTCGCCAATGGTTTTACGCGACAAATCCGATGGATGACAAGAAGATGTCTTCTCCAGAAGACAGTTGACATCAATCATGATCTCATCTGACGCCTGCTTTGACAAAAGACGTCCATTTCCGAATCGGATGGGAGCAAAACTGAAATAGAGAGAGGCGAAAAGGAAAAGAAAAACAACTAAAACCAATATATATATATATATATATATATATATATATCGGGAAGATAGGGGAGAGAAAGAAAGAGAGAGTCAGAAAGAAAGAGTGAATGAAGGAAAGGAAGAGAAATTGAGTGCTTCGTTGGTTGATTAAGTTAGAAAGAAAAAGTGTGTGCGTGACATAAAGAGGGGACTAAGAGAGAAAGAGAAATACATTAAGTGACTTAGTAAATTAGTGGCAAAGTGAGTGCGTGAGTGAGTGAGTGAGTGAGAGCAAGAGGGAGAGAGATAAGTTGAGATAGGGAGACAGGGAAAAAAAGTGATTTAAACAGAGTGAAAGAGATTGGATGAAGGAGTACAGAGAAAGAAAGAGAAACGGTAAGACATAGAGAAAGAGAAAAAAAAGTAAAAAAAAAATAAACGATAGGACAATTTTCATTATTATTTTTGGTCGGGTCGTGTACGCAGTTTTCTTTGCTTTTTGGAACCGGGAAAGAAATGTCTTTGTTACTAGCAATTTAAAAATGTCTGCTCGTTTCGACCGAGTAACGTTAAGAACGCTCTGGCTCAATTGTAAACGACGTTATTTTAAGACACGTGTGACATCAGTGAAGATTTACAACCAATTTCAAATGACAAAACTTCAGTTGACAATAAAATACAAAGTAAGGTCAATCGTATAAATCAATTCCACAAAAAAGCCGTTACTCATGTAATTATTGATTTTTGATAGATTGTTTAAGAGAACAATAAAAAATAAATGGATTCTTAGTTATTCTATTGTACGCTTCCTGACATTATTATTATTATTATTATTATTATTATTATTATTATTATTATTATTATTATTATTTACTCCTTTAGCGTTTTTCACATCAGTAATAGCTCATGGTTTTTCACTGGAGTTTGAGTGACAGCAAGTCTCTTCAAGTCTCCAGGACTCTCCGTTGTATTCTGGCCGTTCTCAATAATGCTGTCATTTGGAGTCTTGAAGATAGCTTTTGGATAGCTTTTTTGATTCTCTAGCGAGGTCAAGATACTGATCCTTCTTTTCAAATTACTTCAGATTTATTCCGTGGCCCGCCGGTTTATGAGGGTCATTTTCTAGGACAGGTGCTGGGTTGTGCATATACTATTTGTTAGTATGGTCAAATTTAAATTTCTTGAACATTTCCAAGTGGATCACCTTGCCAACCGAGTCGTGTCTCGCCTTATACTCCTTCTGAGCTAATTTGCTGCATTCGCTTATTATTTGATTGATTGTTTCGTCTCTGTCACCGCTTAGCCAACATTTACTGTTTTGTTGCGACTTATCAATTCTCACATTGATATAATTGGCCCTTATGGCGTTGTCCTGAGGTGCTATGAGGAGAGATTCCGTTTCTCTCTTAAGGTTTCCTTATTATTATTCCTTGAAAAATTTCCACATCAGAGTTAGCTGATGGTCTTTCATTAGAGTTTGAGTGTCAGCAAGTCTTGGCAAGTCTCTAGGACTCTTCTCAGGATTCTGACCGATCTCAATAGTGCTGTCGTTTGGATGGTGTCCACTCATCCTCTTATTTCCAAGTCCTCCACTCCTATTATTCTTATTATTATTAATCTTTGAGAATTTTTCAAGCCAACATTAGCTGATGCTCGTTCACTGGAGTTTGAGATGCAGCAAGTCTCCTCATGTCTCTATTGGACTCTTCTTGGGATTCTAGCCGATCTCAATAAAGCAGTAGTTTGGATTGTCTCCAATCTCCCTCTCATTTCCAAGCACTCCTCTCTTTGTATCAGTCATTTGGTAACTGCACCAGTAGCACCAATTACAATTGTTATAACTGTCATTTTCATGTCCGAAGTTTCTTTAATTCCCAAGCCAGGTCATGGTACTTTTTTTTTTTTCGCTTTCTTTCAATTCTACTCAATTGTCAGCCGGTACAGCACAGTCCACATTTCTGCAAGTTCTCTTTTTTGTTGATTATTATTGCGTCTAGTCGTCTGGCCGAGATTAGGTGATCCGTAATTATATTGTTATTATTGTTTACTCCTCTAGAGTTTTTCACATCAGTTTTAGCTGATGGTTTCTCACTGGAGTTTGAGTGACAGCAAGTCTCCTCGAGTCACCAGGACACTTTTCCGTATTCTGGGCCCTTTCAGTAATGCTGTCATTTGGATAGTCTCCACCCACCCACCAACTTCCAAGTCCTCCAGGCCTTTTAATAATCCTTGAGTTATTGTGTCAAAAGCACCAATCACAATTGGTACAATCGTCACTTGCATGTTCCACAGCTTTTTCAATTCTCTAGCAAGGTCGAGGTACTCATCTTTCTTTGCACATTCTTTCAGTTTTATTCTGTGGTTAGCCAGGACAGCAAAGTCGATAATTTCTTAAATTCTCTTTTTTTTTTTTTGGTTGATTATTATATGGTCTGGTCTTCTAGCCGTGATTAGGTAATCTGTGTGTATGTCAAAGTCTCATAGGAGCTTATGTGTGTCATTTTCCAGGACATGTGCTTGGTTGTGCATATATCATTTGTTCGTAAGATCAAATTTAAAGTTCTTGTACATTTCCCAGTGGATCACCTAGCTCACCCAGTCATGTCTAGTCTTATACTCTTTCAGTGCGAATTTGCTGCATTCGCTTATTATGTGATTGATAGTTTCGTCTCTGTCACTGCATAGCGTACATTTGCTATTTTGTTGAGTCTTATCTATTCTCGCCTTGACATGATTGGTTTTTATTGCGTTGTTTTGCGCTACCATTAGGAGAGATTCTGTTTCTCACTGAAGGTCTCCTTTTCTTAGCCAGGTCTAGGTTTAGTAGTGTGAGATGTTGTTTATTAGTCGTTTAAAATGCCCATAGAGTTGTTTCTCCCCATGTTTGTTTCCTGGTTATTGTCATTCTGTTATCTATCGTATTGTCTGTTGTTTCTGATGGCTGCAGTCAGTCCTCATTCCTGTTTTTCTGTGTAGTCTTCGAGTCGTTTTATCGATGCGTGAACGCTGTCTTCGATGTTGGCAAGTCCTCTTCCCCACTCTTTTCTTGATACATGTAGTCTGTCAACGTCGTCTCTGGGATGTAATGTCTTGTGCATGGTCATTATTTTTCTAGTTCTTTGGTCCATTGGTTTAATTTCCTCTTTGGTCTACTTGAGAAAGGGTCCTGAGTATCTATCGATGTGTACAGCCCAAGTATTTATTCTTTTGATTAGGTTTCTGCCAGAGAGCTTAGTCTCGAGTAGTTTCCTAGTTCTCTTGAGATATTCTTTTTGGATTTTATTTATTATTATTATTATTATTATTATTATTATTTAATCCTTTAGAGTTTTTCACATCAGTGTTAGCTGATGGTTTTTCACTGGATTTTGAATGACAGCAAGTCTCCTGGACTCGTCTCATGATTCTGGCCGTTCTCAGCAATGCTGTCGTTTGGATAGTCTCTACCCGTCCGCCAACTTCCAAGTCCTCCAGGCCTTTTAATAATCCTTTAGTTATTGTACCTAACGCACCAATCACAATTGGTACAATCGTTACTTTCATGTTCCACAGATTTTTCAATTCTCTAGCAAGGTCGAGGTACTTATCCTTCTTTTCACTTTCCTTCAGATTTATTCTATGGTCCACCGGGACAGCAAAGTCGACTATTTCGCAAATTCTATATTTTTTGCTGATTATTATGATTATTATTATTATTGTTCACTCATTAGAGCTTTTCACATCAGCGATAGCCGATGGTTTTTCACTGAAGTCTGAGTGACAGCAAGTCTCCTCAAGTCTCCAGGACTCTTCTTAGCATTCTGGCAGTTCTCAGCAATGCTGTCGTTTGGATGGTCTCCACTCGTCCGCAAACCTCCAAGTCCTCTAGACCCTTTAGTAATCCCTTAGTTACTGTTCCAAACGCACCAATTACAATTGGTATAATTGTCATCTGCATGTTCCACAGTTTTTTCAGTTCCCTAGCAAGGTCGAGGTACTTATCCTTCTTTTCACATTCTTTCAGTTTTATTCTGTGGTCAGCCGGGACAGCAAAGCCGACTATTTTGCAAGTTCTCTTTTTTTTTTGTTGATTATTATTAAGTCTGGTCTCCTGGCCTGGATTAGGTGATCCGTTTGTATATTAAAGTCCCATAGGAGTTTGTGCGAGTCATTTTCTAGGACAGGTGCTGGGTTGTGCATATACCATTTGTTAGTATGGTCGAATTTAAATTTCTTACTCATTTCCCAGTGAATCACCTTACCGACCCAGTCGTGTCTTGCCTTATACTCCCGCTGTGCTAATTTGCTGCATTCGCTTATTGTATGATTGATGGTTTCATCTCTGTCACCACATAGCCTGCATTTGCTATTTTGTTGCGTCTTATCTATTCTCGCTTTGATATGATTCGTTCTTATGGTGTTGTCCTGTGCTGCTATTAGGAGAGATTCTGTTTCTCTCTTAAAGTTTCCTTTTCTTAGCCATGTCCAAGTTTGGTCGTGTGAGATATTGTTTATTAGTCGTTTAAAGCGGCCATAGAATTGTTTCCTTTCCCATTTTTGTTTCCTAGTTATTGTCATTTTATTGTTCATAGTATTCTCAGTTTCGTGTCTGGTGGCTGTAATGAGTCCTCCTTCGTATTTTTGTATATAGTTTTCGAGTCGATGTATGGATGTGTCAACGCTGTCTTCAATGCTGGCAAGTCCTCTTCCTCCCTCGTTTCTACATACACATAGTCTGTCAACGTCGTCTCTGGGATGCAATGTCTTATGCATTGTCATTAGTTTTTATGATTATTATTATCATTCGAGAGTTTTTCATACCAGCGTAAACTGATGATTTCTCAAAAGACTGCAATTCCCCTCAAATCTTCGTGATTCTTCTCAGTATTCTAACTGATCTTAAAATGCAGCGGTTTTAATGTTCTCTGTTGGTTCTATTATTTTCCAAGTACCCCGCTATTATTATTATTATTATTATTATTATTATTATTATTATCTGTTAGTTTTCACACCAGTTTTTACTGTGATATAAGTGAGACAATGTTTCCTGAAGTCTACTGGATTGTTATAATTATTCTCTATTGATTTTAGAGTGCTGTGGTCTGAATGTTATGGATTGTTCCTCTGATCCTTTGTTCATTCTGTCTTCTTTTTCATGTTCCTGGAGACTGTTCCAAGAGCCCCAATTACAATTGGTAGTACCGTCACCTTCATGTTCCCCAACTTCTGCGACTCTCTGACAAAATCCAAGTATTTGTTTATCTTTTCACTTTCTTTCATTGTTTTTTTCTCTACTTCGCTGAAGCAGCATAAACCACTAGATAAAACGTTCATTCTTCGAACAATTAGATGTCTGCTTGTGACGAAAAGTCGATAAGAATTTTATACGTCTCATTTTCTTAGACAGATTCTAGTTTATATATATATAAATTTTCAGCATCGTGAAAAATCAGTCTCTGGTACAATTCACAGTGGATCACCTTTCCAATCCAGTTGTGCTTTTCGTTTGTCGTTCTTTTGTGCCAGTTTGTTGAATTTGCGTATTATGTAATTAACCCTTTTATCCTTTTTACAATATAACCTCGACATGCTGAAAATATCGTCTATTTTTTGTGCTGCTAGTATGAATTCATTTAACCAACTCCTCTGCAAAAGGCAGGATGTGATACCAGGTCACCTTTAAAACGGAGTAAAGCTTTTGTTCATAATTTTCCTTTTCCCACTTTCTTGCTTGTCCAAGGCAAAAAAACAAAACAAAGTCTGACCAAATATTTTCCAATCTTTGGTGAGATGAATTCATGCAAATAGCCTCGTGTAGGATTTGAAGTCTGTTACCTAATTCCATTTTCTTATAAAGATGAACGTGACACTAATAGCGCCTTCCCGTAAATGCTTTATAGATTTCATATTAGCGTAAGCGCCCATTGTCAATCAACCTGTATTGTTTGTAATTCTTCGTTATCTCTATAGCTGTATGTGACAATTCCTTATTGACCAGATCGTCTCATATTTTCCACATTGCTGACCACAATGTATTTTTGTTTGTTTTTTTATCTCACTCTCCTTCTACAGGCTGACCCGAATCGTATAAAAATTTCATCTTCCCATCGTCGTGGAGGTCTTCCGTGTGGTCGTTTCTCCTTTCTCAGATACCACAACTTTATATGTCAACTTGTTGACTGGTAACCTTGTGATATATACGGCCAAGCGGAACTTTGGCTTTTGGGATTCTGCAATCATGTCATTCATTTCATCCCACTTCCGAATTACCTCTATTCAGACATGCTCACTCAACGATAATCCTAGTATAGATATTTCCATAGCTCTCTGTGTGGTTCTCAGTCTCTGTTCTTTCTTCTTTGTGTTAGCAATTATTCGAGAGCGTGTAAAATCAAAAGGAGATATGTGCCATTTATAATAATGATACGTCAGGTCTTGTCCGGCATTTCTTTGAGCTGATCTTTTACCGTATAAATGCCATCCCCTTTTCTATTCTCAGATAGATTTCCACCTCCCTGACTTGGGGCATATTCATCATCCATCAAAGAAGACATTGTGTTTCATCTTCTCGAGTTTATCTTTTCCCATTACTTTATAGCCCTGCAGTACATCATCGGAACATATATTCTTTTGTTTATTTATCTAGTTTTGTATGCTGTTTCTGTTAAGGACGACGGCTGAACTTTGTTCAGTTCAGTCAGCATGACCGATAATTGACTAGTGACAGATACTTTGAAATGTAAAAATGCAAGTTTTGATATTAGACAATTACGCAAGAAAGAAGCATCTAAGACACAACCGCTTTGCTTGAGGAAGTAATTCTATAAAAAAAAAAACATTCGTCGGAAATCTGCTTTTTTTATAGAGTTGAACAAGATATTATTACTCATCATCATCAACAAGGATTCCATTGACGTCTTGTCTATCTATCTCCTGGTAGGCCCTCTTGGTAGGTGTGCTAAATTGCATCCAGTGTCAGCACAGAGCTCGTGTATATAAGCTTTTGTTGATCGGTCAAAATTGGTGTGTCCATGTGTCCACAGGAGAAAGTCGCTTATGAGTTACTCCCTTCTTAAGAAGTGCCCACCATGTCATGTACATCTTATTTAGATTGGTTATTTGATGAGACGTGAGTGACCGAAAAGCAGCCGCTTTCTGTGGTGCTACTTCTTTGACGTGTTAAAAAAAGAATACATCAGAATAGATATTGTGTAATACCCATCCAGCATTTTCACACCACGTTTTCTGTCATGCTACTTCTATGATATGTTAAAAAAAGAATACATCAGAATAGATATTGTGTAATACCCATCCAGCATTTTCATATCATGTTTCTTGGTGGCACAAATATACAGCACTTCTGATAAAGCTACAGTATTATTGAATTCCCCTTTATTTTATCGGAGAGATCAGATTTTTATTCGATCAATAAATTGTCAATTACAGTCTAGGCCTTTCCTGTGCGTATGCTGACATCACTTTCTGTAGATGAGATATTGGTACCAAGGTATATGAACTGGCCTACTAGTTTCAGACGCTCATCTTTCAATTTGGAGATAAATTGATCTTGTTGAAATCATAGGAACTCTGTATTATTTTTTCGCGTACTGCCTTTTCCAGGTTGGGTTGCAGGAACTTGGCTTGTGCGGGTATATTTGAAAGAAGCTCAAGATACTCGCTGTAGCCTGAGGCGGCTCGGGTGGTGTAATTTTTAACAAGTTTGATAAGAAAGCTTTCACGAGAGACTTCGAGTATCATTGGGTACCCCATCAGATCAGCCTTATGCCACATCTTAGCAAAACAATTAGTAATTACTACTCTCCGTAGCTTGAATCAGTAATGGTTTCTTTTGGATATCGTCAATCTCTTGCCTTTTTTAATGTGATGCCATTTTCTTTCATTAGATCTGTTAACGTTTGTAGTACGTAATCAAAGCAGATTACAAATAAATATGGTGCTTATTTATCTCTCTGCAAGATTATATCAAAATAGTCAGTGATGTTATTGGGAGACCGAAACATTGCTTTCATGTTTTTATTGAATGTCACCCAAGGTTAGAAGAAAGAAAATGATATTCATAGAACGAACCATAGTAACTTCATTTAAGAATGTTCCATAAAATTAGCTTATTAATCTGAATCGATTGCTTGTGCTATACATGTCACTGTTTAAGTAATGTAATTTAAAGTTTTATCTAAAAATGAAAAATGAAAAAATCCGAATATGACATGGTTATATATGTACGTATTATAATACATTGCTTATGATTTTTAGTTTTTATTAAAATAACAAAATTCCTGATTCTAATCTATTTGATAAGAAGTTTCTTGACTCACTAATAAGATACAGAAAACATTTTCATTTCAAGCTTATCAATGAAACTTAAGAGTACTCTTTAAGTAATGGAGCACATAAGTTTATGAATAATTAAAGCAAAGGGGGTGAGTGGAAAACTTAAGGAGTTGGCAGACTTAAAGAATGAGGTAGGGGTGCGAAAACAATGGTAACATTGTCCCTTTTTCAGAGAGATTGTTTTAAAACAAGTTAGGGAAGCTAAGTTTTCTAGGAATAAATTTTCACAGTCGAATTGCCCAATTTTTTTATAATCACATATTTCTCTTTTTCTCCAATGTCTGTCTCTGTGACAGCCTGTCTTTCAGTCTTCTGTCTCCCTGTCTCGCTCTCTATCACTCTTATTTTATATGTCTCTCTCTAAATATATATCATTATCATCATCATGTTCAGCTAGTCCGGATTTCCCTGACCGTCTCTCGCTACTCATCTCTATCGTCCATCGGTCCCAGCAGGTCTTTCAGGCCACGTCCCGTATCAGTACACAGCTGAAGTGGTCCACAGGAGCACATCGCTTATGAATTCGTCCTTACTTCTCCAATAGTGTCCCGCATTTCCTAAAGCGTCTAATTTGGATGGTTTTCAAGATGGGTGGTTGGTGGCTGTAAAGCTGCTATATATACATAATATCTGTGTATATATACACTACCAGTAAAAAGTATTTATCCACCCGCAAAAAGTTATTTCTCATTCTAAAAGTGTTATTCTTTATGAAGCACTTCAATGATTTTATTTGTTATACTAAATGCAAATCTTACTCAGTAACATTGACCAAATAGCTTTTCAAACATTGATTTAAAGACGTTTTTCTTTAGTAGTGAGCCTGAATTTCCAAAAGTTACAACAACATGAACTCTTATTAGGCTATTATGTGTTGAATTACTGCTCGCTAGATAAAACCAGTTTTAACAAGGCAGACGGGAATTTCCTCAGGGTCACCTGCTTTTGTGAAAGAAGGCTGACTGCTCCAAACATTACAGCAAAACTGAACCAATTCCGTGAAAAAAAAAGGTGTCAGCATCTACTATGAGAAGATTCTTTGAAGCTGGTCAATATGGCAGAATTGTTGCCAAGAAACCCCCGTTGAGGAAGCAAAACAATGTCAAAAAGCTCCAGTAGACCAACATATACAAAAGTTGGATAACAAACCAGTGAAATACGTCCTTTCACTTAGAAAACTTTCGGTCAATAGGAGAGTCTACGAACGGCAAAGAATTGGTAAAAGAGCTGCATCTTTATGTATAACACCAACTGGAAAGCATGGAGGTGGCTCTTTTAGGGTGTGGGGGAATTTTTCAAATCGGATTTGCACAAAATGAAAGGCAAATTAAATCAGCCCAGCTATCACAGCATACTTTAGCATCAGGCGATCCCATCAGGAACGCGGCTTGTGAGTCAAAGATTTGTACCTTTGCAAGATAATGACCCAATGTATGCGAGACACATTAAAGGCAGAACACGCCCTTCAACTGATGACTTGGCCGATTAAATCTGGACATAAATCCCATTGAACTGCTGTGGGATGAACTTGACCGATAAGCCAGAGCTAAAGAACCCACAAGCGAGGCTTACCTCTGGAAACTTTAGCAAGAAAGTTGGGCAGTCTTTAGTGGAAAGAATACCGAGAAACTGTGAAGCAATGATTCTGACCGATGGGAGTCATTTTGATAAATCAAAAGTTTAAAAAGTTTTTGATTTTTTGTTTGTTTAATTTGTAAAGACTTGAATTTAGTATGATAAATAAAACCATTGTGGTGCTAAAAAAAAATTTGTTAATAACACTTTTAGGATGAGAAATAAAAAATCTTTGAGGCTCGACAGGCATAATATATATATATATATATATATATATATATATATATATATATATATATATATATATATATATATATATATATATGTGTGTGTGTGTGTGTGTGTGTGTTTAGAAACATAATAGTGTTAAAACAGTTTGCGAGAAACCTTTCAATATATATATATATATATATATATATATATATATATATATATATATATATATATATATATATTCATACACAAATGTCTACCATGTAACAACTGAAATTGAAATATCCATGAGGACTGAAGTAAATAAAATGATGTTTATACATAAGCAGACGGAAACATATTTACTATGTTTAAACTGTTACATATAAACATGACTTTTCTCGAGAAAAAGTTCTGAAAATACTTATTTTCAAAATGATTATCTTGCTTGAACTTGTCGACTGTTGCTTTGACCATGAAATTGAAAGCGCGAAAAGTCTAATCTTTTTGTCATATCCATCATGCCATAATATTATTTATGCGTCTATCCAATTCCTCTGATGTTTTTATGGAAATGTTCAAAATAATATTTATATGGTAAGAGATGATCAACATCTTATTCTTTACTCTGGTTTTTTATTCAATGACTTAACATAGCATTTATAGATTACTCTTCTTTTTACAAGGAATGACCCATTATTTTAATTATGATAGCATGTTTAATGTAGTTTTTTTTTCTTTACATTGCTACTCCTCACTTTTTCTACTCAGTATTGGGAGATGGGGATTTTTACCAAAGACATTGATACAAATATTCTCAAACTGTTTTGAACCCTGCCGAGAAGCTTAGAATACGATGTCTATCCAAGAATAAAATATCCCCAAAAATTAGCGTCATGGGTAGGACAGTAACATTCATCTTAAAGTGTAGCTTCAGTTCTCGAATTCTCAGGGGAATGGAGAACCCAATCATCCTTATTTCTAACTCAGAGTGATAATACCTACTTGAATCCCCACCCCCTATGAGTGAAATAGATTTTTGACAAATTATTCTTGATCGGTAAGAATTATTGAACTATAAATAAGTTAAATAATAAAATAATGATTTGCATTAAGAATAGTTTCTTGAAGCCATAATTCTCTATTAATCATTATTATTACTTATTTGAAGACATATAATTATTAGCAATGAATAGGATAGCTTAAAACAGTACAAATGTAATCAAATTGTTTGTATTAGATAGGAATAGTTGATATCATATAACTGTAAATCATTTCAAATGAGAACCGTTACTTGAAGCTACGAAGGTTTACTAAGGATTAATACTAGTTACTTCAAATCATTATAACTCTGTGTTAAAAATGTTATATCTTTAGAGAAATAATTATTTGGAATTACAAATGTATTGTTATTGGTTAGGAATACTTGAAGCTATTTTATTGTGTGCAATTTATTCATGTGAATAATCTTGATTAACATATAACAAGGAGCAAAATCTCTTAAGAAAAAACTACACGAAACCAACATATAATCGTACTACGAAGACGATTCCCTAACCTGTTGGTATTAAATACTCGTTGTCATGTCGACATGCCATTAAGATGAATTAATCAATCCGTCAATAAATCAATCAATCAAACTGCCATAGCTTTTAATCTCGGTGTGTCATTTTATTCTCTGCACGGCTAAGTGTTACACTGTATCTCTGCAGTGGGGTAAGACCCCCACTGACCAGTGTCCTGGGTATGACACTAAAAATTATGATGGTGAGGCTCCAGTAATGCTTAAGCTCTGGGAAATGCGGAATACCCTTTCACTGCCATCGCTATCAGGTCCACTCTGGCACAGAGTGCTAGCACCTGATAGGGTCTTATCTATGGTCCAAATAGAACTGTTCGACATTCAGCTGTGAAAAAAAATGACTTATAATAAATCATTTGAACTGAGTGCAAACAGATATCTTATGCTAAACTGAACTGTTAGAAACATAACTGTTTGATCATTTAACTGTATATAAGCAAATGACTGATATTTAATTGAATTATTAAGGATACATAGCAATACTTGGAACCATTTAACTTTTTTGACTTATTCTAAAATGAATTGTAAGAAATAAAACAGCTTGATTATTTAAATGTGTGTATTCACAAAATGTGTTTACAAATCATATATTTAATATATATGTAAAATTTGGTATTTGATAACCAACAATGGTTGATATGCCATAAAACCAATCCAAATCAAACTAAGTAACTCTTTCGTTTTTTGCAGTAACCTCATAGTCACCAAATGGTGATCACGCAATAAGTTTTCAATTTTCTGATTTCTACAATGCAAGGGAATTCATGATATAAATTAAACTGTAAAGGTATCTAAAATTGTCTGAGACAAGGTCACAAGTGCTGGGCACATATTTTTGATTTAATTCTTTATACACCAGTCCACCTCCTCCTCCTCCTTTTTATCATCATCATCATCATCAAGTCAAGGTGATGGCACGGCATTCCCATGCTCTTTTTTGCCATCTTTCCAATCGTTTATCAGTTGTGGCAGTTTTTGCACTGAGTTACAGTATGCCAAAGTTTACTGGCCAGCCAGTGCGGATTCATATGTAGAAATCAATTTGTCTGTATTGAGTTCATCCCTTTTTCTTCAGCAGTGCCTTGTATGTCTTGTTAGTCATACTTGGATAGCTTGTAAGATGAGAGATAATCGTACTGGGTCAATTTCTTGATTTTGTCACAACACAGAAACGTTTTTGATCACTTCTGTTTTAACGATTGAGACTAATTTAAATGTAATTGAGTAAAAAAAACGAGAGATTATAAAAAATAGTATAGAATACTGAAGAAACTATACGTAAAATGTAGGAAAGTTAATGAAATGGTTGTTAGAAAGTCATATCTCATAGACATGCTTTTCAAGTGAAACATTATATTCAGGTGAGAAAATTGTCAAAGATACTCACTATAAGGCACAGTTAAAATCAGTCTAACTTATTGAGAATATCTAAATACATTGTTCAATGTAATGTTTTTTTTTTTTTCTAATTTCCATACATGGCTTCCCGATCGGCCCTGATAGACTAATGTAAATTCCGAGGGTTAGAGACGTTATAATGTGAATATTGAAGCAATATCCTTATCCCCCTGATATATATAATCACTACATATTCCTATTTTGTTCGGTAAAGAATTTTTTTGTAAATCTCAAAAAATGAATTAGCTCTGAAACAAGATTGGGATTCGCTCGATAGCGCGTTTGGAAGCAATGTCGTACTTCATAATAAATATACTCATGAAAGCTATCAATCTCTATTTATATTTTGCTATAATGTTGTAATCATCTGCAACCACCTCCAATCCCTGATGCTCAACTATTAGACCGACAAAAAAAAGGTCAGTCATGAGAACTCTTTTTATAGGTGTGACCGACGGTTAAACATGACATCCAGATTATTTCAATCATCTCATCTTTGTCTTTGTAACCTTTCTTGAAGTCGCCAGCACTTCTGCAACATCCCGATAAAGATTATAGAAGCGTGGGTTTGCCTGATAGAAGACTCCGGATGCTGAATATTTTTATCTATTAGTGACTTTGGAATATTGTTTTCATCTTTATTGTTACATCCACCACGTTTCGGCTGATGTATTTTTCGGGCTTCTTCAAGTGTTTCTTGTCGAACTCGGGAACCTATACGGACGTTCATTGAGAACTCTTTATTTTTTCTACAGAGGTAGATAGTTCAAATTCCATTTAACACAACCGGATACAAGTGCCAAAATAGAGTAAGAATTCCTTGTTATTATCCTGTTGTCAGGATTGAACCAACAACCTTCTCTTTAGATCACTTTTTAGCTAAACGCATATATTTCCGTGTGTGTGTGTGTGTGTGAGTGAGAGAGAGAGAGAGAGAGAGAGAGAGAGAGAGACAGAATGGCTTCATCTCAGTAACCCTTAAACAATCAGTAGATTTTAGGGCAGACAATGATATTAATTTAACAATTAATTTAACAACTGGTCCAGAAGAGGGTGAAATTATGAATTCAAAGCAGCTGTAAGCTCGACAAAATTGAGCTTGTCTAAAATCTTGCCAATGTCGAAGAGGTTTGGTAAATGCAGACAGAATTTATATACGTGCATTTATATCTATTACATTTAGTAAATTGTTGCAGTGCAACTGTGAACACACACACACATACACAAACACGCCGATATATATATATATATATATATATATATATATACCTTATTATGTATTTTCTCCTACATATTTTGTGTATCTCCCCTCTCTCTCTCTCTCTCTCTCTCTCTCTCTCTCTCTCTCTGGATAGATAGATTGATAGAAAGTGAGAGATGTTGAGAGAGAACGCGAGAGAATGAACGAGAGAGATGTTTAGATATTAAATATATATATATATATATATATATATATATATATATATATATATATATATATATATATATATATATATGTCGGCTTTATTTTCTCTAACACACTCTCTCTCCCCCTCTCTTTCTCTCTCTCTGTATATATATATACATATATATATATATATATATATATATACATATATATACATATATATATATATATATACATATATATATATATATAGAGAGAGAGAGAGAGATTGAGAGAGATAAAATGAGAGAGAACACGAGAGAATGAAAAAGAGAGAAATATATATATATATATATATATATATATATATAGATTGACAGAGAGAAAAAGAGAGAGAACATGAGAGAATGAAAAAGAGAGAAATATATATATATATATATATATATATATATATATATAGAGAGAGAGAGAGAGAGAGAGAGAGAGAGATTGAGAGAGATAAAATGAGAGAGAACACGAGAGAATTAAAAAGAGAGAAATATATATATATATATATATATATATATATATATATATATATATATATATATTGACAGAGAGAATAAGAGAGAGAACATGAGAGAATGAAAAAGAGAGAAATTTATATATATATATATATATATATATATATATGCGTGTGTGTATGCATGTGCGTGTGTGTTGACAATAGACTTTTTTTTATATCTTAATCAATCATGATTTCACCAGAGACACGCAGATACACTTAAGAAATCTACACTCAACCCCTCTAGATATATTTAATTATGTGAGCATGTTTTGTTTTTTGTCAGTGTGTTTACTTGGGTGTGGTGTTTTAGCGACTTTTTCAAAAATACTTTTATATACAGAGATATACAAAGCAAAGAAGCTCACGTGTTTTATGATTTAATTTTTTCTTGAATATTCTTTTCAACACCTCAATACACCAGGACGTATGTATAGCCACACACATCCTAACGCGTACGACCCTCAAACACACGAAGATATGTTTAGTTTTGGGTTCTTTATTTAATGGCATATCAACCTTTGTAGGTTATTTAATGCCAAAGCCATTCTTCTAAAAGAACAGTAGTGGTTCTATTTAACCCATAGCTGGGAGGATAAGGGTAGATTTACCCGAAAGTGAACGTAATAGCGCGACTGGAGTACGATCTTGCTTACTACAATTCCGCAGTCCCTGACTTTAACCATTACACCACGATGACACCCCCGAAAATATCTTCACATAGTCACATAGTCACAGAACTGTGTAAGTGCATTAGTGAATATAAACATGCCATCTGTCATTATTGTACTTGTAAAAAAGTGCACATTTTTTGGTTTGCGTGATTGTTTTTTTTTATATACTTTTTACTTGTACGTGTTTCAAGCATTATTCATTCGAGTTATATATTATCGTTTCCTTATTTTCTCTAAGTTTTCCGTCAAGAGAAGACATAACATTAATTGTAAAACCTCACAGTCACGTAAATTTAGAAGTTCTTTTTAAGTGTTTGTAGATAGAGTGTTGACGAAGACGAATGTCCTGTCAACTGGTCACGTCAATTGAAATAATACAAGACAGCAAAATTAAATCGAGCAAAAAATTTCATTAGTACTGGGTCAAGTTCTTCATGTTGTCACTTCGCAGAAACGTTACTCAATACCAGTGTTTTTAGTATGGAGACCAAATTAAATGTAATTGAGTCAAGAACGACATATTGTAAAAAATAGGAAGGATATTACTTGGAGTAAGGGGAAAGACAGACCTCGTGTAGAATACTAAAGAAAATATATGTAAAAAAAGGGGTTAATTAAATGGCTGTTAGAAGTTCATATCTGATGAAGTAGGTTTTCAACTGATACGTAACATCCAGTCGTGATAAATTGCTAAGGATACTCTCTTGAAATAATAGTAAAGATGTGCATAGCATTTCTAGAATGAGTTCAGTTTAGTAATATGCTCAATGTAGTGTCGTGTTCCAAGTTGCCATATATGGCTTTACTACGAGGTTAGCGTGACTTTTTTTTTTTAACGAAAAGTCGTTCAGTACCGTAGCAGAGGAATTTGTGTGTCCTTTCACAAAAAGATTAATGCTGAAATGGATGATAACTAAGACAAACATTAAAATTAATATCAGGACTCTGAGTTAAAATAGATATTGTCTTTTTATACATTATGTTGGGTAATTATCAAGACCTTACAAAACCTACGTTGAGCTTTTCTTAACCTCTGAGTTTGTAAAGTGTACGTAAATGTTTTAGTATTTACTTGAGTGTTGGTCTTGAAAATCATTAAAGAATAAAACTAATTTATCGTCTATGATTTCTGAGCCAGACGCTTTTGGTTTGTTTATATTTTGAGATTGCTGGCGCTGCTACTCATTAGCGCTGGAGATTTTTGTCTAATTATACTTATAAGCTTTTTGACGGTAAAAAAGGGAAAAGGTTATTTCAGGAAGCACGTGGGTCTTTTTATATTGTTAGTTTTAACGTTACACAAGGGCTAGGGATCGTTACACCTTCTTGATCGTCTCTAATACACTTACCAATTCCTCGCGTTGGATTTGCTCATTAGCCCATATTGAAATAATTTCCATATCCCGTGATAGATGCAATCATTATGCGTTATTATTTTATTCGATACAAAACTTTGTTGCAAATCTCAGGAAATATAGGATTGTTCCTGAAAAGTAAATATAAACTAAATTAGGAGTTATACTCTTGTGTTTGGTTGGGTTTAGTTTCTTTGTTTAATGGCATATCAAATCTTATTAGGTTATTTAATGCCACAGCCATTCTTCTAGAAGAACAGTACTATTTCACCCATAGCTGGGAGGATAAGGGGGTTCATACCTTTCCCAAGTGAACGTAATAGTACGACTGGAGTACGAACTCGCGTACTACGATTCTGCAGTCCATCGCTTTAACCATTACTCTACGAGGACACCCCCTATACTCTTGTGTGTATTGAAGGAATGTCATAACTCATGATACATAGACCACCGAAAGCTGCCAATGAGTAGTGACATTTTCCAATTACCGACGATTCTGTTCACCGGTTTCTTAAAGAATCAATATTTTCTTGATCGACTTGAAAATACAACGTATCTGGGTTTTTTTTTTCAATAGTATGAACAGTCTTCTCATTTCATTTTTTCTCTTGTCTTTGTCTCCAAAAACATTCTTTGAGTTTGCGTCTCGAAGGGAGTTGGCGGAGACACTAGACGGAGCACGAGACTGCTTTGTCTCAAAACTAAGAAGATAGTTGTCGAACGCCCTTAATTGATATGGTTGCGTTGGTTTTGACCTCGAGCGAATATTGAATAAATACAAACATGTCAGATGGAAACGTTATATTCATTTATATATTTCTATATACTCTTTTGCTGCAACCTTCAAGATATGGTTTTATATCAGCCTTGAAAAGACTATAACACTCATTATTTTGGACTGCAATATCTTACGGATCTACCATTGTCATTTATTTGTTCTATGTTCTTGCAACTAAAAGTTGTATGATCTCCTCAAACATGAAAAAAAAAAAATTGAATTCCCTGTAAAAGGATTATTGAAGCAATACACAAACCCGATACAAGTTTAATAGCTCCATGGATGATTTGAATAGGTTTGTTTGAGATCATGTGTGAAATAACTTCGAATTATATTAATACATTGGCTCTTAAATATTGTTGCAGTGTATGAACTGTCCACTATTCTAATATGCTTATGAAGATATAATTTTGTACATTATAAAAATGGAGACTATAATTGTTGAACAGATGTCGGCATAATGAAATCAAACTAGTAATAATTACCACAAAACCAACCAACCAACCAACTAACCATCCAAGCAACTGAATAATTGTCTTTTCAATTCCATAGTAACACCAATTTGCAGTTTATATAGATCATGTATATAATATCTGTATTCTCTAGATATTGTAACCTTCAATTCAAATTACCAAAATACCTTTTTTCCTGAATTTCTCAAAACATATATGTATGACTATTAGAAATCCTTTGAGATTATATATAACACAAAGATATTCCTTCCATAATACAAGCAATTATTCCTGATTATTGACAAACTCCTCCGTTTCTTAATTTCTACGATTTTCTCTGGTATAACTTGCATATAATCTTTCGTTCTATTTAATACGTTTATGTCGAGGCGCTTGTTGTGGAATGATAACCATATTTACCCAAACCCTCCCCTCGGGCAGGATATGACACAAGGTCAATTTTTAAGCGGAGTTTAACAGGTTTTCCTTCTACTAGACTAGTTACCTCATCAAGGCTGAAGAACCTAGTCTGCCCTAATATATACCCATAGCTGGATGGAGAATGATCAGATTCATATCTTTCCCAAGAGTATTAGTGCAATGTCAAATGCAATTAGTCTCGTCCAGGATTTGAACTCGTTTCGCCGTGTCTATTTCCTACGACGATAACCATTACACCACGGGCACCTCCTAAAAAGAAAAAAGTACTATGAATATATTTATCCAATTCTACTGCCACAAACAGAATGCAACAAAACGTAATTGTTGTGGAATGATAACTGTCGTAGGAAAACGATATAGCTGACGGAGTTCAAATGTTTAAGGACAAAGTTTGTATTTATTTCCCATAGTGTTAAAAACCCTTGTGAAAAGTATAAATCGAACTTTTCTCCATACAACTATCGGTAAATAGTGGGGCAGACTGACCTTTATAATTCTTTTTTGCAACACTTCTAAAAAGCGAAACTCAAATGTCAAATTTGTTAAACTCCGCAAAACAATTACTTTATCGTATTTACCAACCCCTCCGCTCGGGCAGGTTATGACACAAGGTCAATTTTTAAGCGGAGTTTAACAGCTTTGAATTCAGAGTTTTCCTTCTCCAAGACTAGTTGCCCCACCAAGGCTGAAGAACCTAGTCTGTCCTACTATTTATCCATAACTGGTGGGATAATAATTAGATTTATACCTTTCCCAAGGGTATTAGTGCTATGTGAAATGCAATTAGTTTCGTCCAGGATTTGAACTCGTGTCGCCGTGTCCATTTCCTACGACGATAACCATTATACCACGGGCACAATTACCTTATGTTGCATTCTCTTTGTGGCAGCAGAATTCGATAAATATATTCACAGTACGTTTTTTTTTGTAAAATTCAGAACATTGGATGGTCCATAGTGGATGACAAAATAGAAATTATAAATTTGATTTGCTCTGCAGCCTGTTATGGGGTAATGATGTAATCTAATCACAGATGAAATACTTATACAATACGTCCTTATCTTTTCTAAGCCACGGAAAACATTTTCCTGATGCATTGTATAATTTGGTAATACTCGACAATAATGATTCATGGAACTCACATAGCTTCTTATATTGATAAGTGTGTTGTATTATAGTGACAATGAATTTAACATAAGTTGAATGGTTTGAACAAGTTCAATGTCAGTTGATTTGAAATGCAAAACTTTTCGTGGAAGTTTTAATGTTTTTTTGTGGGATGTTGCTGATATTTTGGGTGATTTTCTTTCTTTCATGGCATATCAACCTGAGCTTGTTATTAAATACTAAAGCTATTCTTGTAAAACAAATGGAAGTACTATTTAATCCATAGGTGGAAAGTGCGAATAAAGACGTTCAAATATTTTCCCTTGTTATTTGTCCGAAAGTAAATACTATAGTGCGATTGACGTTCGAACGCGCTTAAAAGGATGCTGCAGTCTTGCAAATTAGCTATTGCGCCACAGGGATTTCCTCCAAGTTATTTTGAAGGCCGACCAGGATTATTGGTTTATTCGAGACGTTTATCATATTTACCCAACCCCTCCGCTCGGACAGGGTATGACACAAGGTAAATTTTTAAGCGGAGTTTAACAGCTTTGAATTCAGAGTTTTCCTTCTCCTAGATTATTTGCCTCACCAAGGCTGAAGAACCTAGTCTGCCCTACTATTTACCCATAGCTGGAGGGGGAATAATCAGATTCATACCTTTCCCAAGGGTATTAGTGCTATGTGAAATGCAATTAGTCTCGTCCAGGATTTGAACTCGTGTCGCCGTGTCCATTTCCTCCAACGATAACCATTACACCACGTGGACTTCCCAAATTCGAGACGTTTATGAAGTTATCAGCGCTCCTTGTTTTGAGAAGTCAGCATTGAATATAATAATTTCTCATCCAGAAATGGACGCTGACAGATTGCTGGGATTAATAAAGCCGACGAGATTATATATATATATATATATATATATATATATATATATATATATATATATAGTAACTGCTACTACATTTTAGAAGAAATTTATTTTCTCGTGTCATTGAGTGTATCCTTAGGAGTACATGTGACTCTTGAGGCCAAGTAACTCTTGCAAACCATATTGTCTGTGTGACAAATAATTTAGCTGGATATTTTTATTGATGTTGGACCCGTGCGACCTCATATGACTTCACAAACCTGCTGCCCACCTACATACATTTTCATAAAATTGACACAAGTTCTTGGAAAATTGCTGCTAAAAGCCTTTTCTAAAGTGTATCATCGAGAGTTTGCTGTCATGTCAGGAGATCACATATGAATACCAAGTCAAGTCCGGCTTTTCATACACACACACACACACACACACATATATATATATATATATATATATATATATATATATATGGAGAAAGAGGGAGAGGGAGGGACGTTTGTGGTGTAAGGGTTAACGTCAAAGGAAATGGATATGGTGACCAGAGTTCAAATCCTGGACAATGCTATTTACATTTCCCGCAGTAGTAATAACGTTGAAAAATGTACACATCTTACTATTCGCCCTGCAGGTATGAGTGAATAGTAGGTTTGACTGATCTCTTAATCTTGGTTTGGCAACCGGTCATGGAGGAAAAATCTAAATTCAAATGACTTAAACTCCGCATAAAAACTTCACCTTGTGTCACATCTTGATAGTAGGGAAGAGTTTGAACACACACACACACACACACACACACACACACATACACACATATATATATATATATATGTGTGTGTGTGTGTGTGTATGTGTGTGTTTGTATATATATATACGAGGATCATTAAATAAGTTCCTAGACTTTTTTCGTATGGGGATTTTTATTGATAGTACACATATGAAACTATAGTCCCCTTCAAGGTAATCTCCCCCGGCTTCAATGCACTTGTCCCGTTCCAACAACTTCTGGAAGGCGCCATAGAAGTCCTCTTGTGTAAGCGTGTCAATGACCTTCGTCACGGCCTCTTTTATCTCCTCAGTTGTCTCATAACAACTGTCTCTGAGCTTAGGGAATAGCCAAAAGTCACAGGCAGTAAGGTCTATAGGGAGGCTGACGAAGTGTCTTGATGCACATCTTGGTCAAATAGTCTGTGACAAGGATGGAGTTGAGGACTGGCGCATTGTCCTGGTGGAAATGCAAATGACCCGCTTCGAAGAGTGCTGGCCTCTTCCGACGGAATCTCTTCCTGGACTCTCTTAAAACCTCAACATAGTATTCCTTCTTGACTGTCTTCAAGTAGGAACCCAGTGCATGTAGATCATGCAAGTGCTGTAAAAAAAAAGGGATCATGAAATGTTTGTCGGTGGATTTGCTCTGTCTGGCATTCTTGGTTCTGGGAGAGCCAGCGTGCTTCCACTGGGAACTCTGTCTCTTGGTCTCTGGGTCATAGCAGTAGATCCAGCTTTCATCGCATGGCATTTTTTCAAAGTTTTATTGCACATAGTTTTTCTAATGTCCAGTTTGCATTTTTGAAATTCATCATCTGCGATAATCAGGCTTTAGTATGGTGTATTCCAATTCCTGCTGTAGTTGTTCATTTGATCCTGAAATCATAAACATTGGTCAGTCATCTCATAAGCCGTATAGCAATAACATACTGAATTTTCAAGTGTCTACGTAAAATTTAAATGCCTGTACAAAAATGGCTGGAAACTTATTGAATGCACTACGAGTATATATATATATATATATATATAAGCACAAATAATACAAAATGCTCCTATGGTATAAGTAAAATTCAATATTCTACTTCAAATAAAGAAAAGAGACATGGCTGGTTGGTTTGTTGATTGGCTGTTTTGTTTTACGGCGAATCAACCCTTTTTGGGTTATTTAAGGCCAAATCAAAATTCAAAAAATTCAGTTTCGAATTAGAATAGTTTTGGTTTACAAACAGTTAAATGCCAAAACCGTTCTATTTCAAGCAATGTAGTTACGTGTAACTACGCGGTTTAGTTATATTTGGCCCAAAGATTGGACCCTAATATGTGCTACACCTCCGGGTCAGAGTGGACCTTGAAGCGATGGGAATGAAGGGTACTCAACATTCCCCAAAACTCCATCTTTAATGGAGCCTCAGCATTAGTTTGTTTAGTGTCATAAACAGGACACTCTTTGGGGGCGGGATACTCCTCTGCAGCGATGCAGTAGGTGAATTATACAACCTCAGCCCCCTTGCCAAACAGTTGTGGCATATTTCGACTTATTATATCAATTGAAATTGATGCATTATACCGAACCGATTTTTGAATGTCTATGTTTTACCGCTAAATAGCACGGTTAGATTAATTCTATATTAAAATAATTCATCAAAAAGAATAATGCAACACCCAGTCTCATATAAGATTTATTAATGAATATAAAAATTAATTATAATAGGACCAATTACATCAACGCAAGAATAGAAAAGACGCAACAAAACAGTAAATGTAGGTTATGTGGTGATGGAGCCGAAACGATTTATAACATGGTAAGCGAAGGCAGCAAACTCGCTCAGAAAGTGTATAAGACGAGACACGGTTTGGTAGGTAAAGTGATTCACTAGGAATTGTGATAGAAATTGAAATCAGATCATAGGAAAAATGACATATTCACAACCCAGAATCCGTGCAGGAAAATGAGACGTAAAATATCCTCTGGCATTTTGAGATACAAACAGATCACCTAATCTCAGCCAGACGACCAGACCTAATGATAGTTAACAACAAAAAAAAAAGATAGAACTTGACGAAATGTGGACTTAGCCGTTCGGGTTGACCACAGAGTAAAATTGAAAGAAAGCGAAAAGAAGGATAAGGATCAGGACTTTGCTAGGGAATTGAAAAACGTTGGAACATGAAAGTGACGGCTATAACATTTATAACTGGTGCTCTGGATATAGAGACTGAAGGACATGGAAATAAGAAGACGAAATATAAAGACCATCAAAACTACAGTATTATTAAGAGCGGCCAAAATACTGAGAAGAGTCCTTGAGACTGGAGGAGACTTGCTGCTACTTACACTCCAGTGTGAAACCATCAGCTAACGCTGGTGTAAAAAAACTCTTATTGAAATTTGACCATCCCAACAAATGGTATATGCACAACCCAGCACCTGTCCTAGAAAATGACACACACAAACTCCTTAGGGACCTTGGCATACGAACGGATCACCTAATCTCGACATTATAATAACCAGCAAAAAAATATCTGCAAAATTGTCGACTTTGCTGTCCCGGCTAACCACAGAATAAAATTGAAAGAATGTCAAAAGAGAGATAAGTACCTCGACCTTGCTGGAGAATTGAAAAAACAATGGAACATGAAGGTGATAATTATACCAATTGTATTTGGTGCTTTTGTCACGGTAAATAAAGGATTATTAAATGACTTGTAGGATTTGGAAGTTGGCGGCCAAGTGGAGACCATCCAAACAACTGCATTGAAGACGGCCAGAATTCTGAGAAGAGTCCTGGAGACTTGAAGAGACTTGCTGTCACTCAATCTCCAGTGAAAGACCATCAGATGTCGCTGATGTGAAAAAGTCTAATGAGTATATAATAATGACACTCATCTTATATTCTGATTTATATATAGCTGAATGTCCTATAAAGGGACATAACTCCAAGATTTAATTTCATATTTCGATCCTGCTTATAAGGCGTTAGAGGAAAACGAAGAATTCTACATGTTTTACATGTTAGCAATGTAGTAGCTTAAAGATTTCACAGTAAATAACGAAAATATATAACGTTGTAATCAAATTCAGAAAGAAAATAATATCAAACCCAGAAAGGGGAAAAAATGAAAGATCCCAAATTACACAATCATATAAATCAACTTTTATTTCAACCGTATCATTATTTCAGAAGTGTAAAGGGTGCTGAATTGAAAGATAAAATATACTGTGGAATACTTATAACATGCTTCCGTGACCAATTACGCTGTTTGTTTGGTTGGTTGCAACTTATGGCATACCAACACTTGTAGTTTATTCAATGCCAATTCCTATTTATTCATCTCTATTAAATGTATATAATTTGTATACGAATAGTTTGTAGGCAAAATTTTAAATAACTCAGAGCACATTTGATTGCACACAGTTAAATGGATTCAAGTATTCTTTTTTAACCCGAATAATCTTATTTAGTTATTATCATTTGTTTGCATCCAGCTGAATAGTTTCAAGTATTGCTATCGAACTCTAAAAGTTAAATGGTTTCATCTATTTCTATGTCCCACAAATGATTCAAATAAAAACCTGTCATTTGGATGCACAAACTTTAATAGATAGACAGTTCTATTTGACACATCGATGGAACACTAATAGGTATCCCTATTCCAAGTCAGAGTGGACCTGGGGGTGATAGCAATGAAGGGTATTTCACATTCCCCAAAGCTCCAGGTCTAAAGCTTCACCATCAGAGGTTGTTTAGTGTAATATCCAAGACGTTCATTATCGGTGGTTTTACCCATCAGCAGAGATGCAGCCGGAATATTCAACAGCTCCAGTATATTAGGTTGCAGCCGATTCGTCTAAATAGATTTAGGGCAGATGATGCAAAGAAAATTATGACATATAAAAAAATAAATCAGCTCATTGTTATTAAAAGTGATCGATGTAATAGTTTAACTTGAAGTTTTATTGAAAGATAACAGAACGGTGGTAATTAAGAGTGGTGCTTCTTTAAATTCATATAATTTGATAATCCATAAGGAGACAACAATGATAATTCAAAGTGGGGAAAGATATAAAATAATTTTTTAAAAATCCCTAAGTGTCGATGAAGCAAAAGAAAAAAAAGGTTTAATATCCAACACTTATAAAAGTTACATAATTATTTTCGTTTTTTGCTTTTTTTTTAAACAAATCGTTATTCCTGTGGTTAGTTAATCCAAACACCTAATACCTATAGCTTCACAATATTATAAACATAAAAGTATTCGGGGTCACTTTAGATCGAAATTACTGCTTTGTTAGATCTAGAAAAAAGGTAAGATTCAACGTATCAAAAGTATACCTCGTGTAATGAAAGACCCATTGTATTCTAGGAGAAAAACTTGGTCTTATAAAGTCGTTGATTATACGAGTCTAGCAGTGTTCGTATTCCTTCATAAAGTCCTTCTTTACCTTGGCATTTATAAAATGAAATTTAAAAAACGCCACAATGAACTGTGTAACATTGCATATTTCACCTGATTGAATCACAATAGATCTTTTTTATAATGCATAATCCTGAACTAAACACAGCTTTTAACATATGAAAATAAACAAAAGAGACGGGAAGATATCGAGTGGCAGATAATAATTCAATCATTAGGTTGGTGCAGATTAATAGCATTTTTTAATATTTTAAATTTTGTAGCATATTTTTTGCATAAATTACTTTTTAACCAGACAGATGCAATATACCACTTTTAAGCGCCAATTCCAGTCTGCCGATTAGCGCAAATAATTTTTCTAATGTTTATTCTTATTAATTTCAAACTGTCAAGTGAGTGATCGAAAAGTAAACGTTTGGATATTTGTATTGTATTATTTCAAAGTTCAGTGAAAAGCGTTCGAGTTATCAACAAAGTAAAACCGTCAAAAATATCAACAAACGGGACTGTCAAGTAAATTACAATAAAGATGTGACTCCTGTGGTTGCAGTCAGGAATCTCTGTGAAATACATCAACTAATTGGAGCAGAAAGTTAAGCAAGTCATTTCAGAACAACTTGTGAGATTGCAGAAGAACGAAATGATAAACGTTGACCACTTGTATAATATTTACACCAAAGGAAAGAGTAACATGGCTGTTGCCTGGGAAATGTTTGTTGTTCACTGGGCTGAGGTGAAACTCATTAATTGATCTCTAAAACAAAGATTCATCAAAAGGTTATGGTCACCGTTTGATGGTTAGCGAGTGGAATTCGGGTAGCCGTCTTGTTATCAAGTTGTGGGATTCTTTATACAAAAGATACGTCTTGTCAGTATTAGACTGCAATACAATAAGTTAAATGAGGATAGTTTTTACTCTTCATATATGTTCTATTCGTTGCTGATTAACCGGTCTCCTCCTGCTTCCAACTGGCGAGTCAATAAATGTACTTCATCAAATTATAAATAACACCCTTAACCTTCTCCCAAACAATTCAACTGAAGTGGGATTTTCCCTATGTAGGCATTAAGGAATAGAAATAACAGAATCAATACCTAAACATATTGTCTAAAACAGTTTTTTGGGTTTTTTTTTAATTTTGCGAATATACCCTTTAAAACCAATGCCAGAAATAGTAGACCCTAAATTTTCGATTATGATACTTTAAAAGAAATAGGTAGAGGCAATTTTGAGGCAATATTTCAAACAGGACCACATAGCCGTCAATGCTATTAGTAGGATTTGAAGAATGAAAAAATTTAATTAATACCTTACCATATATTGGTTTGAGATTTTCTTTGAGTGGGTAACATACCACTTGATATAAAACCCATAAATAGATAATGATATATTGTCGATCATCTTCCTTTGAAAGCTGACGTAAAAGAAATCCTGATGTTGCTGGGAATCTTTTTTGAAAATTAACAGAATCATCAAAACAAAAATTATTATCGCGAAATTGACATAATCCCCAAGTAATATACAATCACATCTCGATCAATTACAAAACAGCAATTGTTTTCCTTGACAATGTCTGACAACATATCCAGCAAAGGAATCTGCAGAAACTGAAAAAAAGCTGGGCTGATATTTTACTCACCTGACCTCTAACCAACCGACAACGTCTTTTCTTAACGTATAGAACATTTACTGAACAAAAAGACCTTTAAGAAAATTAAGTACACAAATCATCTTCGAAGATGTCAGTAGTTTGGGATTTTAAACATTTTATGCGACAGGAATAAATAGTTGTACATTTTTATCGGCAACAATTCTTTGCTTTCCATCAATACTCATTTATAAGGATGAGTGATTGGCTGATTGTAACGATATGCCAATCTCTCTGGGATTATTTAGGACTTAGACTAAGGTAATTGCGTACAATTTACATTTATATTGGCATTTTCGTAGATTTTTAATTTTTTTTCACATGGTTCGATGTTATCAAGTATTTCCATCACATAGGTATCATTTTTAAACATCTATTTGACCCATACCTTGGACCCTCACAAGGACTTACACTCCAGGTCAGAGTGGAAAAATGTTAGAGATGAGCAATTTAAAATTTCTCCAGAAATCAAGAACAGGAGCCACATTACTAGATGCCGTGTGACATCATATACAGGACACCCCTTCCCTGGGGAGAAGAGTCTTACCCTTCAGCTACTTTTTCAAAGTCTTGTGTTTTGAAATATGACATTCTGCTTCAGTTTTATAGAGACCTTTATCTGGAAACGAACTTCACACGCTAAGTAAATTCAAGGAAGGAAACTTCGTGCAAATTTACTTTTAATTTCTGATGACGTGTTCAACAAATTACATATTTTAGAAATAAAAAAAAACAAAAGATATTTATAGATTAATATGTAAATATAAATGTAAAGTTGGCAACCGTAGAAAATGTCGAGGCGAAGGCTCCCTTTTTAATAGCTACAACACCGAGATGTAGGAGAGAGTGTTACTCCTTTCCCTGATTGCTCCACTTTACCCAAGATCCGTACCTTTTAATGCAGAGAGTTAAGCAAAGCCGTACCAAGAAAAACTTTTTGAGTCTTTGGTATGACTCGACCGGTGATTGGGACCTGGTCTCCGGGACCATTGGCGAACACTCTACGACTGGGCTAATGGCTTGTTACTTGTAAATATGTCAAAGCTTAAAATGAGTTGTATCATACACTATAGAATATAGATAAAATTGTGATTGCACCCAGGAAAGAAAGTTATGTCAATGATGTATGATGAAAAGAAATGAATAGGTTACTAATTGCTTTATAAACTATTGACCCAATTATTTCAATTGAAGTAGAATTTCCCTAAGATCATTATTTTCTTTTGTTTTTGTTTTTTTTCGCCATGCCTATTTGAAGTTTTAAATGAAATGATGGAAAAATGTTTACATATAAAATATATTCAGAATATTCATTTTCCACTGACCTTGAATTCAAAATGAAAAATTGTCTCAACAAAACCATAAAGTTCAACGAAAAAAAGAAAAAAATAAGAAACTTGAATAATTTTTAAAGTAATTTTATTTCTCATCAAAATTTCTATTGTGACATTTTAAAATTCGGTCAGTGTTCCTTCGCAAGTTTAATTTATTTTTATTGCATAATCAATTTACACTGAGAAAAATAACTCTCTCTTTCCCTATATTTATCTCTCTCTCTCTCAATATATATATATATATATATATATATATATATATATATATATTGGTCAATCTGACGAGTCTTTAGAGTAATCCTGAATTATGTTGTAATGATAACACGAGCTATTTGTCAATATTTATTTCGTATATAGATATAACATTCCTTACAGAAGCTTCTTCTGGAAATGCTGATAAATCATCGATTCTATTTTTTCAGGTTATATATATATTATATATATATATATATATATATATATATATATATATATATATATATATATATATATACTTGTGTATGCGTATTAATCAATAAATTTAATATTCGGTCACCGGAGCTACCCTAGCTGACATTAGTCTTAGGATAGGTGGAATAGAAAACAGTTGCAATTTTAATTATTTTTTTGCGATCAGACATTGGATGACTGTGTCGCTTTTAGCTGAGATGTTTCTTTATTTAAATGCTGTTCATAAGTTGATTCAATTTAATTGTTTTATTAACAACATCTTTATATATATATATATATATATATATATATATATATATATATATATATATATATATATATATATATATATATATATATATATTACAATGCTGTTAATAAAAAAAATAGATTAAATTAACTTACAAACACCATTCAAATAATAAAAGGTCTCAATAATATATATATATATATATATATATACATGTATATGTGTGTGTGTGTGTGTGTGTGTGTGTGTGTGTAATCACCACGAAAAATGTGGAATCTTTACAGTGCTATATGCACAGTAATGCTGAAATATTACAATATTTTAACAAACTAATTAGAATAACAATAAAAACAGGAGAAAGAAACAGTATTGTGAGTTGATATCCTTTTTCAATTATTCTATTTTATAAGTGAAAAAAATATATAGTCTCCGATTTGAGAATTTTTTTTCACGTGGTGCGATAGACAACAACTATGGAAGGCAGTAATTACTGGGGATACGGTTACAAGACTCAGCATTCCTATCCGAGGTCGCGGTAAATCCCCTGAAGAAGGCCAGAAGTGGAATTTGGTCAAAACGTAGTGAAAGAAGAAACAACACAAAAAAAAACTACCAAGATGAGGACAAAAAGTCCGCAATTGATAAAAATATTAATTCTCAGATTAAGAAACCTCATCTCAAAATGATTCCAATTAAAGACAAGTCTCCGATTTCTTCTTTGGTTTGGTTGTTTAATGGCATATCAACCTTTGTAGGTGACTTAATGTCAAAGCCATTCTCCAAGAAGAACAGTAGTGATACTATTTAACATATAGCTGGGAGGATAAAGGGGTTCATACCTTTCCCAAGGGTATTTGTCCGAAAGTGAACGTTATAGCGCGACTGGAGTTCGAACTCGCTTACTACGATTCCGCAGTCCATCGCTTTAACCATTACACCACGAGGACACCCCCGATTTCTTCTTTGCTCTTGTTATACGTCTCAGTACTTTAGACTTCTCCCTTTTCTTTTTCTTTCAAATATTTTTCTATCATACTTCTGTTTACTTGAATGATTAGAAGACATTTCATTTAATTGATTGTGCTACATACAAAACTACCAAAGAAATATTACGCCATTAACTAGAAAACTTAGAAAAGTAGAAATGCTGATCCATAAGTCACTATAAAGAGAATGATGCCAGTAATGATGAATATTTTATAAATGGGAAGTAACTTTACATCGAACTTAAAGTCAGCCTTCCTCGGCCTTTAAGCGCATCTCAGTAGTGAAGATTATGATGATACTGATGTTGGTATTTTAACGTATAGCAGAAATTGACCAATGCTGATGAAACAAGAATAACAAAAGCAATAAAAAATGCCTTTTTCTTTGACAAGTAAACAAAAATGGCATCGTCAAGCGTGACAACGTAACCAGAAACACCATAACGGATGGAAGCCAAATTACCGACATGGAAGGACAAAAAGCCCTGGGAATTGTATTCGCGCTACGTTTCTTGCATATCCCATTCTTTTGTGGCCCTTTGCGTTTTCTTCTCGCCTTGGCCTGCCTCAGTGTAATTTGTCATAGCTACATTGTTTTAATTTTCTTGCTATTTTCATCGCGCGCCAAAATCTCCCTTGACTCTCGACATTGACAGAACATATTCATCTACTATTTTGTGCATCCAACTTTATTTTATTTTTTTTGTTTTGTTTTTTGTAACTGTCTTTGCAGTAGAAATCCAGGAGTACAGTAAAAGCTCTACACTTTCAATTAATTTTAGTTGAGCTGATTTCATCCACTTTTGTAATGTTTTTTTTTCCCAATTTCTCGGATGCCATATGTCTTTCAATGATAGTTTGGTTTTGCTTTGTTTATTTGTTTAACAGCATATCAACCAAAGTTTTTTTTTTTTTGTTTTATTCCATACTGGTAGCAGAACAGTTGTGGTACTATTTAACCCATATCTGCTAGGAGATAATAAGTTATATACCTTTCCCTCGGGTATTAATCTGAAAACGAAAGCTATAGCGTAATTGGTGTTCGAACTTGCTTCCTTCGCTATTGCAGTCCATCACGTTAGCAACTACGCTAAGAGTACTCTTCCGTCTTTCTACAAATATTTTCTTAAGTTGCTTTACATTTCCATCTATCAGTCTATTCAACTTTCATCCTAAGTCAGGTTTTCTGTTTAAGTTTATAACAATCCTAAAGGTAGTCTCGCGTAACCAAAACTGTAAGAGATAGGGTATTAGACAATTACCATAAATGGTCCTGTGTAAAAACTACACTAAAATCTACATAACTAATAACTCTTATCCCTATCAAATTCTTTCTATCAATACTTCTTGCTTTCATATCAACTTCTATACGTCTGTAGCCTAATGATGAATAACCCTTTCGGTGTGGTTTTTAATACGCTGATTGTTTCCTCTTTAGAAGGCGTCGACTCCATAAGCAAAATTTAAAATTAGGAAGTACGAAAAGAAAAAGAAACATTACATTCCGTTATGAGATAAATTGATTCCTAAAGAATCGAGTAAAAGAATTAACTGACCTGATCTTCAGCAAAGGGATCAACCCTCCACTTCCGAATAAAGGTGATGTCTTTGGTATGGCACTAAAGTACATCAGATTGGAAGTATCAGTTCTTGAAACTTGGAGAATCTGGAGTACCCTTCATCGCCATCACTCCTAATAACACTCTGAAAGGGAATGTTAATATATTTTACCGTCCATTCTACGGATCAAAGAGATTGGTTTAAAGATTATATGAATTTGATTGGAACATGTACAAAAAAAAAAAAGAAAAACCTATTAAAATCAACTACAAAAAATGAAACTATGAATGAAGAATGAAGTCGATTCCCTTACTCCCAGTTATAATAAAATTTAAGACGGGTTGATATGGCGATAGAATTACTCTAATAAAAACTACAGATGAAACATATTTATGATTGTTAGATGACGAATTCAAAGGAAAAGAAATGTAGCAGACATGTAGTCACTGAATATATGCCACCTACCTGCCTTTGTGGGTTGGTATATATATATATATATATAATGAAAATGTACAAAATTAAAAATACTAGGCATTCTGAGTTTGATCTCATTTTGTTTTATGGTATATCAACTACAGTAGGTTAATTTTTTTATTCATCCTACAACGCGTGAAAGCACGTGCGATACCCTATCCTCAGCAGCCGCCAACTAGGGTGATAACACAGTTTCGGTAGCCTTAGGTGGTATTGCCACTCCTGCCACTACTAAGCAGCTTTTGTCACCGGACAGGGTATTTAATATATATATATATATATATATATATATATATATATATATATATATATGTATGTATATATATATATATACGCCAGATCAACTAAAGCAGTCATTACATTAGACGTTCGTTCATCTTCATTTTAGTGCAGTTTCTGATTTTAAAAAATGCGTTTACTTTCGGCGGTTGATATATATAATGAAAATGTACAAAATTAAAAATACTAGGCATTCTTAGTTTGGTCTTATTTTTTTATGGTATATCAACTCCTGTAGGTTATTCAATGTCAAATCTTATTCATACATAAATACTAAATATATGATTTCTTAACACATTTTGTAGATAACACTTTTAAACGAACCTGAACTCAATTTTTCACAAATTTCAATGGTTTCCCTCATATCTGTCAAATACAAATAATTCTATTTACTATTAATCATTTGTTTGCACATGGTTTTCTGTTTTCAATTATTGCTATGTAACACTAATATTTAATTTAAACATTAGTCATTTATTTACACACAGTGAAATTCTCAAAAGATTTTATTTAAAACAATTCAATTTAGAATGTCAACAAAGTTAGATGTTTCGAAGTATAACTATTTATCAATAACAATACAATTAAACTACAATCATTTATTTACACACAGTTAAATGAGAAAAAAATCTCTATTTCAAACAATTCAGTTAAACATAAGTATACAGTTTTTTTGTTTACATAGTTAAATGTAAAACTGTTCTATTTCAAACAATTAAGTTTAGCAATAGTACACTGTTTGAATGTCAAACAATTCTATTTAACCCATAGATAAGACCCTATCAGGTGCTACCACTCCAGACCTGAATTGACCTGGAAGCAAGTGCAATGAAGGGGTATTCCGTATATACCAAAACTCCAATATTACTGAAGCTCCATCATCAGATTGTTTAGTGTCATATCCAAGACACTTCTTGGGGAAAGTATGACGCGTCTGCAGAGAAGTAGTTGGTGTATTTTGCAGCCCCAGCCTACTTGGCCAACTTTTTAATGAAACGTAAAAAAGGAAAATGTTTCTAACATTCTATTTACATTGATGGCGTTCTGTTTGAAACTCTGTTATGTAATTAGAGTTCTAAATTTCATTTTAAAAACGTAAAGTATGTTCTTTTAAAAAGTTATATCTTAACCTATCTATCTATCTATCTATCTATCTATCTCAGCCCGTTCATATCTATGTCAGTGTGTTCATATCTATCTATTTATCTGTGTTCATATTTGTATTTTTTTTCATATCTACCAATTTTAAAGAATCCATGATATATTCATCCGTCTGTATCAATGATAGCCTCATCCTTACCATCTCTCAAAACCTGTTTGATCAAATTATGTTTTCCATATATATATTTTTTTCTAAAAATAAAAATACCTTAAAATTCCCTTAGCTAACGTGGTCCTCTTGGTGGCCGAATGGTCTGAAACACAGTCTAACGTAAAGTTGGACGGGTTTCGATCCCGGCTTCGAGCGTCCTGCGTGTCTAGCCACACAGAAGAGTTCTGATAGAACGAAACAGTCTGTCCATGGATGACTATATATATATATATATATATATATATATATATATTGCCCTTAGATAAAAATAAAATGTTTCCCGTTATCACACCAAGCTAAGTGAACTAATTAAACCGTTTGCGGAAGGAGAGCATTATTCGTTTATTTCTTTTTCTCTACAATGACATTTACCGTGATCTCTTAGTTCAAAGGCATATGGAGTCTACCAAGCAACAGAGGTATGCAGCGTCAGTATAAATAATCTTCGCCCATATTTGTAATATGAAGAGCCATTTACTGACAAACTCCGAGGTTGTTACGTGGTAAAATAAATAATGAATTCAACAAAGTCTGGTTCACAAAACATCACAGTTATCACTCAATAAATAGTTAATATGATTATAGAGGAATGAGTGTCCTAATGCGCTAAATTTAAATCACAAAGCAACTTTACACTTTGTTTCCGATTAAGTTCCCGTATTACATATTTCCATGGGAAATGCGGATCGTAAAAGTTTGAAAAACTCCAGAGATGTCAAAAAACTAATAACAATATATAACTATATATATACCGACGAAATCGCAACTCCATATTTACTAGCATCTCTAAAAGGAACCTTAAAAAATAAGTGCTATTTGGATAAACGATGAGTACCCTAAGTATTCGACAGTATATATATATATATATATATATATATATAAAGTGAGTGAGAAGGCCGAACTATGTCGAGGTCTCCCTGAAGGCTAACTTTTCAGTAGCGACTATACCGAAGGATGCTCCACAAACCCTTGATCCGTATCATAATCCTGAGGGTTAAGCAAGGAGGCATCAAGTGTCATTTTTGTGTCTTTGGTTTAATTCAACCTGGACTGAACCCTGGTCTCCTGGGCCATTGGCAAACATTCTAACGATTATGCCAATCGCCCATGATATATAATCCACATTTACCAACCAAGGTCAATTTTTAAGCGGAGTTTACCAGGTTTGAATTCAGAGTTTTCCTTCACCTCGACTAGTTGCCTCACCTGAAGAACCCAGCCTGCCCTTGCGTTAGAATGTCCTCTCACTAATTAGTGTCCTCTACATAATTATGTCTTCGCCCTTATGAATTCGTAGCAGGGTTGTTTTAAAATAATATATGTAAGGCATATATTTCACAAAATAGTTTGGAAGTTGATCTTTTTTGGAATTTGATATTCAAGACTCGGTGGTCCATGATATTGAATACGTCAAGCGTGATTCCTTCGGTTCCACTGTGGTTCGCTAGAGTATGCAACTTCTAAAATATGGGTTGTTATGAGTTGATATGGTGGCGATATTTTTCCGCATCCAGTTAAAAAACCTGGAGCATTCCCTTGAGATTATTATATTTCTCGGGGCACTTTTAAGCTATTTCATCACGTTGACAGAGATAACATGTGGTGCAAGCGTCCTTTCAATCACTCGAAAACACGTTCGTCGAGGAGGTTATTCATGCATCAGTAGAACCAGTTAACTACTGTAAATGGTGGTTATAAAAAAAAAAAGTTGCAAATTAATGCTGATAATATAAACACAGTAT
>OY757909.1:120348431-120380931 GCA_963585895.1 Sepioteuthis lessoniana | reverse complement strand
AAATTTGCTACATCTTTTTACGATTTCCCATTACAATGTAGTATCTTTACCAAGTTTGTTTCTGACTTCTCATTCCTAATTGGACAGACTAGTTTTATGTCAATATATTTCATATTTGAAGCTACTTTTATGATCGTAGTCTTTGTTTGAAAGGGCTTTGCGTTGAACCCACATACACTTTTTTTTATCTTTCCTATTTTTACTATTACTGCTTGGATTGAGTACTTCAGCCTTTTACACCAGACACTCTGGAGGGGGCAGTTTTCTTTCTTAATACAGTAACATTTTGGGGGATCAGTATTTTTATATTTTTAAAGCTTTTTTGAGTTGCCTCTACTAATTAATGTGGAAATGTTGAGCATACAGCTGTAACTTAATTTCACGGTGTTTTAAGAGAATATTTTTATAAATTATTCGTCTTAGGAAATTTTTTCCTAATATTTAGACAAAAAGTTTTCCTATTTTTGTGGCTACTGCCGTGTGATATGGAGTTGTGAACCATAAGATTTTCTTTTCACTATTATTACTCTTATTCTGTATATTTGTTTTGCCTTCTCTACTTTTATATATGAGTTTTTCTTTATATCCACTATTTTTTAAAGCCTTTTCATAATCCTGATTATTTTGAGTAAAAATATCCTCGTTTGATGAATTTGTTGATAACCTTATCATAATGTTATTAGGGATTTATTTAAAGATTTACGGTGATTAAATCCTTCATTTATTTAGCATGGATATTGATCGTTTTTTTTTTTCTAAAAGGGGACACCGTCCAATAATATAAGTCAAACGTAACATTTACATAATCGGTAATCTTCAAATTAGCTTGGATGTCTAACTAAAATCTGAATTTGTTAAATAACCCATGTAGTTTTTTCTTAACAATATATCCTTTCTTAGGTGTGCAGTTATCCATTATGATCAGTCTGTCGTCCGGATAAAGTCCATGGCATCCGGGGTCGGTTATATCATTAATTTGAATAGCAACAAGCACCCAAGCAATTCTAATATTTGGGCTGAATTATATGAACCTTTTAGGTTATCAAAATTTCCATTAACTCCTTTTTTAAAATTGTTCACGATTAAAGTGTACTTACATTTAAACTGCGTACTCATGCTAAACTGAATTGTTTGAAATAGAAAAAAATTCATAAAAATGGATTTGACGTTAAATAACCTACAAAGGTTGATATTCCATAAAATCCGAACAACCAACCAACAATATATATATATATATATATATATATATATATATATATATATATTGCTGATGATTTGCAATGTCTAATGGTAAGTATAAAAGTACGTGAGCTCAGATAGAAAAAGAACTTCCGAATTCGTTGATGAAATGCAGGCCGAGACTTTTTAACATCGCTGTAAGTCAATCAGGTTCATAATCAAGGATATTACCCCTAACTTCCTTGATTGCTGTCCCTACATTATTATAACTGTGGTGCAATTGAGTGATAGATAAAAAAAAGTCTGCAACATTAAAGAAGAACTAAATGCAAAAATAAAGGAAGCATTTACCGATCGACATTGTGCTATCAAAAATTAAAAATAAGAAAGCTGCCGGTCTTGATGAAAGTACACCAGAATCATGGAAAACGGGTAAATTCGGTGCCATAATGCTCGGATACTGCAACGTCGAATATAACCAGAACACAACAGGCAGATGGATAAAAAGCTGCACTCTCGCTTTCTCCAAGAAAAGTGTCCTCGGAATTTTTAAGACTTCCGTGGTATAACCCTTACTTCCATTGCAACAAACATTTACAATGCTCTGCTACTCAACCGCATCGAACCCGCTTTTGAGAAAGTTCTTAGGAAGAATCAAAATTTATATTTCGGGGAAATAAATCCACAACATCACAAATTCTGACAATCCATCGAATCCTAGAAGTTCGTGCAAAAATTTCTTGAGGAGACACTCTTATTTGTAGATTTCTGCAAAGCATTTAGCACCATACACAGAAAGAAGATGGAGCAAATATTTCTAACCAATGGTCTCCCCACCAAACAAAAAAAAAAAAACCCAAAAAAAACGTCGCAGCTATCACGATGCTCTATAAAAACACAAAAGTAAAAGTTTGCTCACAAGACGCGGACGCAGACATCTTTGATATTGTCGCAGGTGTTCTACAACGGGATACGCAAACTTCATACCTGATCATAATCTGCCTAGATTACGTGCTTCGAATGTTGATAGATTTAATAAAAGAAAATGGCTTACACTGGAAAATGCATGAAGCAGACGATACCCCGCACAAACTATTACGGACGTGGACTAAGCTGATGACATAGCACTTCAGGCAAATACACCCGCCCGGGCCAAATCCCTGCTGCATAGTCTAGAGAAGTCAGCAGGTGACATAAACAGTCATGTCAATGTGAAAAAACAGGGTAAATGTGCTATAATCAAAATCAAGCAAGAGACATCTTCACCATAAGAGACAGTTCCTTGAAACTAGAGGAAAAATTCACCTACCGCAGAAGCAATGTCTCATCTACGGAAAATGACATCAATATACGACTAGCAAAGGCATGGTCGACTATCGATAGGTTATCGGTGATATGGAAGTGAGACCTATCCCATGAAATCAAACGCACTTTTTTCCAGCAGCTGTTGTGTCCGTACTATAATATGGATTCACCACATGAACACGGAAAAGTACAGAGAGAAAAGTTTGATGGCAATTGCACAAAAGTGATGCGAGCAAGATAGAACAAGTCCTGGAGGCAACATCCCACGAAACAACAGATCTACGATCACCTACCTCCCATCTCTAGCACTATTCAAATCAGACGAACCAGACATGCAAGACACTGCAGGAGAAGTTATGGTCAACTCATAGGCGATGTTTTCTGGTGGACTCCTTCACACGAACGAACAAATGTTGGATGACCTGCTAAAACCTATCAACAAAAGTTCTGTACAGAAACAGAATGCAGTCTAGAGGACCTGGTGAATGGGATGGACAATAGAGACGAATAGCGAGTGAAAGTCAGGAAAACGCGTGCTCTTGGCACGACACGATGATGATGATGATGATGATGATGATGATGATTAACAATTTACACAAGGTCACCATCAGAAGGTTAGTAATGAGGAGAAAATTTTAACATTCAATTCCAGTTGGTGACGTCCTTTTTAAAATTTGTGTGATGCAATCATAGTTTGAAAATTTATTTGAAAAACGCAAAACATTTCACTGAAAAACTAATCAATATCACATCACTCTCTCTCTCTCTCTCTCTCTCTCTCTCTCTCTCTCTCTCTCCCTCTCTCTCTCTCTCTTATTCTCTCTCTTTCTTTCTTGATTCCTCCCTCACTATATATATATATATATATATATATATATATATATATATATATATATATATATAATTTTGTTCATAACAACCCATTTTAAACATTCAATATCTATCCATTCTTCTCTGTCAATATTCTGCATTCTTTCTCTCGGTATCTCTGAAACTGTCTCTCGTTCTGTCTGTCTGTCTTTCTCTCTCGCTCTATCTGTCTCTCACCAACAATAATTAAATGTTTAAAATGTTTTCCTCCTTTTGTTTAAGTCAAAAATCCATACGCAGAACCTTGACGGTTTAAAAACCAAAACACTTAACGTTGCCACATTATTCAAATTATCAAAAAAATAAATCACTGAAAAACCTTATGTTCTTTCATAGTTGTACTTTTCCATACTGTCAACTTAATTTCAACTTTTCCCAGTTATATACACAGTTTTAACTGAAGTTATTTACAAATAAAACAAACCCGGTAACATCAAAATCTTTGAACCATTGTTTATCAAATTTCAACCCATAAAACTATTAAAATTAAAAATAGGTTACTTGGGTGATCAGTACCTTAGACTAACAAAACTTAACAAGAGAGCTCGAGTATCATTTGGTGCCCTATTCATACGGACAATTGCCATGTGTAAGCAAAAAAGCTTCGTAAATTAATAAAATAGGAAAAAAAAGATTAAATGTTCTGCCATTTTCCCTAGGGACTTTTTGAGGTATTTAGAATTTACGAAAATGGACTGTCTAAAATTGATATGCAGATTATGTTAGCTTAAGATATCTGAAATCCAATAAAACTATTTTTTTCCTTTTGTCCAGATGTTTTAGCATGGATAAAAGTAAGAACTAACAGCTTATAAAGAAAACAGTTAGTAATAAATTTATTGCGTGAGGGAATTACCACTTTGGTGATATCATGGAGTCGTGCAAATATCATTGAATGATAAAGAAGCCTGTTGAATATATAACTAAGGTGAGAATTCATCATCTCCCATTGTTTTAATTTCTTTTTGCTGTGATGATCATATTTACCAACCCCTCCGCTCGGGCAGGATATGACACAGGTCAATTTTAAGCGGAGTTTAACAGGTTTGAATTCAGAGTTTTCCTTCTCCTAGACTAGTTGCTGTGATGATGAATAACAATTTGATCACCTTTTTATAGGCAAATGATATTTCCTTATTTCTTTGTAACTTTTCAATTCAAGTATTTATACCACTCAGATTGAGTGTTTCTCCCTAATTGACCAACTTATTTCTACATCTAAAACTGTTTTTCGTCACCTGATTGAAACTCTATTTAAGAACTTGCTTCGTTGAGATAAACTTACATTAAAGCGAAATAACTACTTTTGACCAACGCTCAGATCTTTGAAAAGACGGGAATTATGAAAGACAAGAAGCAGAAAATGAGTTGAATTCTTGGTGAATCGAGACCTGCAAAAATTCTCCGAGGCAATCTACTCTCACTAAAGCAAATCTTTAAGACCGTCAAAATTAGGGGGAAAATACGTGAAAGTTATCTTTTCTAAAGTAGTTTTCTTGAACAAATCTCGAGTGACATTTAATTGATATGAGGGATAGGCCAAAAAATGAATTTTATCCAATTGTGAAGTACCTGTGGCTAAAAGAAGAAAAAAGAAGTTGAAGTATAATGAAATAGGCCAGAACTGTCGATCAAACCATTATTACACAATTTAAAATCGATTAATGAATTCAATTGAACAGTGCCAACTGTTGCAATTTTATGGACAAGACTTTCTTTGCACGTTACAAGTCCTCGTTTCACAATTTCAGAATTAAGTGTGTATATGTGGACATCAACATTTCTTATCATGTACGAAAGTTTAACAATATTTTTTTTAGCATAAAAGATTTACTGGAGAGAAAATAATGGAATGGTCAACATCGAGTCCCGTTCTGAATCAAATCATATTTGTTTTTATTTATTCTATTATGGGTGTTGATCAATTTTTGATGATTTTATTACCTTCTTCTTGAAGCAAATTGTGATTATTTAATTTTGCTGAATAATTTCAGACCTTAGTTTTGTAGAATACATCAAATAACCCATTAAATCACATTGATACAACCGAAACTTTTAGTCAGGCTCAGTTTGACATCTAAATTCATTGTTTAAAATTTGAACATTTTTTTCAGAAAAAAATTGATTATTGCAGATCATGTGATTTACTTTATAAATTCAGACTATATATATATATATATATATATGAGTTGCCTTCAATAAGTTTCCAGAATCTTTTGTACAGGCATTTAAAATTGTCGAAGAAACTTGAAAAATAAGTATGTTATTGCTATACATCTTCTAAGATGACTGACTAATTTTTAGGGTTTCAGGTTAAAAGGAACAGCTACAGCAGCAATTGGAATACACCCTACAAAAACCTAATTGTCACAGCTGGTGAATTTCAAAAATGCAATCTGGACGTAAGGACACTTTAGAAGAACGATATGCCATAAAATTCTGTTTTAAATTTGGAAAAAATGCCACAGAAACGTATGGAATGCTTCAAACTGCTTTTCGACCATCTTGCATGAATCAGGCATCGGTTTTTGAGTGGCATAAGAGATTCAAGGAAAGCAGGGAGTCTGTGAGGGATGATGAGAGGTGTTGGAGGAGTAAGGAAGTCAGAACATCAGACTTGATTGGCCAAATAAAGAATTTCATGGATTAGGACCGTCGTATATAGAGACAATAAGTGCACAGTTTGTTGTCCGTGTGGGAACTGTACACGCAATCATTCGCAAGGAACTGAAGATGCGGAATATTTGCGCGAAGTTGGACCCAAGGGTGCTCAGAGAAGATCACAAAGAAAGACGTTGTCCTGACAGCAGAGAGATGGTCGAGCTGACCAATTCAGATCCCGCTGTTCTTGATGCTCTGGTGACCTGCGATGAAAGCTGGATCTACTGCTAAGACCCAGAGGCCAAGTGACAGAGTTCCCATTAGAAGCATACTGGTTCTCCCAGACCCAAGAAGGCAACACAGAGCAAATCCACCCACAAACTTTTGATTATCCCTTATTTTGACAGCACTGGCATGATCTGCATTCACTGGGTTGCCACTGGAAGACAGTCAAGAAAGAAAACTATGTTGAGGTTTTAAGGGAGTTGAAGGTGAAATTCCGTCGGAAGAGACCAGCACTCTTCAAATCCACCTGGACAATGCAACACTACTCCATCCTTGTCTCAGAGTATTTGACCAAGATGGGCATCAAGACAGTTCCTCAGCCTCTCTATAGTCCAGACTGTGCTCCCTGTGACTTTTGGTTGTTATCTAAGCTCAAAGAAAAACTTATAGACTGTCGTTATGAGACAATTGGGGAGATGAAAGAGGCTATGACGAAGGCCATTGACACGCTCACACAAGAGGACTTCTATGGCGCCTTCCAGAAGTTGTTGGAAAGGTACAACAAGTGAATTGCAGCCAGAGGAGATTACTTCGAAGGGGAATTGAGTTTCATGTGTGCACTATCAATAAAAGTGCCCAAATGAAAAAAGTCTGGAAACTTATTTAATGAACCTTGTATATATATATGCAAACCCCAAACAATATATATATATTTATATGTAAGTATACACACACACACACACACACACACACACATATATATATATATATATATATATATATATATATATATATATATATATGAAAAAATGGATAAGATAAATTGGAATATATCATTTGAGTTAATTTTTGTTGCTCCCAATTAGTTTCAACTTTTGTTCATTGTCAGGAGAATATTTTGAGAAGATAATTTTTTAGATTGTTTTTTAAATAGTTATGCTGTAATATTACGGATGAAAACGAACTGCTGAGGTAGCGTTCGTGAAATGTACCTAATGATCTCCGCTTTGGTAGACAACTTCACTGCGCTCTTCATTTGGGAGATATATCTCAAGCAGGGGCGTGATATGCCTCAAATTAGTAATCGCTGTTTTAGTCAACAATTTGTTTATTGAATAGTTTATGTGTCTCTCCTAATCTGCCCATCCTATTTCATAACGTATTCAGTGGAAAGTTTACTTTAATATTAAATACATTTTATGATAGTGATTGGACGTGTTTTATCCATTTATCTTTATGGGTTTCTTTTATCTCTGTAATATTATCAATACGCTTATCAAATTCTTTTGATAATGGCAAATTTTATATGACTTATAAAATTTTGACTCTTTAAGCAGGATGACAATTGAAAAAATCTAAGTGTCAACTCTACCCTGGCTGATTTCACCTCCTCTCATCTACAAGTATCCATAACTGGTTCGAGGTGGGTAATGTTGAGCCTTGAAGAACCTAATGACATAACAAAGATGAATAATAGATGGAAATCACTTCCGAAATGAACGCTGGTCTAATTAAGTGTACAGATTTGCGAGCACAATATTCCATGTGGTTTCAAAGACGTCAAACCAAACGCGTTTTATCTTATTTAGTCGATTTTAGAAACACGTTGTCATATTACAAAACAACTCCACCGAAGTAAGTAAAGTAAAGAGTAAAGTTAGCGACACTAGCCAGGGGTGACTCGAAGGCTCCCTTTTCAATAGCTACTACACTGAGGTGTAGGGAAAGGCGCTACTCCTTCCGGCGGATTCCACCACTACCCTTGATACGTAGGTTATAAGGCTGAGTTTTAAGCAAATATTTGGTAGGAAACGACCTGGGACTGAACAATGGTCTGTCGGGCCATTTATGAACTCTCTGTAACACCTCAATATGTATTGAATTGTTGATATTTACACAGGTGTTTATATTTACTTGTCACACAAACATAGATATAAGTATATCCATAACATACATGATCATAAATAAGCGCGCGCTCACACACACACACACACACAGTCTAACATAAAGTTGGATGGGTTTCGATCCCGGCTTCGAGCGTCCTTCGTGCCTAGCCAAACTGAAGAGTTCTGATAGAATGAAACAGTCGGTCTGTAGATGACAATATATATATAGAGAGGGAGAGAGCGAGAGAGTGAGAGAGATTTACACAAACAATCAAGCATGATGCCCAAGAGAGATAAATAAAGTGATATTAAAGTATAAAAGAGAACTTACGGTTGATTTCCTGTTTTTTTTTTGTAACAGAATAATTACCCAAAACTTTTTAGAAGTGTATAAATTATTCTAAATTATTATATATTAATTTAACTATTGAAACTCGCACTTTGTCAGAATGATAATCATTTTTTAATTCATTTTACTAGATGGTTTAATTATTGTTATCTTATTACTTAGGGTTATGGACTTTATACTCCAACAGAGTTTGCATTGCATGTTTTTATTTATATATATATATATATATATATATATATATATATATATATATATATATATATATATATATATGAGGATCATTAAATAGGTTTCCAGACTGTTTTCGTGTGGGCATTTTATTGAGAGTACATACATGAAACTTCAAGTCTCCTTCGAGGTAATCTCCTCCGGATGCAAATCACTTGTTGTACTGATATAACAACTTCTGGAAGACCCCATTGAAGTCCTCTTGTGTGAGCGTATCAATGACCTTCGTCACAGCCTCTTTCATCTCTTCAATTCTCTCATAACGATAGCCTCTGAGCTGAGGGAATAACCAAAAGTCACAGGGAGCAATGTCTGGACTAAAGGAAGGCTGAATAACTGCCTTGATGCCCATCTTGGTCAAATATTCTGTGACAAGAATGGAATTGTAGACTGGTGCATTGTCCTGGTGGAAATGCAAATAACTCGATTTGAAAAGTGCTGGCCTCTGCCGACGGAATCTCTTCCTCAACTCCATTAAAACCTCACCATAGTATTCCTTTTTGACTGTCTGTCCAGTTGGAACCCAATACATGTATATCTTGCATGTGCTGTCAAAAAAAAGGGATCATCAAAAGTTTGTGAGTGGATTTGCTCTGTGTGGCCTTCTTGGGTCTGGGAGAGCCAGCATGCTTCCACTGGGAATTCTGTATCTTGGTCTCTAGGTCATAGCAGTAGATCCAGCTTTCATTACATTGCATTTTTTTCCAAGTTTAAAACAGGATTTTATTGCATATTGGTCTAGTAAGGTCCAGATTACATTTTTTAAATTAACCAGCTCTGACAATCAAGCTTTAGTAGGGTGTATTCCAATTCCTGCTGTAGCTGTTCCTTTGAACCGGAAATCATAAAAATTGGTCTGTCATCCCATAAGATCTATAGCAATAACATAGTGAATTTTCAAGAGTCTACGACAATATTAAATGCCTGTACAAAAAAGTCTGGAAACTTATTAAATGCACCACACACACACACACACACACACACACATATATATATATGTATGTATGTATATATATATATATATATATAACATAGGACTAATGTAATAGGGAAGTCGTTACATTACACTAAAGTGATCCTATATATATATATATATATATATATATATATATATATATATATATATATATATATATATATATATATATATATGAGAAACTTAACAAAGCTTCTTTCAATTATATGGAAATTTACTAAGTAAAAAATTGATATATATTGGTTATAATGCATTAGGCACTCCTGACGATTAATAAGAATTTTCTTATATAATCTCAGCCAGAATAATTTCTAACACATGATATATATATATATATAACTCTGTGTGTGTGTGTGTGTGTGTGTGTGTGTGTGTGTGTGTGTGTGTGTGATTACGTATTTGAGTTTGTCGGTGTGTAGGTGGTTGGATATGTGTTGGGTGTATATTTACTAGTTCATGCTTACATGGGAACTTTATCTCAACGAAATGTTCAAATTCCTTTCTCTTTCATGACATCAAACAAGATATCAGCTTATTTATAACGTTGCAGAGTACAAAAACCCATTCAAAGAGGTGATTCGTCAATGTCGTTGTGCAAGATAGACTAAACACAAGAACAATAGATTTTCAGTGCAAGCTTAAGAACAATGACTAATTACATAGACATGATGTTTCTGTGGCACATGTACCCAGTAGAAGACAATTTATCTATCTCATACAAGACAATTTAGTAGATCTCTAAGAAGTATTGTCAGATATCTCTTATTTTCTGTATATGAACATTTCATGTACATTGTATTCTTATAATAAAGCATACACAGTAGACTAATTTTTTTACATAAACTCTCGTACGAAGTTCAAAATGGACGATCGAAGTTAGTTATAATTGAGTCTTCTGAGTCTGAAGTTGACAAACGTATAGGATATATGGTTATCTCTGATACGTTAAGTTTATACACATTCTACGAAATTTTTTTCCCAGTTAAACCTTTACAACATATCCATATTATTATCTTATAGATATTGTACCATTTGGAGAGGGATGCGATGGATAAATATCAGACCAGCCGAAGTCCTCAATGTGTCTGTGTCTTTACATAGAAAATATTTTAGAATTAAAAATACAAGTTAAAAATAAGTTGTCAACCAAAGTGTTGGATTCTGTTTGATACAACACACACACACACACACACACACACTCATATATATATATATATATATATATATATATATATATATATATATATATATATATATCAAACAATTCGGTTTAATATAAAGACACGATATAATTGTAAAAAAATACATTTTTATTTAAAGCTACTCAGTTTACTCAAACAGTTCAAATTTAAACAGTTCAGTTTGGTATAAGTGTAGCTTTTGTTTACTCACAGTTAAATGCCAAAACAGTTCTATTTCAAACAATTTAGTTTATCCTAAGAATAGTTACAATGTTAAAAACAGTTCCTTTTCAAACAATTCTGTTAAGTAAATAAAAACAGTTCAAATGTAAACAATTAATTTTAGCATAAGTACGCAGTTTAAATGAATTAAGCATTTTAAACGTCAAGGTAGTTATATTTCAAGTAATTCAGTTTTGCATTATTATACAGTTTAGTTCTGTTAGACCCATTGAGAGGATCTTTTAGGTGCTACTGCTTCGGGCCAGAGTGAACATGGGAGTGATGGAAATGAAAGGGTACTCTGCATTCTCCAAATTCCATTATTACTGTAACCTCACCATCAGATTGTTTTGTGTCATATCCAGGACACTTGTTATGGGGTGTCTCACCCCTCTGTAGAGATGCAATAAGTGTATTCTACAGTTCCAGCCGACTGGGCAAGTGTGTGTGATATTTGTTTTTACAAATGGGCAAGTCTGTGATATTTTCAATACAAAAGCTTATGAGTTTGAGATATTAAACAAAAGGAAATAATAATTTTTGCACAAATGTTTAAAGAAAAAATCAGAACGTTGAAGATTCTAATAAAAATGATCAATTGATTCAAAAATAATTCTAAAATATTAAAATATAGCAATACTTGATATCTTTTAACTGTGTGCAAAATAAATCTAAGACTCATTTTAGAATGTTACCTTCAATATGCGTTTACAAATCATCTATATATTCAATATAGATGTATAAAAAGAGGTTTCTATTAAATAACCAACATTGGTTGATATGCCATAAACCCAAACAAACCAAATCATATTAGTTGTCTAAATTTCTGTGACGAAGCTTTATGGTTTTTATAATTTAGGGTTTTCGGACTATTGTCTTTATCTTTGTTGTTATTTCCACAACGTTTCGGCCGATATGTCCTTCGGCCTTCTTCAGGTGTTTGTCGAACTCGGGAACCTTCACGGAACTTCGAGCTACGTTTTTTATTGAATCCATTGGGGTCACCTGTTCTGATTCCGTTAGCCATAACCGGGTACAAGTGTTAAGTATTCCTGTATAGTTACTCGCCTGCTGTCAGGATTGAACCTGCAATCCCCAGATGATTGTCTCCTTAGAAGCTAAGGGAACCAATGCCCTTAACCGTCACGCTATGTGTCCTGCTATATGTCCCAAAGATGAAGAGAATATTCTGAAAACTCTTAATGATAAAAAAAGCAAATCATATATAGTCAATACATACAAATAAAGAGAAGTTGGCGTTAAATCTTCAGCAATAATTGTTATGTCATAAAACACAAACAACCAAATTATATATATTTAACGTATATGTATAAAGAAGATTTGGCATTAAATAATCTTCAATGCTTGTATGCCATCAAACACAAGCCAACCAAACTAAACCAAAAAAGGAAAAATTACTAAATTAAACGTTTCATTTTTCGCACGCCCTGCACTACCGTAAAGTACACTTGTATCTGCCCCTAATTTTTCAGACGGTTAATCCCACTTTATTAGACGTTGTTTTTGTTTCTAAAGCTGCTGAGTTTACACAATATTTTTTAATCTGAGAAGCAAATTATTCATTTAAACTCTTCACTAATTTTTTGGAAATAAGTACCAACATTCTTAACAATTCCAATAATAAACTATCAATCTTTCAACGATTTAGTCTAAAGGATTACTCATGTATATTAATAAGATTAATCAATTCAGTATTTACCTCACAATTAGGCAGCTAGTACAATGTGACATCGTACCAGTATTTGGGAAATGTCTCTGCTAGCCTGACACCAATAACCTACTCATATCAAGGAATAACTGTAAAATTAACATATCAAAGCAAAGTTCAGATAACTAGGCTCATGTCTAGACCCTAATTGATTCATATTTTTACATCTTTGAATGTAGGATTTCTTGCTGAAATGGCTGCATATTTTAGACCCAACAAAATAAGAATACAGATGAATCGTTTTCAAGTTAGGTAATCTAGAACTGATGTATACCTTTTTTGTACCTTGAAACTTTCTGTATATTACTTTATATTGTTGAAACTTTTTACAGTACAAATTGTCTTATAATCTATATATGCACATCTGTGAACTGTAGGAAATGTTTTGAATTCAAAATGTTAAACATTCCCTTGTCAATTTCTGAAATAAAAACTGAATGCCTTGCTGAATTTTATGTATTTCATGATAGAAAAGATGAAAAAATAATTTTCCCTCTTGTCAAAACTAAGAATTGAATTTGTTTCCTTTCAATTTAGACGCGACAAACTAAAAACTCAAAGTCTATTGATTTTTCACCAAGTGTTCAATCATTTATCTTTTTCCTTGAATTATGTTTTGTTTATTTTTATTTCCTTAGTCCATTCTTTCATTTTACCCTTTGTTTCTTCACAAGATGAAATATATTTCATGCTAATATGTGTTTCAATCGACCTTTTTTTTTTCGTTTATTTTATCATTTTCCCTCGTACTTTTTAAGAAGCATTTCAGAAAGGTTTTTTTGTTATAATTGTCTTTATTCCTAATAAAATACTCTCTTATTTTATCCATTTTATTCCTAAGTTAAAAAATAGTGTAGAGATGTTTTTTATTTCAACTTTAATGGCGAATATCAGTCATTCAATCTTGAATTTTTTAAAAATCTTCCTTAATCAAACTTGCTTTTTTTGATTTTATTATATGGATTTCTTTACTTTTCCTTAATTTTTAATTTTTTTAATCATTTCATTTTCTCTGTTTGCGTTCCTTCTTCATTTCATTTAAAGTAATTTTTCATTGTCCTTTTCTTTTTTGTCTTCTTCATCACTACGACGATTTCTTTCCAAGTTTTTCCTTCATTTCTTTCTATACTCTTTTTTCAAAGAATATTCATTCACACTATTTTTCATCTTCCAAATTCTAATTTATTTGATACTTTTCCATTATTCATGATGTGGACCCAAAGTCGAGACAACGGAAGGAAAACACAGAACACGAGTTATAGGTAAGAAAGATATGTTAACAAAAGTTACAAGGGATAGTGTAAAGGTAAGTGGTGCTTACTATCCGATGGTGTCCAATATTGGTAGTCGTACTACTAGTACTCCTACTAATCACACTGCATTAGGATACAGCTCGCTAGTAATATAGTACTGGCAGAGTCCATGATGCAGGTAAGTTTCAGTCTCACAATAATTCATCTCTAACGTATTTCTAGCCTTCCTTGCTTCTTTTATTCCTTCTTTTATTCATATCCACCAATATCAATTTCTTTTTCTTTTAATATTTTTTTCAGTTTCTCTTTTTTTCTTTTTCTTTTCTCTATCTTTTCTCTATTTTTTTCAGTGGTCCTTTTTTCTTCTTTTTTTTTATTTTCTTTCTTTTATCATTTCTTTCATTTTTTTATTTTCTTAATTTATTTCATTTTCCTCTTTTTAAATTTTCGTTTTAGTTTTTTATCTTTCATTATATAATTTATTTTCTTTTTCTTCTTTACTGTTCGTTCTTCTTCTTTCGTTTTGATTTTTCATTCCATTTTCTGCTTTCTTGCATTCATTTTTATTCTATCTTTCTTTTTTCTTTTCTTAATTGCTTTTTTCAGTCACTGTTTTTCTTTTTTTCTCATTATTTTTCTTTTCTTTTCCTTTCATTTCCTCTACTACATAAATTCTTTTTTTTTTTAATCGATTTTTTTTTTCAATCCACTCATTCGACATTCCGTTTTTCTTTTATTTATCATTCATTTTCTCCTACCTTCTTTGTTTATTTTATTCATTTTTCCTTCTTTCCTTCCTTCATTAGTTTCTACTTTCTTCTTGTTTCTCCTATTTTCTTTATTTTCTTGATTTGACATTATTCATTAATTTTATATTTCTGTACTTATTTGTTTCCAGTTTTGCAATAATTTTGTCATTCTCTCCCAGAAATCCTTTTTAAGCCACTTCTAATTTTCTAAATTTCACTCCATCTCCATCTTTCTCGGCTTTCCTTTTATTTCCCTCTGATACTCTTATCTTTATACTTTTCATCATTTCTTCCTTATTTCTTTGTCAGGTTTTAGCCATTTACTCCCAATTCTCTGCATCGTTTTAAAGATTTCCATATTGATTGATTCGAAGTCAAGCAAGTTCCAAAGAAAAAAATACAAATATTTTCATTATGTCAAACTTTATTTTTTACCGAAAAGACTTTGCTTTCTGAGTGCGTTTTAATCATGTAATATTTCCAAAAATAATAAAACTAATGAAACAGAAACTCAACTGCATTTTGAAAGTTCATAATAAATCGACTCATTTATTTCGAATTCTAGTCACTCATTCCTTTACTCTCTCTCTCTCTCTCTCTCTCTCTCTCTCTCTCTCTCTCTCTCTCTCTCTCTCTCCGTATATATATATATATATATATAAGCAACAAAAGTAATGAGAAAGAGAGAAATTTTCCTTTTTGGTTATTTCATTTTCATTGTTTTCCATTAGTTTCAACCTTTGGTCATCGTTAGGAAAAAACGTTTTTGCGAAGAATTTTTTTTAGAACAGAAAATAGTTTGTTGAAGAGTTGATATGCAGATAAAGAAGCAAAAAAATGAAATGTGGTATTTTACATCCATTTAGTTTATGATATCAGCAATTATTGAGATCTGGCATTGGGCTATCTCTGTAGGATATATATCTTAAGTATGGACAGGGTTTGTTTCAAATTAGCTGTAACTGTTTTGCTCAGCCATTTATTTATTTAGAAGTTTATATGGCCCAAAAATCTGTCTATCCTATTTTAATTTCGTGATGTGAGGATGGTTTTCTTTGATATTAAAGTTATTTCGAGGGTCATTTTTGAAGACAATTTAACTATTTATTTTTGCATGTTTCTTTTATCACCATAATTTTGTCGGATGGATAGATTTGAGTTGATACACAAACACCTAAATAATCAAATGCCTCAAAAAATCTGTCAAAGGAAACGTAAAAAACAAAGCCTAACTACGCTTGACAAAAACCGGATCATTGGCAAGTGGGTATATTGTTCACCATTGGTCCGACAAACCTGGGTTCAATCCACGGTCGCGTCATACCAAATACTTTAAAATGGTACTTGATACCTCCTTGCTTAACACTCAGCAATATAAGGTACGTATCAAGGGTAAAGTGGAGCAATCAAGGGAAAACAGTAGCGCGCTCCCCTACACCTCGGTGTAGTAGCTATTGAAAAAGGAGCCTTCTGGAAACCCTCGACCACGGTCTCAGACTTTGCTTGACAAATAAATTATCAATATATCATTATAAGATTTCCTTGCAAAAACTCGTGTTTCTTCTCTTTCAAAGAATTATGCTCGAAACCCTTTTACATTCATACACACAAACACGTATATATATATATATATATATATATATATATATATATATATATATATATATATACGTGTGTATATATATATATATATATATATATACCTATATATATATATATATATACGTGTGTGTGTATATATATATATATATATATATATATATATATATATACCTGTATCTATATATATATATACCTGTATATATATATATATATATATATATATATATATATATATATATATATGTATGTATGTGTGTGTGTGTGTGTGTGCGCGCGCACACAGACGTCATTGCGACTACTCACACACAGACATATACCTATATAAATATATATATTTTATACATGTGTATGTGTGTGCGTGTGTTCTTTTGGTGACATTTTCAGAATGCAACGGTTTCGAAGACATTGTATTATTTCGCTTAAGAAACATGAGGTTTTTAATATTTATTTTTCCGTCTTATATATGTTTTTGTTTTAATTCACTGATTATCTACAGCTGTAGCTCTATAGGACCACCCATCAACAGTGAAGTAATCTCGATCAACAAATCTCCCCGTCTAATTTCCAGAAAGATGAGATGATACCCCAATACACATTGCGGTTCACGCATTCTCGGTAATATATGTTTTCAGCTGTGCCCGCTCTTGTTCTATTCTCTCAGTCTTCCTATTCCTCTCACTATTAATATCAAGACTACTGAAAGAGAAATTCTATAAATTATCATTTGAATGATTTTTTTTATCATGTTGAATAACACAGTGTCCAGTTTTCTGGCTGAGAATGGGTGATCCGTTTTCCATCCAAAATATTAAAAGATTTTGTGTGCTTCATTTTGCACAAACGATTTTGGTCTATGGATACACTGTTAGATTTCGTGGCCAAAATATTTTCATTTGCACTGTTAACAGTTGATCTTTTTCCCCTAACATGTCATAACTGTTTTGTACTCATTCTGTGCCAGGTTTTTGCATTTATTTATTATTTATCATCTCTGTCTGTGTGAAACCCAAACTTGCTATTCTACTGTACCTTCTGGTCGGGTGGTAAGAATTGTTTCAGATTGCATAGAAAATAAAGTTGGCGACCCTAGTAGAGGGCGACCAAAAAGCTCCTTTTTCGATAGCTACTACACTTAGGTGTAGGGGAGGACACAACACCTTTACCTGGATTGCTCTACTTTATCCTTAATACGAACCGTATATTGCTGAGTATCAAGCACCATTTTTAAAGACTTTGGTGTGAATCGACCTGGTATTGAACCCAGATCTCCTGGACCATTGGCGAACATTCTACCCACTCGGCCAGTTAACATAAAATTATTGACATCCTGAAAATAGTGAGGCATGATTTTAAACTGCTCACAGAACCTGAGAATTTGAAGGGAATTAAGAAAGTGTCTTACTTTACTTTGAAAACATGGGGACTATTACTTTGAAATGAGGGTTAGATTTGGAACTTCATCGGTTGTTGAATGTGGGGCATTGAAAAGAAGTGGGGAGGAGAAATTCGACCACTAGTACTGGAAAACTTTGAAAAACCTTGCATCATAGAAAAATTATTTATGAATATTACCTCAAAATTCTGATTGCAAACAATCTGAATGAAAAACGAAAATACATTTTATATATCTTATAACCAGAGGGACGTCAAAATCAGGAAAATGAACTTTGCTCCAATCCATGAAGAATTGTCTGCCTTCCACCTTCAACATGATATGTTGAAACACTTGAAAATAAATCTCTCTTTGTCTTGAATCTGTGGTTGATATACAAAATCCAAGAAATTGGAAGTTTTGTATTAAATTTAAAAAGATCGATATAGAGATATCAAATCATTAGTCATATTAAAAATTTATTTCAAAGGAAATGTTATTTGTGTGATGCTATTTAATCTAGTTGTTATCTACTAATACCCCGTCTGTCTTCCAATAAGTCCTAAAATATTCCAAACACAGGAATGTACATTCTACACAATTTGAATGATAGATCTTTTTAAAATTCATTTCTCCAAACTTTTTATTATTTAAGACTCACATGAATAATACATTTTCTAATCGCCGGCTACAATATTGTCTAAAACTGACATTTTGTTGATGTCATAGAAGAAAAAAAAAATCATTCTTATGATAAGTTTGTATCGAGTTCAATTTACAGTCTTGAAAATTTCATTGATCATCAACTTTTTAAACTATGCGCCTGGTATATTGTGTTGAGGAAAATCGCCACATATATTTTTAATACAGTTTTTAAAAACGTAGTTCTCAGTAACAATTGGTATTGTAATCTAATGTTGGGATAGATTTTAACAAATATACCGAAACATTTGAGCGATGCTTGAACGTGTACAGTGCTCGATTTTTAAAAAGCTAAACGACGTACACGAGGTGCCTAATCACAGAATAATTGGTTTCGTAAAATTTATAGATATATCAAAGATCATGTCAACCTCATGTAAAATATAACGCTGATAAATATGTGATGCAAAAGTTATTTACCACTATATGTCTAAGAGGCTTAATTTCTCTTTAAGGGATTAATCTCTTATTCCAAATAAGTAATTTAAACTTAATTCAGTCATATTTCTATAATAGTAACAACATCAGAAATATAGTTTTATGTCAATTTTTCAACTCTGTCATGTACTATTGTTTTGTTTTTGGAGTTTACGAAACGGAAACCTGAAAATGATTGATATTATTATATTATTATTTGATTAAAACTAAACAAAAAAGAAAAAGATCAGTTTGGATGAAGTTTCACAATTTTATTTTTAGTTATATAGACGGAATACTCAAATCAAAACTCAAAATAAATAGGGGGTGTCGTCGTGGTATAATGGTTAAAGCGATGGACTGCGGAATCGTAGTACGTGAGTTCGTACTCCAGTCGCGCTATTACGTTCACTTTCGGGCAAATACCCTTGGGGAAGGTATGAACCACCTTATCCTCCTAGCTATAGGTTAAATAGCACCACTACTGTTCTTCTAGGGGAATAGCATTGGCATTAAATAACCTACAAAGGTTGATATGCCATTAAACAAAGAAACCAAACCGAAACCAACCAAAAGAAATATTCAATTCTGTTATCATTATCAATGCTATCAATATTCTGGAAACAAAGATATAAACATGTCATAGTCCAAATACATTTTAGGCAATTTTATATTTCCTTTTTATAATTTCCAGAGGAGGAGCTGTTATGTTTGGACTTAAACAGTATCTAAAATACCCATTTTGATTTAATGATTTTCATCTTGATATTACAAATGTTGGTAGCAATGTTTGAAAAGAAAAATATAATCTTACAGAATAATCAATTGGTGTGTACTTATATAGAAGGAGATACCGCATTACAACTTCAAACGTCCTGAAAACGGTGCAGTATCATTAAAGGGTTTTAAAACCTTTAACACCATTTTTGCTAAAAAATTGTTATGCGAAAAAATATTAATGTCCATTAATAATACTGGACTGTTGTCATCAATTTTGGTTGGTTGGTTATTATGGTATATCTACCTTTGTAGGTTATTTAATACCAAATCCATTTTTATACAAATAAACACTTCTATTTCAAACATTTATTTAGCATAAGTTCACCGTTTGATTGTCAAAAATCTTTCTATTCCAAGCTATTCAGTTTAGTCAAACAGTTCAAATGTAAACAATTTAGTTTAGTATAAGTATAGTTTTTTGTTTACGCTCAGATAAATTTCAAAACAGTTCCTTTTCGAACTATTCAGTTTAGCGTAAGTACATATTTTAGTTCTATTTTACCTATATAGGGCCCAATATTGCTACCGTTCCTAGCCTGAGTTCACCTGGAAGCGATGGCAATGTAGGGGTTATTCGCATTCCCCAAATCTCCAGTATAACTGTAACCTCAACATCAGATTGTTTAGTGTCATATCCAGGATAATCATAGGGAGTGTCTTACCTCTCAGCAGAGGAACAGTCAAGTATATTCTACAGCCCTAACAACAGGGCAACCGGAATTTTAATTCTATAAACCGTTAAAAATTCATCAAACTGAGTAAAGATGTCGTCATTTTTTTAAAAGATTCATTTTTATGACGAAATCAATTTTGAATATATTTTCTTCTGCAAACACACACACACACACACACACACACACACACACACACACACACACACACACTGGGGTATATACGCACCTACACACACATATATATGAGTGTGAGTGAGTGTGTGTGTGCGTGTATGTATTTTTCCTCCTACTTTGCTTACTTCCGTTCCTGCGCAATATTATCATTCATTGGCAGCGTCCGATAATTCTAAGTATTTATGCTTTATTTCATCGTTCTTTTTTCAATAGTCTACCAATACATTTATTATAATGGCTTTTATCTAATTCTTTTTTGGTTTTACCATGCTGTACGTACAAACATTAGGGTACTTCTTGATTTACCAAATGTTTGTTCAACCATTTTTCTCTCCTATGTTCACTACGTATATAGGTATACATGTATTGATTTGGGTATATATGTTTATACATGAAACAAAAATTGGAGCCTTGAGTGAAACTATATATAAGTCAATAGCATCTTTATAATTAAGAAAGCATTTAAAAAATTCAGTCTAATTTCAGAACTATTCCCATAAAGTTTAACAATGTCTCCGACAATGTTCTGGATATAATTTCCTTAAAATTACCTGCACAGGCAGCCTAAAATATTAGTGGTTAATAATACAACACTTTGTAAATAAAAACGTCATTACAGGTAAAGTATTTATGAGACAAAGATTTAATTCTTATTAACAAATTGTTCAATTGTACAACTCTTCCGCCACAAGCAGGATATGACACATGGCCAATTTCTAAGTGGTGCACAATTAGTTTGAAATTATATTTCCCCTTCTCCTAGACTGGTTTCTTTATCAAGGCTAATAAAAGCAAGCCTGGCATACTTTTTACCCATATCGGGAGGGAGAGAAGATGAGTCTATTCCTTAATCAGGAGCATTCGTACAAAGAGAAACCCTAGCAGCTGTTTGAAAGATTTAAACATCGGTCATCCACTGTATCTCCTACGCTTCGAATGAAAAAATGTGTGTATTTAATCAAGATTGTGAGTCCACTACCCTCGTGGCTTAACCAAAGCGAAGGGTTCCAGTTTCACCTGCTATTTACCCATACCTGAAGGAATTAACAGGAAGCGAAAAAAAAAGTTTCGTCTAGGTTTTCGATTTAAGTTTATGATTCATTTTCCTACACCGATAACTGTTTCCTCGAATGAGAAAAAGTAGTCACAACGACTCTCAGTGTATATATATATATATATATATATATATATATATGTGTGTGTGTGTGTGTGTGTGCAAATTTGGAAGCGCAAAAAATAATTGTTCATATATTTCCATAATCATAAAAAGAATTTCAGGTGGTTGTGTCTATCTCCCCACGTATATAGAGGTGACTGCTAGGATACGAATTGTTATTACGCCCATATATGAAGGAAAAACACATTTACTCTTCTTCCCAACAAAACCCAATGAAAAGTTCCCTTGAAAAACAAGTACACTTTCATATACACAAGAAGAATGAAACACCTCATTAGAACGCTTAACGTTCCGTACAAAAGACGCGCAACGATATGTGACTTAGTGGCACGAATAGAGAAGCGGTATATCGGCATGTGATCAATCATTTGAACGATTCTCATTCGTACACACGGGGAATCAAGTGTCTTGTATTGAAGATTCTTATCGACTTGGATGAAGGTCCACTTTAGAACGTGAGCAAACGGCGGCTTTATCGATTTTCAGCTGATTGATTCCTTTCATCTCTAAACTATTTCAATTTACTTAATATTTTATTTCGGGTTAACATGCGCGTACGGTCTTTAGATATGTGCGTTGTTTCGCAAATTAGTAATGACAAAATAGATGTATACGCATATATGCATACACACCTCTTTCTGTCTCGTACTCTTGTTCTCCCCTTGAGTGAGAGAAAGATAATTGATAAAGGGAAATAACAGTTATATATATATATATATATATATATATATATATATATGCAGAGGTAATTCGTGCACATGCACACACACATACATATATATATATATATATATATACACACACACACACACACATATATATACATATATATATACACACACACACACACACACACACACACACATATATATATATATATATATATATATATATATGCAGAGCTTGAGTGAGAAAAAGATAATCGATAAAGGGAAATAACAGTTATATATATATATATATATATATATATATATATATATATATATATATATGCAGAGGTAATTCGTGCACTCACCCACACACACACACACACACACACATACATATATATATATATATACACACACACACACATGTATATATATATATATATATATATATGCTGAGCTAAATTGTGCTTACACACATACACCGCACACACAGACGCACACACACACATACACACACACACGCACACACACACACACACACACACACACATATATATATATATATATATATATATGTATATATATACATGCATGATTTATCTAAACATTTGCAAATAATTCTCAACAATGTCACAAGTTCCCTTTTCTCAAAATGCGGAGTCCTTATGACGTTATGTCTAAAGTGCTTGGCAGGCTGTCTCGAAGTAACTAAGTTTGAGGTCCCGTCGCACTGTTACGTTCACTTCTCATACTAATGCCCTTAGGAAAGGTATGAACCCTTTGTCCTCACAGTTATGGATTGGATAATATTACTGCCGTTCTCTTTTAGGGATATCTTAGGCGTTAGATAATGTACGATGGCTGATAGGCCATTAGGATAAAGAAAAAAAAAATGAAACCAATCCTCTCTCAATATAACGGTGCATAAAAACAAACTATTTGCCATTACCTTCAAAACTGATAAGATTCGTTAGATCATTTTTTAAACTATTTCTATGAGATGGAAATAATATCTTTCATATAACAATGTAAGAAAATTCGCAAAGAATGTAAAGGAACGTATAATGTATGCAATTCACAAATATTTGGGCGTGAAATAACCCCAGATTGATTGACAAACCTTTAAAATCACTTAATTCTTCCTCAATATAACGTTCTATAAAATGCAAAAGCCCTTACAAACAACCACACAACCACACAACTGCACACACACACACACACACACACACACACACACATATATATATATAAATATATATATATATATATATATATATATATATATATATATATATATATATATATATATATACTCGGCGTCCGAAGAAAATGGGTGTGGATTGTTCGTGTATAGAATATGTGAGATATTTCATATAACTCTATGGGATTACACGATGTACACAATAAAACTGGACTGGGGATGTGGATGACGTCATGCCCGGAAGCGATTGGCTGGGATTCTTATTGATTTTGAATAAAAGCAGTGAGTTGAGATTTGGACTTAGACGAAGCGAGTTGATTTTTGGACCTGGGTGAGGCCAGTCCAGTAATGGTCTAGGGGGTGCGCATGCGCGTTGATTGAGTCAGTGAATTGAAAGCTGACGATGGACGAACAGTCAGCATAGAAAAATGGTGTCTCTCTCTCTCTCCTCGTGTCGAAGACCTAAACTTAAAGAAGGTAATAAAAGTTTCCTACCTGTACCAAGAAAGTCGTCACAATTTCGTGTTTTTCGGATTCCTATGCTTATGAACATTTTATGAACATTCTATGAACATTATGAACATTTTATCCCTCAGAATATTTTGGCCGTATATTACATATATTGGCATTGTTATAAAATTTCCTGTGCCACATTCAAAAATGTGTCTTGATGCATTGAATTTTTATTTTCAGATTGGTTAATGTTGCTTTAATGTAAAGACTCTATACTTCATTATGTACATCCAAAATAGATTTTGTTGAACTTTTGACCACATTTTTTAAATTACAGCTAAACTTTCTATTTATTTGGAATGGTGTTTAGCGGGTTTTGAAAACTATAGGATTTTATTTCTATCATTATATTACATACTCACATTTTTATAGCATTTTGAGCCTCTATGTGTTGTGTGTTCTTTAAATTTATATGAGGTTAATATATTTTTATGATTATTTTTACCATTTACTATAAATGATTTCCGTGGTATCTAATAGGTTTTGATAGCACTACGATAGCATATATATATATATATATATAATCATCATCATGTCGTATCGCTAGCAGGGATATCCCTGATCCTCTCTTGCCACTTCTCCCTATCGTTCATCACCTCTGGCAGGTGTTCAGGGCTACATCCCGTATCCTCACATAGTTGCTGTACGTATGTTCGAGCTGGTCCTCCTGCTTTTGCTCGGCCATATGTGGGGGTCCATAAGAGTAAATCCCTTATGAGCTCGTCTCTGCTTCTCCAGCAGTGTCCTGCGTGTCTTATTCGTCTAACTTGGATAGTTTACGTAATGGGAAGCAAGTGGCCGTATAGTTGGTGCTTTGCGGGGTGTTGCCGCCAGGACTTATTCAGTATTGCTCGCAACATTCTTGTGTAATTGCCGTCTAGATTCTTCTACAGCCGTTTTGCTAGTGTTCAAGTGGTGCATCCATACAGCAGTATCGACACGACCGCTGCCTGGAAGAAACTGCGTTTCATTTTATCGGTCAGGATTGATTTCCATATGATCGATAGCTTATCGATAGATGCCCATGTCTTCGTTATCTGTGTGTCGATGTCCTTTTCGGTTGATGAGACACTGTTACCTCGGTAGGTGAATTTGTCTACCAGTTTCAGAGAGGTTCCATCTAGTGTGGAAATGTCGCCTGCTTGATTAAAGCACATATATTCAATTTTGTGGGCATTGACGTGGGGGCTAATACCTGTGGCGTCTCGTTGTGTGTGTGTGTGTGTGTGTGTGTGTGTGTGTGTGTGTGTGTGTGTGTGTGTGTGTGTGTGTGTGTGTGTGTGCACTAGGGTGAAATGAGTGTGATTACCCGTTGCATAATAACTGACGTGTTGGGGGGGAACTACAAGATCGTAGAACATGAATTTGCACTGTCTGTTTCACTGCTATGTTCTCTTTAGAAATTATACTATTGGAAAAGTCATGAACCGTATATACTCCTTGTAATGGGTTAAGAAGTGTATCTGTTGGTGTTCTACAAAGATATGTTTGTCATTTGATAACTCATGAAATATTCTTCTTCTTCTTCTTCTTCTTCTTCTTCTTCTTCTTCTTCTTCTTCTTCTTCTTCTTCTTCTTCTTCTCATAAAAAAAAGAAGCCGTAAAATGAGGTGAATAATTGTCATCCTATTATGTATAATTTATTTTTATTGATTATGTGCAAAAAATATAACAGTAATTGAGAGCGAATCTGATGTATCTGTGGAAAGACATTAGAAAATAAAACAATCAGCTTTGAATTTCACTTGACACTAAATATATTCAAGAATCACAATCTCAATTACAAAGATGCCGATTTATATCTTTGGATATCTCTCAAATTGACGGAAGAAATATGTGAAGAATATACCTTACAAGGAAGAAATAAGAAGCGAAGTCTACTGTTTCGGGATATAAAATGACATTAGATAAAGAATAGAACCTGAAAAATATTTTTTAAAGAAGTGAAACGTATTTTCACGTTGTGTAAAGCCGCATGTTCTCATAATGACCAAATGTATCAATAGCATCTTGGAAGAAAAGGTTAAGTGAAGTTATAGTTATTTGTGGCTTGAAAATTTAGATTTACATAGACTATACTATCTAAACAAACAAACACAAAAAAGGAATTACAGCGAAGCGGAATATAATTTTGGTAATCTTAAATGTTATCACAACAAATATACATGGAAGAGTTGAGGAACATATTTGTGGAATTTCCTTTTTTTTCTTTCTTTTTTTTTTCAGATATTCAGTGCTAAAAATAATGCATTTGAAATGTGTGAAATTTCCTAAAAATGACGTGTTAATATGCACTTAAAGACACGATCACTTAACGCTTCGCTCATTTTGATAAAAGCAATTTGAACACATTTGAAAAAAGGATAGAATTCGTATATATTTGAAGACATTTGTTGAAATATATAAAGACGTTTATCTGAAATCCTACGTGCATTGTTCTTTAATTCTGTTAAAATACTTAAGAATATTTTGGGGAATAATGGAATATAGCTATGCATGTTCTCCCCCATTTTCTCTTTTTCTGTCAATCTATCCATCTTTATATATATATATATATATATATATATATATATATATATATAGAAAGAAAGAGAGAGAGAAGGTGTGAGAGAGAGAGAAGGTGAAAAGATGAACTCTCTCTTTCTCTTCCCCTCACTTTTTTCTCTATTTTATCCCTCTCTCCCCCCCATATATATATATATATATATATATATATATATATATAATTTATATATCCTTCGCTCTCTTCCTGTTTCTCTGTCTCAGTGTTTCTCTGTTTCTCTCTCTCTCTCTCTCTCTCTATATATATATATATATATATATATATATATATATAGAGAGAGAGAGAGAGAGAGAGAAAGTGGGAGAGAGATATATAGAGAGAGGGAGAGGGAGAGAAAGAGAGTTTATCTAATCAACTTTTTCATACACTCCTGAAGAAGATTTTGAAATTATAGCAAGTTACCTTTTAAATGTAAAAAATATAATTTTATCAAAAATGACAATTATTGATAATAACATAATTTAAATAGGGGAAGTACCCATAAAATAGGAGATTCCATATTCTGCATTTCGACATAAAATACGTAAGTAAATGCATCGGCTTAAACTTGGTTTGGATTAAGAAGTTGTTTTTACTTGTATCCATATTTTTATCCCCACAACTAAAAGTGAAATTTAAAATTAAACGCCTGAGTTGAATTATTTGCTCCCTATCGGGGTAGTTTATGCAATATACTCCTGATATTGAGCATTATTCTAATGAATATAAAGAAAATGATACAGACAAATTACAAATCAATCTGTCTGTATTTGTGTGCGTTTCCATCTCACACAGACATAGACATATAGATAAGGACTCACACTGACACACGAACACACACACACACACACACACACACACACACACACACACACACACACACACACACACACACACACGCACACACACACATACATATATATATATATGTATATATATATATAATGCTGCAGTATAAAAGCACATGACTGATTTTCACGTGACCAATTATTAGTGAGCCCCAGAATTGACATATTCCGAATTCACTCTGTTGTTTAATGAATATCCCTTCTCAAATTCACCTTTCTTAGCATAACTTCATATAAAACTATTTGTCATTAAAGCAGTACATAAAACTTTTGTCATTATAACGGTATATTTAAACATGTGTCATTATAACGGTCAAAAACATTTGTCATTATAAAGGTACATAAAAGCATTTGTCATCATAACGATATATTTAGACATGTGTCATTATAACGGTATAAAAACATTTTTCATTATGAATGTATATGAAAACATTTGCTATATATATATATATATATATATATATATATATATATATACATGCATAATTAAATGCTGTAAACCAACTTACTACTAGTGACTGTTGTGTGTAACAAGCTCCAGAGACATTATTAACTAACCTTGTAATATGTAGGCTATGTGTTATATACATATATAAAATAAAATAAAATAAGAAATCTAATTAATCAGAACACTCAATGTGCCAGTGACTAAAACAATTTGTAGGAATATCAAACCAGAATGCATCACACCATGTTGGTTAGTACAGAAACTAAATGCACTAGACTGAAAATAAGCGTATTTAGTTCCTTTTTTCTGTGATGCAGACATTGAAGTATATTTCTGTAAAATGCTGTTTCCACTAAAAAGTTTTCCATAAACGTTTGTTTCAAATGTTTCAACAGGTTTATAAGAAGTGTTTGAGTTGTACGTTAAGTTACCCGCTTCTCAAATCGAAAAGAACGTCCACCAAATACGACACAAACTCAAGACAACTTTACAAGTAAACTAATGACTCTCAGACTGATATTTTTTGCCAAGCTAAAGATAATCCTTTGCTTTCTGTTTGTCTGTGAGAAACAGATTTTTCTTCTAACAACATCTTGACTTCTAAATTTGAAACACAGATTACTGTTATCGATGTTTGACGATAGAAGTGATACAATATGAACTATTTGACGTTGACACGATTTTCCAAAATGACTTCCAAATCCTATTTTAAATCTAACCAAAATACCGGAACTGTGTTCCAAAAGTTGATTCAAAGGAGGAAAATTTTCGTTAAATTGTAGGTGTTACAATTATTTACTTTATTTGTTTATGAATGTATAAGATTTCAAAAGTTTAATATAATGTATGGAGAGAATAAATAACTGTCTCACTTGCAGAATGAATGTATCCGTTACGTGTACCTAGACTGGCAGACCAATCTCAGAAATTAATTCTCATCATTTGCCACAGTTATTTGAACAGAAAAGACTTTGTTTTTTTCTTCCTACTCTGGATATTAGACACTCTAATATTAATAAAAATTCTTTTTCTATTTTTCCCCTACTCTTTACATACTTGTAATTTAGAGAAGAATATCTTCATATTATATCTGTTGATATTCGTTTGTGTATTCTTTTCAATATTACTTGTATGTACACAATGCGTTTATTGATTTTGTATGTACTTTCAAAGGAGCTTATATTGTCTTTCCTTGTGTTTGTTTTGTGTTAGTATATCATGGATATACTTGTGCTTATATAGGTCCTTGGTGAAAGAGGATTTGACTAAATATGATCCCTACCGTCAAGCAACCAAATTGTAGAAACTATTTTTTTCACTTTTTCCCTAAATAATTTATTTTCTGGAATGTTTTTTTCATAGTTTTTTTTCTTTGCTAAATTCTTTCGAAATTAGAGTTTCATTGCATAAAGAAACTTAAATTTTGTATTTCTTTTTGTTGTTTTCTTTAGCATACTGTATTAATTCACCTCTTCCATTACTCAATTCCTCAATGTTTCTCCATTTAAAGAGAGAAGAAATCAGTCTCAGCCGTAAACTTCAAAGGAGAAAGTTCAAAGGATCGGCAATTAATCAATTCAGCAATCGTTAATTGTGAAACAAGGACTCAATATTGATGCATAAACCGTGTTAATCCTAATCTAATTATGCATACATTTACTTTAATTTTATACTTCGTCTACCGATCACCTTTATAAGAAATGCAATTTTTTAAACGTTCTTTTTCTCCTACTCCTTTTTCTTTTTCTTCTCCTCTCTTTTATTGTCTTCACCGCTTCAGAAGTATGGATTCCTAATTTTTCTATTTGTTTCTTCCTTCTGCTTTTGAAATATCTTCCATATTATTGACTTGTTTTTCTAATTTTTCTGCACGCTTTAAATGTATACTCTCCTTCTTACAGTGTCCCTGATATGACCATAATCTCTATCTTATAGTAAATATGAACTTTTGGAAATCTGGGGAGTGCTTAGTACTCCATTCATGCCGTTAATTTTGTGTCCACTCTTTTCCAGAGCGGAAGTACCTGTTTGAGTTCCACGTATGGGTTAAACAGTTTTGTTTAAATATTATTTAATCCAAGACCGTGAACAAAGAAATATTCGTATAGAGCGGTGTTAGATTTTTGAGTTTCACGTATGGGCTAAACAGATTTATTTAAATATTATATTAATCCAAGACCGTGAACAAAGAAATATTTGTAGAGAGCGGTGTAACCTGTTTGAGTTCCACGTATGGGTTAAATAGATTTGTTTAAATATCATTTGAATCCAACGACGTGAACAAAGAAATATACGTATTCGATTGGAATACTTAATGCAATATAATTGTATATCATTTGTGTTAAGAAAAAGTTCCTTGCTGTAATGGTTGTTTTTTTTAAAGAATTATTATTATTATATGTTATTTGAAATTATATAACAGTGCAAACACGTGACTCCTATTGAACAGAAATAATTACTTGAAACCATAGAATTATTTGTTTTAAAACTAAGCAAGCGGTTAGAAATTAGTTGTATAATAAAATAATACTTGGAACCTTACAACTTTGTAAAACTTATTTGCAAGACCAGAAATAATTGTTAAGGAAACAATTATATAAAAATGTATACAAAAAGATATAATGAGTGAATTTCCTTAAAATTTAGTAATCAAATAAACAAAGAAGGATGTACATACATAATAATAATAATAATAATAATAATAATAATAATAATTCTTCTTCTTCTTCTTCTTCTTCTTCTTCTTCTTCTTCTTCTTCTTCTTCTTCAATGAATGACTTTAATCAGTGACACTAATCTCAACTTGAAATATTGGCTCAAACTGTACTATGTATAGCATTCAGAGAGAGAGAGAGAGAGAGAGAGAGAGAGAGAGAGAGAGAGAAGGAGAGAGAAAGAGAGGTTATAAAGCCTCATTTCTCCGTCAAATATTTGAATTCGTCAATTTTGATCGTTGTTATTGTAACTTACACCTAAAATTCTAAAAGAAACAAAAATATTAGATGTAAAATTAATTCAAATTCTATTATGAATAGCATCGGGTCACAGATGATTTCAATATATAATCAATTATTCGAATTTCGGTGTCACTAAGCCTTGAATTCTACAAGAAATGGCCATAATCACATAATGAATGATTTACTATAAATATTAATAGTTCAGAAGTATTTTGAAAATAGATTTTTTTGTAAATTTTCGAATTTCACTACTTTAATTGATGCCTTTAATATCTACATTTAAAATGTAATCGTCTACTTTTAATTTATTTCTTATCTATAATTCTACTCTGGTTATTATAATAATTTCAAAATATTCTGATGCAACTGCATGCAAATGAAGATGACCGATCCTTAATCTTTAAGATAATTGAATCGATGAATCGAAATTAAATTCCTTTACCCTTCATATTTAAATCTTTAGGAATGTCAAGAATCCCTTTTTCTTCACCCCTCCACAGTTCTTTGTAATATGTTAAGGAATAATTTGATTATTTGAACTGGCTGGTAACTTTTCCAGAAAGACGACACTGAATACAAAATTAAACGTGGAAACAGGGGCCTGAATTCTACAACAGGAGGACATTCAGTTCTAAGAAGGTTGTATTTAATTAAACCCTCCAAGACAATCAGGATGCGACAAAAAGTTAATTTTTAAGCCGGGTAAAACTGGTTTAAATTCAAAGTTTTCTTTCTCCAATACAGGCACCCGTTCCAAATTAAAAAAAAAATACTCTGCCCTTCTATTTACTGATATCAGGTGAAAGAATATTTGGAATAGTTCCATGTATATTAACACTATGTAAAATATAAAGTTTAGTCCAGGATTTGAGTCCATTTCTAACGACGACAAACTATACGTCACAAGACACTCATCTATGAAAAAGTACGCGGAAGAACGGAACCCTACGTGAACAGATTTGAAAAGCTGGCATTAATTTATGAGAAAACAAAAATGTCATTGACATCTATGGGACAAAGAGCGGGAAAAGTCCGTTAGTGAATAATTCTAATCTTCTGGTCTTATTTTGTTTGTCTTGCTCCTTAAGATTTTAAGGGTTTTCAGTACATCTATCCAAATTTATGAATGACCTGCTACATTTTACGTTTCCTTTATTTTTAAAACAAAAAAAAAAAGATTTCTATATCCCTTGCAATCTGCAAGGTCTCTTATTTGTTCACATTTATTTTCTGCTTGTCTTTAAAATCTAACAGCCAGACCCTACTTGTCTAAAGAACAGCAGATTAACTTCCTGGCGGCCACAGACAAAACTATATCATATTTCGATTTTCCACCGGAAATATAACAAAGCATCTGTCAAAGATAATAAATCTTTATGTGCAATTTTTCAGAATAAATTTACACACACACACACACACACACACACACACACACACACACACACACACACACACACACATATATATATATATATATATATATATATATATATATATATATATATATGTTAGGGTTTAAAAGTATGCTTTAAGGGTTTAAGTGTGTTCTTTTTGATTGTTTCTTTATATTTCTACTTAGTGGTAGGTGGAACATGAAGCAACAGCGTAGGCAAATGCTAATACATTCACTGGCTTCTTTGTCATTGAGCAGCAAGTTACCTGATAGTAGAATCTGTATTTACTTAAGCCC
>OY757909.1:120340120-120348231 GCA_963585895.1 Sepioteuthis lessoniana | reverse complement strand
ATTTAAAAAAAAAACAAAGGAGAAAAACATTTTACGTTATAGATTAGAAAAATCTTGAATTTGGAATGAAGTGTGTATAGCTTTTAAGATTTAAAAGTGGTGTCACGTAGTGTAATTGACATTTTAAGGTCAGTTAAAAGATGGGCTTTCATTGAACGAGTTAAAGTCAATAGACTAGAATTTGGAGGTGCCCGTGGTGTAATGGTTATCGTCATAGAAAATGGACACGTTGACACGAGTTCGAATCCTGGACATAGCGCTAATACCCTTGGGAAAGGTATGTATCCAATTATTCTCCCTCCAGCTCTGGGTAAATAGTAGGGCAGACTGAGTTCTTCAGCCTTGGTGAGGCAACTAGTCTAGGAGAAGGAAAACTATGAATTCAAACCTGTTAAACCCTGCTAAAAAATTGACCTTGTATCATATACTGCCCGAGTGGAGGGGTTGGATAAATATGGATAGACTAGAATTCTAAAAGAAGAGAGATTTTACATAGTAAATTTCCATCACTGGATCTACTGGTTCCCGATGCGCGTACGGTTGGTAGAATATACGTGAAAAAACACTCAGTTAATTAAGACAAGTGCACAGGAAAATAGTCTTTGTTATTCCTCCTACCACTAAAAACTTGACAAAATTGACTACGTAAAACCTCTCTTCTTTTTTTTTTTTTGACATTTTTTGTCAAGATACTTGAAAAAATGGCATGGCCTGAAGCGACGACAAATCGAGACAAAATACGACTATATAAAAAAGATAGATTGATTGATAGATAATGAAAATAAGTTCTGAACTAATTTTTTTAAAATAGAAATATAATTAAAAATGGGAAGACAGAGTTAGAGGTAGAAATAGAAACAATGATAGATAGGTCGATAGATCATGAGCAAAGATGTCACTTGACTTTTGGAATTATATATAGGCTAAGAAATAAGAAGTAACTTGGAAATAGATAAAGTAATAGAAATGTAGATAGATAGATAAGTATATAGATATTAGATTGATAGAGAAGAGTTATTAAGTGTGTGAGTGTGTGTGTGTGTGAGAGAGAGAGAGAGAGAGAGTGTGTGTGTGTGTGAGAGAGAGAGAGAGAGACTATGTGTGTGTGTGTGTGTGTGTGTGTGTGTGAGAGAGAGAGAGAGAGAGAGAGACGTACAAATGTAGAAATTGATCAATGATATTAAACTGAAAGGAAGAAATCTGTTCGATCAGTAATCTCTTTAGGACTTTTACCAAGTTTGTACTAGTCGATAGTACATTACTTTTGTACTTGTACTTTATTTAATGTTTCATTTATTTACAACGCTGAAGATATAACAAAAAAGTACAAAACAGATAAAACGAATCAAGCAATTTTCTACAGTTGAACACATTATTCCACCATGTTTGCTGGCATTTTGTGTGGGGAGCACTGGGTTTTTTTCTGGCAGGAGATTTTTTTTCATTGTCATTTCTTTACTGACTCGATAATATGCTTTTGTTGTTTGATTTTTTGTTATGATTTTTTTTTTGTTTTTTACTTGTTTGTTATTTTTATTAATTTGTTTATTTGTTTATTTTAGTATTTTTCTTTTTATTATCAGAACGGTAGCCATCAAACATGCTGACGTTTCCTTCTGATCGTCAAATGCTCTTTAACAGTTTCCATTTTTGGTTTTGGATTTTTTTTTTATGTTTATTTTCATTCTTTATTCGTTATTTTATGAATCTTTCCATTTTTATTTCTGATTTGTTCGGCAACTTTTTCCCCATTTCTGGAGATTATCAAATTTGACATCTTGTTTTTGACGTTCTGAGATGATGTATTTTTATTATTCAATCTATTCCAGAGGGTCAACCTGAGGACACGTTTTAATCTCGCTTGTTCACACATTGGAACTACTAAAACGAGAATTGAATTATTAGTGCCGTAATTCTTTCGAAATGGTACACTTTATTTGAAAAAGACATATAAATAAATGAAAAGCAAAATAAAGAAAAATGAAAAGTTCTTAATTATTGTATATACTTTTCAATCCTAACTTCAGTATACAGCTGGGCTAAACTGATTACTTTTTCGAGTAAGACCTTTCATTAAAAAGCAAATCATAAGTAATGGTTGTCGGTGGAAAAATCAATCAAGAAAAACGAGTTCGATTTTTCTATTAATTGATCTGCATTCAATCTCAGAGTGATAATTTAAAAATATGCATGATTCAATAATTGCTAATTCTGTGTAAAATAACCAGGCTGATTAGTCCAATAATCTAGGCGGTGACCTATGAATCCATGAGACCGAATGTTGTATTCTCATATACATGTTCATGCACAAATATACATATATATGCTGGTTACATACCGACGCAATGAATAACAGACGCAGGAATATTTCTTTATAAATATTTACCTCTCACTTTATTTGTAAGGGTTCGAAAAGGTTGTGTTGGATTTTACTGTGATAGGGAGCTGGAGACCGAACATAAACTGTAATATTTTGACCCCACTGTTATGAACGTCACGTTGTGTCTATCTTGTTCTTCTGATGCTCAACCGGAGGTCCAGAGGCCCACTCTGCTAGGTGATGGCTTCTTTTACTGCATCTTATCAGAATCTTCTCTGGACACCAATTCATCAGGGCCCCAAGCCCCTTCGGCCTGGTGTGGCTTTCCCTACCACAACTCGTCTCCACTGGAACTCAACTCAACTGCCTTGACTTCTGTCTTGACTGAGCTATATAATAGTTCAACGCCCACTTGATCGCCCTCGTGATCTTTGAAATCGAATGTTTAATAGTCATCAAGCGGAAATAACTGTCATGCAGTTCAGAGGTCACTCTCTTCCGGTGCGTCAGTCTATGAGAGTATCATGGGATTTTTTTTTACCTCGTCCCATTTCATCAGCCAATTTCCGCCCACGCGATTTCCTCTCATAACTGCCATTAGAATGTGTCACTTCCTTCCGGTGCATCACCTTGAATGGCATTTTTGGCCGGGTCAAAAGGTCAAAGCATAACACGAAAACTGATTTGGAAATCCTGAAAAAGACAATAGAAAGCTAGACCACTCTCCCACTTGAGAAAAGGTCATGATAATGCGGAGTTTCATGAACGGAATTTCCCCTGCTGGGCTAATAATCTTTTATGGAACTTTGGGCACTACTCTATCTTTTGAACATCAATTATATATATATATATATATATATATATATAGTGTGTGTGTGTGTGTGTGTGTGTGTGTGTGTCTAAAGTAAGTAATGTTGGCGACCGTAGTCGGGGGCGACCAGTAGGCTCCCTTTTCAATAGCTATTGCACAGAGGTGTAAAGGAGGGCGCTACTCCTTCCCCTGGATTGCTCCACTTTACCCTTGATATGTACCTCATATTGCTGCCTGTTAAACAAGGAGGCATCACATACCATTTTTAAAGTCTTTGGTATGACGTTACCTGGGAGTGAACACAGGACTCCCGGACTATTGGCAAACACTCTAACCACTTGATCAATGATATATATATATATATATATATATATATATATATATATATATATATATATATATTGCTGGTAATGCACCCAAGTTCAAATCCTGGAAAGATTGTATGCACTTCCCATAACGTTAATACCCTCGTGAAAGGAATGAATGCATCTATTCTTCCTTCAGCTATCTGTAAATAGTAGGAATTTCCAGGATCATAAGTCTTGCTATGGCAACAAGTCAATGAGAAAGAAAACTCTTGAACGATACCTTTTAAACCCCTCTTTAAAATTGATTACGTTATATTCTGCTTGTGCAAAAGGGCTGGGTGTATATATTGATGAATTAATGTTAAATAATAAAAACTAATGTTTGAATAAATATATATCTTTAAAAGAAGGTCTAGACGTTAATAAGCCCCAAATCAGATCAGTTTATAATTTCTCCCAGCAGAACAAAATGCACAGAAAACGATACGGTTAAAATGCAATGATCACTTTTATCCTTAAAGAACATTGCAACGTGTCAGTGAAATGTTGAACTTAATTTATGTTTGTGTTTCATTCAATTTTCAATGGAATAAATGCAAATTTTAATTTAAGATTTGGGCAAGGTTTTAATGACTAAAATAAATTAATTTCCTAATAATCCTTATCCGTAAATTTACAATAGATATTTTGTAAAATAAGATGTAAGAATTTTTCTTGAATTGCAACTTTGTAAGCAAATGGTACAAGGGCATGGATTGATAAGTAATCAAATAATCAAGCTGTTGGAAGAAAAACGTGTCGACAGGGTTCAACATCTCGCAGGCAGGCTAGACATAAAAATATATGCTTGATAGACATCCCCAGGGGGGGTTTGCTGAGATCATCTGCAAAGTGACGGACGTTTCCCAAACGATCGCATCCATCCTAGGTAGATATCGGGGTGAGGTGTTCTAGAAATCACAATTTGACAATGTATTTTTGTTCTGTTTTTTTTTTATTTTCATTTTTATTTCATTTTTTTTTTTTTGCCTGAACGGAAAACGAAGAACAAATGAAAAATATACAACCTTTGTTTCTTGAGAACGAAGAAATTAGTCTTCACGTGGTGTAAGTTATCCAATTCTTTCTACTTTCACAGCCTTAGAGACTGAAGGGAGATTATAAAGTATCGAAGTTCTAACGCTGAGACGAGTAATTTTTTGTATTGTCTATGATGTCTATGACATAGCAGTCGTTGGTGACTACGCTACAGAGTTTTCTTACGCATCGATTTTTAACAGGTGGTTGATATTGTGTCTAGCTTGGATATAAAATATTTTTAATTCAATTCTTTTCTAACAATTTTATAGTAAAAATGAAAGAAAATCATTATCCTCATCTGTTTGCTTTTTCAGTGCATGTAATTACATTTCTGTTGTATCTGACATCGCAATTTGTACAACTATATGATTGGCGTTTTTACCTAAAAAAGGTAGTGAAATTTACCCCAAATTGAGTTTACAGTAATATTCTTTGTTGATTGAATTGAGAAAAACAAAAATGAAATCAGATAAATCAACAGTCTTTATGTAAAAATATAGTGATCTTTATATAAAAATAGTTATGATTTCTTCATAGCTTTTGAAGTCCCCTCTTGCTGTAAAAATTTACCTGGCGAGCTTGGCTTGATGGTTAGTGTCAAAGGTTATGGAATTGGCGACCTTAGTTCAAATCACATTAATGCTCTAAAAAAAGGCATGACTTTACCAGTTATTCTCCCAGCAATGGAAAAATAAAAAGGCATACTCGACTATTTAGTCTTCTAAAACCTGACCTCAACAAGAAAAACACTATAAATTAAAAGACTCTTTTCTCCGCTGAAAATCACATTTTGTCGTATTCTTCCAGTTGGAGAGAATTTGGTTGAATACTAACATGATTATTTTTCACAAAATCTTAACGAGCTATAGAAACTACTAAAATGGCTGTTTAATTCTTGTTTATCGAGACGACCGTTTTTTTTTTTTTTTTTGTTTTTTTGGGGGTACGCCCTTTGCGTGTGAGACGCACAGTGATAAATAAAAAAGACACGTTTCTATAAGCGTATTCATAATTTTCGGCTAAATAAAAGGAATTCAACTTCTTTAAGGGAAATTCATTTATTAATAAAGGTGGAAGTATTGATTAACATGGATTTTATCTTCCCCGTTAATGAATGTCAAAAGGTTTCAGATTAATCATATCCGGTCTCTATCAACAAGAGATTAGTTTTAGATTTCATATAAGCAAGCAAACATATTTTCCAATTTGTGCAGAATGTCTACACAAATTAGAAGGATTATAATCATATTCATATCTATCTATCTATCTATCTATCTATCAAAAGTTGTTAAACTTATCCCTCTATTCCAAGCTGTCTTTAAGATACTTAGATGAATTCGGAGGAAAACCTTATGTGTAGGAAATCCAAAGTGATTCGACTCAATTTCTAATTAATCGTATGTTTGGCAAACTTGTAATTATTAACCTTAGTGTCTTACGCATGCTACACGTCACTAACCATCTATTTGTATGTATCACTTCATTTTTCTCCTATACTTCTCTCCACTCCCTTTTTCTGATATGCCTTTCTCTTTGCCAGATATTCAATTATCCAACCCACGATCTCTCTTATTATATATATATATATATATATATATCATCATCATCATATCGTGCTGGCAGCACGGATATCCCTGACCCTCTCTCGCCACTCCTCCCTATCGTTCATCGCCCTAGGTAGGTCTTCAGGACAACAACCTGTATCCTCACATAGCTGCTGAATGTACGTTCGTGCTGGTCGTCCTGCTTTTGCGCGGCCGTGTGTGGGGATCCATAAGAGTACATCTCTTATGAGTTCATCTCTGCTTCTCCAGCAATGTCCTGCATGTCTGGTTCGCCTAACTTGAATAGATTTCGTGATAGGGGGCAGGTGGCCGTACAGTTGGTGTCTTGTGGGGTGTTGCTGCCAGGACTTGTTGAGGATTGCACGCAGCATTCTTGTGTAATTGCCATCTAGTTTCTTCTCCAGCCGTTTTGTTAGCGTCCATGTAGTGCATCCATATAGCAGTATCGATGTGACCGCTGCCTGGAAGAAACTGCGTTTCATTTTATCGGTTAGGTCTGATTTCCATATAGTCGATAGCCTATTGATAGCTGTCCATGCTTTCGTTAACCTCGTTTCGATGTCCTTTTCGGTTGATTCGACGCTGCTTCCTAGGTACGTGAATTTGTCTACTAGTTTAAGAGGGGTTCCTTCTAGAGTGGAGATGTCCCCTGTTTGGTTATAGCACATATATTCCGTTTTGTGTGCATTAACATGGAGGCCTATGCTTGCTGCTGCTCGTTCCAGGCTATGCAGAAGTGTTTCGGCTTGGTCAGGTGTATTTGCCAGTATCGCTATGTCATCGGCGTAGTCGGCGTCGGTAATTGTTGTTGCGGGATATCTTCTGCTTCTTTTCTTCGTCAGTTCGAAGCCATTCTCTTTGATTTTGTCAATCGATGTTCTAAGTACGTAGTCTAGACAAATGATAAAGAGATACGGAGCCAGCGTGTCCCCTTGTAGTACTCCTGCTACAATGTCGAAGTATTCTGTGTCTCCATCTGGTGATCGTACTTTTACTTTAGTGTTTCTATAGAGAATCGTTATTGCCGCTACGGTTTCTTTAGGTATGCCGTACGCTAGTAGGATTTGTTCCATCTTTCCTCTGTGAATGGAGTCGAAAGCCTTGGTAAAGTCGACAAATATTAATGTCGCTTGTAGGTTCTTTGCCCGTACACCCTCAAGGATTCTGCGGATGGTTAGTATTTGTGAGGTCGTAGATCTATTTCTTCGGAAGCCATTTTGGTTTTTTCTAAGTATGTTGTCGATTTTGGGTTCTATGCGGTTTCGTAGTAGGGCATTGTAGATTTTGGCAGCTATGGATGTAAGTGTTATGCCTCGGTAGTTTTTGGCTAATCCGAGGTCTCCCTTTTTAGGGAAGGGGAGTATGCATCCCTTCGTCCATCTATCTATCGGATTTTGATTGTATACTGCGTTGCAGTGTCGGAGCAGTATGTCGTCGAATTGTCTGGTCTTCCATACTTCCGGGGGAATTTCGTCCAGTCCTGCAGCTTTCCTATTTTTAATTTTTCTGAGAACCGAGTCGAGTTCTCCTTGTGTGAACGGTCCAAGTTTAATGTCTAATTGTTTGCTAATTATTCTGGTGATTGGTTCATGCGTTATTTTTGGTGGGTTTCCAAGTAAGTTTTCGAAGTGCTGTTTCCACAGTTTTATTCTTTCTTGTTGGTTTGCTGCTTTAAGTTTTGCTTTGGTTGTGTTCTTTCTTCTGCTCACTTCGTTTATTGTTTGCCAGGCAATTCTAGATTGTCTATCTTCTACCGATTCTCTGATCTTATCTATCTGATTTTGAATGTATTCTGTCTGTTCCTTTATATATATGCCTGCTAATTGATATTGTGCCGTTTTTAGTTTTAAGGCATTTGTGTTTGTTGGGTTTTTTCGATAGTTTTTGGAGGCTGTTTTCACTAGTGCACGTTTTTCTCTCACCGCTAAGGTTTCCCATGGGACTCTATATTTAGTTTTAATTTTTGTTGGAATGTATTTTGCTGCTGCCTCAAGGTGTGCATTGACAAAATTTTCGTATTCGTCGTT
>OY757909.1:120295120-120335120 GCA_963585895.1 Sepioteuthis lessoniana | reverse complement strand
AGCTAATTTCACAAAGTAACAATCATAATTTAATAATCGGCTATCTGATGTTGTTTGAAATTTTAAACAATACTTTATATGAAGGTTAGATGAAAAGCTTGACAAAAGTAGCACTTCAGATAAGTGATGACTTGGCTCTAAAGAAGCCTGCATACTCTTAAAATAAGTAAAGGTGGCAACCGTAGTCGAGTGTGTGTGTGTGTGTGTGTGTGTGTGTGTGTGTGTGTGTGTGTGTGTGTGTGTGTGTGTGCTTTTAACACAGTCGTGTATATATTTATAATGTATCACCCATAAATGAAGACCCTATTACCAATTTCTTGATAGTCTATTTAGTTTCCTTTAACTTAATACAACTGTTTTGCTTTTCTGTTAGAGGTAAAACTCATATTACTTCATATTAATTCATAGCAAATTCTACAGATGATGGCGTTTTCTGCCCGTTTTTCTCTATTATCCATGTGCATGTGATTGAAAAAAGGATATTTGTCATGGTTGTGTTTTTTTTTCAATAAAAATCATTTCCAAAGAATATGAGAGCTTCCACTTTAAAAAAAAAAAAAAGCTTAAAGTAAACAAATATAAACACACAAGTAAAAAACCTAATAGAAGAGATTTTTATCCTGAAAATTCTTAGAATGCATTTTCTTTTAAACGTATATTTTTCATGCTTCGCTTATGTATTCATTAACGTTCTATCTCTGACTTAATATTTTCACTCTATAGGAATGTTTCACACTGATAATGACTGGTAATTTTCAATGAATTCTTGGTGACAACAAATATCCTTAAGTTTTCAGGACATATATAAATAATTTAGCAGTTCTTGCCAGTGCTGTGGTTAGGATGGTTGCAATTATTCCTTGGATATCCAATTCCTGCACTCTCTTTTCTATCCCTTTGTAGAATGTTCCAAATGAAGCAACCGTTGTTAGAGTCACCGTTACCCTCATGTTCAACAATTTCAACTCTCAGGAAAGGTCTTTGAAACATTTCTCTTTTTATTTAATTAAATCCACGTTGTCTCGTTTTTTTTTTGTTTTTTTTATTTATTTTTTATCTTGCTGATCATTGAGTTTGGAAAATCTCTTTTCTGTGTGTACAACAACCACGCTGCAGTTTTTTTAATTCTTGGATGAAGTAATCAGTTTCAATCAATATTTCTATAGCTTCAGCGTATTAAATATCTCACGTCTTTACAGATCTGTTTACAGTTAAGGACATTAAGGACCGGTAGAATTAAAGAAACTATGGGTTGATCATCAGGTGGGTGAAGTGAATCACCACAATCAACAATCATCTTTCAAGTGGATGCTAGCCGCATCTCCACTTAAATTTTCTTGGAACGGTGAGAGCTCCCCATCACCTGCAATTGATTGTATGAAGTTTGACCCATTTCATCTAACCCTATAGACATGCTTTGGTGCTCTCCTAAATATTTTTTCATCTAGGGATTTTGGAACGATTTAACGACACGCAAAACCTTTCCGCTAAATCTACAACACAGAATCTATGCGGTTCGTGGCTATGCTTTGTTGCTTGTGTTTTATGGAATATAAAAAAAACTGTGGATTATTTAAAGCCAAAAGCCGCTTATATAAGATTTTAAGGTGAATAGTTTGTAGGTAACATCTTTTAAACAAGCCAGAACACATTTTTTCACACAAATGGTTTCAAGTGTTGCCATTGGTTACCGATAGAAAATTACTTCAAGGATTACTGTAATATAATTGCCGAGGGATTTCGTTTTATATATCTTGCCTTTCGGTTTAGTCAGGCTGAGAACCTTTCACTTAGCGCATGGGTTAGTTAGGCGCAACATTAACACAGGTGTTCACGCGCGTGCGGGGAGGATGCGTCATTCACAGATGTCAAAATAAAAATTCCACATTGGAAACGGGACCAGGGTATTTGGGTGACGTGACGCACCGGAAGCGTGGGCTGAGATTTGAGAAAAAGCAGTTAGTTGAGTTCCCACCTCGGAAGAAGAAGGTTGACTTTCAGAGCTGGGCGAGGCCAGACGATTTTGTGCGCTACGGGCGCTGCGCGTTGGTTGGGTTGAGAGCTGACGATGTAAAAGCAGTCAGCAGTATACATTTGTGGGTGATACTCTATAAATATATACACAACTGTGTTAAAACCACACGCACACACACACACACACACACACAAACAGACACATATTGTCATCCACAGACAGATTATTTCTTTGTATCACAACTCTTCAGTGTGGATAGACATGCAGTGCGCTTCATGCTGGGATCGAAACCACCTATTTTTACTTTAAAGGTTGTAGCTTACTGCTCAGCTGTCAGCAGATCCACGTCAGCTACCGAATGATAATGCATTACATATTAGCTTTCTTGTTTTTGTTTTGTTTTTTTTTTACATTTTATGTAACTGGATACCGGAGTGCTCAATTCGTTAGATGAGCTTTGCATTATGGGAGTGGCAGCCGTTAGTTCCTTCTCCAGAAAGGTCAACCCTTGGGAGAGGAGCGTATATACTGTCATCCACGGACAGACTGTTTCGTTGTATCACAACTCTTCAGTGTGGCTAGACACACAGGACGCTTCAATATATATATATATATATATATATATATGTATATGGGGGGGTTCATTCAACATATAAGTTGAATTTTACCTTAAGAATTAGTTAGAGGAAACCTTGTTTTAGTTGTAATGTTTCAAGGATATTAATAGTGATGGGTCCTTTTATTTCACAGAAGGACTTCAGCATTACCCTTTTTAAGGATCAGATTTCCCGGAACACTTTCGGTGAGTCAGTGTGTTTCCACTCTCCTCACGCCGAAAAACCTTTAAACTCAAAAAGGTGAATAAAGGTTTCGTACCTGAACCAATTTCGCGTTTTTGGATTCCCTATGTCTATTTCACCCATCCATCTATCTGGTTATGTAACATTACTATCTAACACTGGGAGTTCTGTTTGTATGCAGTTAAATAGTTTTATATATTGCTATGTAATACTAATAATTCAGCATAACATTAATCATTTGTTTGTACGCAGTTTATTTGTTTCGTGTATAATAAACGGTTACATAGCTCTGTTTAATCGGTAGATTGTACCCGAGCTGGTACTCCCAATCCGAGTCAGGGTGGAAAGAGAGTAATAACAATGAAGGGGAACTATACATTATTTTAAGTTCTAGAACTGGAGCCTCCTCAACACCTGACTGTTTAGTGTCATATTTAGGTCATTTGATGGTGGGGGTCTTACCCCTCCGCTGTGGTGCAGACAGTTTTTTTCTACTGACCCAGCTGATTGGGCAAACTACACGACTAAGAAGTCGGTTAGCAAGGTTATCAAGGGATTGTTATAATTTTAAAAATTTGATTTTTGATATACAACATTTATTTTATATATAAAGATGTATGTTTTCAACATTATTCGATTTATTGATACATTCAGTAACGTAACGTTTATAATCGTTGCAAATGCAACCAGCGACCAAGTTCATTTCTTGGATGTGCTATTCGTTTTTCACTTCACGATAATGCAATTGAGCAATGCATGAATCAATATGTTTTCCTTCCTAACGCAAAGATAGATAATTGGCCTGGCTGTTTTTTAGCCTTGGGTATGCAACCAGTCTATTTAAAATAAATCTCTGAATATAAACCAATTTTAGTCAACTTAAAATGACCTTGTGTCACATCGTATCCGTGGCGTAGACATTGGGTAAATACTAATATGAAGAATTGTCTCATATTTGACTGAAACTGTACACGCACACACGCATGAACGCCTATACGTAAACAAATGATTAAATATATACATGTATGCAGATTTGTATATCTTTGCATTCGTGTAAGGTGCGTTGAACGTTCGGAAGAGAAAGAAAGATTAAAAGAGATGGAAGAGATATACAGATTGAGCAAGTGAAATATCTTAAAATGTCGTTGATTTATGAGTAATTATTACTGAACCAGAACCCCTCAATCACACACACACACAATATATATATATATATATATATATATATATATATATATATATATATATATGTGTGTAATGAAAATAATTCCCACAAGGCCAAGAGCGAGTTTACCTAGGTTTCACCAAACGGCTCTTCTTGGTTGCTCTGGCGAAGTGGTTTAGAATAAAATACATTTTATTGGTTAAAAAGACTCCACACCTATTCAAAAAATCAGCATATTTAAAAAAAACAAAACAGTTTTATTCTAGAAACTGACGAAATATTTTTTCTTTATTTTAAAATTTAAAACTTAAAAAAATAGTTAAATTAAAAAACTAGACGGATTATTTAACAAATTTGAATTCAAGATAGACATCCAAGCTAATTTGAAGATAACCGATTATTTAGATGTTATGTTTAACTTATACGATTGGACGGTGTCCCTTTTTCGAAAAAGATAACAATATCCATGCTATGTAAATGTAGGATTTAATAACTATTGGAAGGTCTTTAAACAAATCCCTAATAACATTATGATAAGGTTATCTGCAAATTTATCAAACGAAAAAATTTTTACTTAAAATAAACTGGATTATGAAAAGCTTGACCAATGAAAAGGCAGAAAATGTTCAAAGGTGATGGAACAATCTTTAAAACTTACTTCTTTACGACTGGTAATTAATAAACAAAGTTGCTCAAGTGAAAATTTCTCGAAGCGTTTCTATTTTGAATTGATCTGTTTTCGTTGAGAATTACATTATTACGTTTTATTTCATATCTTTTTAATATTAATTTTTTAAATTAATAATATATATATATATATATATATATATATATATATATATATATAGAGAGAGAGAGAGAGAGAGAGGGGGAGGGGGAGAGAAAGAGTATATGTGCTGTAATCCTGAAAGTTCTAGCAATATTCTGAGAGTGAAGTAAAGTCAACTTATGTTTGCTCAATATTTGACTGCCCTGAAAATCTGCTTTATATCCTCTGAACTCATTTGAGCCTCTACTTTGAACTTAGAGACTCAAATAAAATTGCCACCATTTCAATATGCAATGCTGCAATGGACATCGGCAGAATCTGATTCATTCATTAATAATCATGAATACCCTGCTAAAGGAAATTGCATATTTTTTGCCAAAGCTTACACTCTGTAGTGAAGAATAGTCTTACTTAGCAAGATTATCTTACTTTGGGCTCAAAGACAAAGTGTAACTGTTTAAGAGAGAATCAAAAGCTGTGATAGTGATTTACAATGACTGTTTGTTAATCATTATCGCAATTACCTTCTCAGGATATCAATCTACTAAGAATTAGTTAAATGTGGTATAAAACAATTTTTCCAGGACAGGAAAAAAACGTACGATTAATCGGTTGTAATAAAGTAGGGTTTTCATATGTAAGTGTACAAATTTATTATTTAAATAATGCGATTCTGCTTTTTTTGTGTAGAATGGGTTGAGATTAAAGCAGGGTGTAAAAAAAGATATGGAAACAGATCTTACCAAATTACAATATTACACCCCCTGAATTTAGTAAAAAGTATATCATAACTATCTATTGCTTCAGTTATTGTTATACTCTCATGAGAGTTACCGTAGCGTAAGGGTTACCGTCCTAAACTGTAAGCATCACAGTAAGTGATTTCAAACTCCAGTGATGCGATTAAGTTCACTTTTGAACTAATATCGTTGGATAAGGCATGAACCCTCTTATCCTCAAGCTATGTGTTAAATAGCACCACAAGTATTGTGCTACACGAATATATCAGGCTTTGTGGAAAACGTAATGATAAAACAATGTTTATTGAATTTTCCATAAAGCTTGATATGTCAAAACCACCCCAACCAAAAAATGTTGTATAGCCACATACAAATACATAATACAAATATAAGTGGAAACATAGTCAACAATAATGACGAACTTCAATGAACGAACAAACGAACACACCTCTTTATAAAAATATATCTCTCCCACTTTATTCTTGAAAGGGTGATGTTGGTTGTGTGTGAGAAGTGAGTTGGAGACGGGGACAGACTACTATATTGATCCCAAGTTCTTCTGACCATAGCAGCACTTCTTCCTCATCTTGGCTGGGGTTGCTCAAACGTGGGTCACTGAGGGCCCAAAGCCCTCTGTCTGCCGCTGGTTCTCAATTCGGCATCTTGTTCCCAACTGATTCAAGCAGTCTGTGTCCTGGTTATATTTTTGTTTAACGTCCACCTGCTTCTGCTCTTCTTCCACTTATTTACACTGGTGCATCTCTTGATTGACAGCTCGGTCGAGGGTCAGTATGTTACAAATGAAAATAAACTTATCTCCCAGTTATTGGTTGTATATTATCCCCACTGCTGTTCTACAAACTCTGAATACCCACGGAAGTCGCTATCCCATTAAACATTTAAATGAAATGAAAGCATTCTAGCAGTCATTTAAAGAAGGTTATTATATTAAGTTTCATTAGTTCATTGATAAAACTACTTTGAAATATGTTTCAGTTTACTATGTTATTTTAGATAACAATATTAACGGGCTTAATTTATTTTTTTGTTTTATTGGTCGAATCTTGACTTCCAGACAAGAAATCTCAATCCTCTTTAATAAATCTAATATGAGTTAAATCATTTGACCTTGTCTAATACAACCCGTCCTCTATTCGCTTCAGCACGTAAACCTGTTCAAAACGTTAATGTTCTTTATTTGCAAAAAAAACTAAGTAAATAAGTTATAAGTTTGTTCAGAAAGTAGCGCTGCCTTTTTAAAAATATAAAATCCTATCCAAACATTGCATGTATCCTATTTACTCATTAAGATCCTAATTACTTTTATTTAAAATATTATCAAAACTTCCCTTGATGACTATCAATTTCGACTTCATTTATAGAATATATATTTTATATAATGTGGCATTGCAAAGGTGAAAGGATGAGGACACTTTCGCATCTAGAAGAGTCAAATGAGTGATCGAAGAAAAATACAATACATTTTATCATAGATGTTCCTACCGCCATCTGGATCGGTCTCAAAAACAATAAGATGATAAGTGGTATTCTCGAGTCGATCTATTTTTGAGAAGTAGGGATGAAGGTAGCAGTCCTGAAATTTTGGGCATAAATTATCAATCTGCTGGTACTCAACAGATTTCTCTTTTTAAAGATCCCATACTTTAGTGGGTCACCGCTTCTTGTTCCTACAAGGTAATTTCCCGTGATAGATCATTTGTTATCTGTCACAAACTGTGTATCAGATTTATCAATGATAAGTATCAACCATCACTTTAACGTAATTGCAAGAAATTATATTTAATTGCAAAGGAATAATTACCACTCGAAAAACTGTAATCATTAAGGTGAAAATGGCCGTAAACCTCACTCTATTGTTGTTCAGTGGCAAAGTTCGTTGAAAACTGCTTTCTTCTCGAACAGTATGGCAACGTCATTGAGATTTTAAAACACCAGTGATTTTAAAACGCTGACAGTATTCCCTGCAGAAGAGTAAGACACCCGGTCCCGCAAAAAGAAAGGAGAGTCCTAGGAATGACCGTCAACTGCATCCAGTGGGGAGTCTTCAGTTTTGGAGATATAGTGAATGCAGAGAACCCCCAAAGTAGCCGTTACTTAAGTTCGCTTTGAACCATATTGATAAATCCTGTTAGGGTTTCATGTATGCATTTTACAGATTTGACTGCAAATTATTTTTAATTATTAGGACGGAATACTTGATATTATTTAACAGTGGGCAGAAAAATACTTGAAAAATTACTACAAATATTGGAATATACAATGAATAAAATTCACTTACCTCGAGGCATAAAATAAACCCAGACGATTTGACATGCCGCAAAAATCACTCAATCAGTCAACCTATTAAACTACCTATAATAATTCTAGTACGCACTTATTTTACTATAACACGTTGAACAATTAATAAATAAAATCTGTGTAAAAGTAAAGTTGGTACTATTTACCCAACCCCTCCGCTCGGGCAGGATATGACACAAGGTCAATTTTTAAGCGGAGTTTAACAGGTTTGAATTCAGAGTTTTCCTTCTCCTGGACTTGTTGCCTCACCAAGGCTGAAGAACCTAGTCCGCCCTACTATTTATCCATAGCTGGAGGGAGAATAAGGGGGTTCATACCTTTCCCAAGGGTATTTGCCCGAAAGTGAACGTAATAGCGTGACTGGAGTACGAACTCGCGTACTACGATTCCGCAGTTCATCGCTTTAACCACTACACCACGAGGACACCCCCAAAAAGTAAAGTTGGTGACTGTAGTCGAGAGTGACCCGAAGTCTCCTTTTGCAATAGTTTCTACACTGATGTATGGGGGAGGCGGCTAATCCTTTCCTTGGATTTCTCCACTTTACCTTTCATACGTACCTTATAATGCTGAGTGTTAACCAAGGAGGTATCAAGTACCATTTTTTGAGTCTTTGGTATGACTCGACCTGAATTTTACCCGGTCTTCTGAGCCAATTGTGAACACTCAAAACTTTTTTAAAATATATATTTACCCAAGCCACCGCACAGACTGAATGTGATACAAGGTTAATTTTTAAGCGGAGTTTCACAGATTTAAATTAAAAGTTTTCCTCCTCCTAGACTAGTGGCTAAACAAAGACTAAAAGACCCAGTCTGCCAAACTATTACCTCAAAGCCGGAGAGGGAATAACAGGGTTCGTACCTTTCCTAAGTGTATTAATTTTATGTGAAATGCAAATAGCCTCGTCCAGGATTTGAACTCGTGTCACCGTGTCCATTTTCTCCGACGATAACCATTACTCCACTGACACCTCCACAAGTGTTTTTTTTTTTAATTTTCTTTTTTAAAAATAGATAACACCTACTAAACCCAAATTCCGTCTACATAATTTCTTGATGTGCAGCCTGTGGTAGATTTTTTTTTTGTCTATTGTGGCCTTGGGTTATACGACAAAAAAATCATAGCAGATTTTTATTCGCAAAAACGACTGAAGAATAAACCATTACGCAAGAATGTCCTGGTTTTATCGAATCGTAATTCAGACCCACATTCAGTATAGTGAAGCCGGAAAATCAGTTCATTAAGTTGGAAGGATTTAAATTAGGCTTCTAGTTCACGTGACTGAACGTCTTTATTTCAAACCATTCACTGTAAAATTTTCCTCATAGAAAATCCTGTAAAAGTAACGAAGAGATCAATTCACGATAACGATATTTTCTGCCTGAATGCCAGATTCTTTAAACAAAAACAAAAAAATTAATACCATCCAAGGTTTTTACCATTGATAATAATGATGAATCTGTTGTTGACAAATTAAATCGATTTGATATGCTTAAATTTGTTTTATTCTCGCTCAAAAGATGAGATGTTTTTCCTTGAAATATCGATTAGTAATAAACTTATATACATATTAAGAAAAGTAATTATATCCGTAATAAAATGGCCGCATTTAATTTGTTATTTGTTATAAGCTTACATAAATAAAGAAAACCCCAGACGATTTTTTAAATTGCAAATTCATCTTATAACCTAAAAGACAGATATGAACAATCTATGAAATGTTCTTTTTCTACAAAAATATCTTTTTGACATTTACAAATATGCAATCCTCTGAATTTTTCATTGGTCCAAACACGTTTAAAACTCTTCTTTTGTTGTGGTGCGATGCTCTACAGTCATATTTATTTCAATATAATACACATTCTCAAATTTTACACTTAAGATAACTTCTAAGTTTAAGATAAATGAAGTTTGCATAGAGCTAGGGGTGACGAATATGGAGTGTCCTGAACTTCCATAATCCCCTATTTTACTCAAAACTATTGACCAAAAATATTAGGAATTGGCACAGATGTATGTTGATAACATATGAAATAAAAATATTTTCGGAAAATATAGTTTAACTTTAGTATAATAAGTAATTTGATAATTCTCTTTCACTTTTTTCAGAATTCGATTTTAAAGGTTAAATGCTCCTAACCAGGAACATTATGCATTTAGTTTTTCGCATATACTAAAGCTTGGGCATTATATTGCTTCAGCAAACGGTTGCAAGGATTATTCTGCAGAAGCTCGTTGATATGAAAAATGAAACTTTTCAGAATCTATTATATTCTGCTAATCTCTCCCCAACCGACAACTATTTATTCAAATATCTGGGCACTTTTTACGATAAAAAAATATTCCGTCCCAAAGGCAAATAAGATACTGAGTTTAAAGAATTCTTTCCCTTTTCTTTGTTTCTTAACTAAATAATGGATAAATTTGACAACTCATATTGAGTTGAGGGTGTACTTATGATGCCAGACAACTAACATGCACAATAAAAAACATGGAAAATTCTATTTCACAACGTAAAAAGAACTAGATATGTAAACGCGTGTTGGTTTGGAGATGACATTTAATAGAGACCAGTAGAAAACCATGTTTGATCGCGGATTTTTAAATAGATATGAATTATATCAGCAACATCTTTTAATGTGATATAAGTTAAAATTTCTGCTTTTGTTTTCCATTTTAATTATACTTATATAACAACTGATTGCAATTTACCTATTGAATACCATAAAATGTAGAAAAACGCAATTTGTCGAAAGGGAAAACAGAAAAAGTGAATTTATCAAAAATAAAAACCAAATTAAATAAAACTTATCACCTAAATATCCTACTTTCTATCATATGTACATTAAATTTGACGGAGTAAGAATAGCAACTAATCAACAGGAATGAAGTGGTGTAATAGTTATCGTCGTAGGAAATGGACACGGCGACACGAGTTCAAATCCTGGACGAAACTGATTACATTTTACATAGCACTGATACCCTTGGGAAAGGTATGAATCCAATTATTCTCCCTCCAGCTATGGGTAAATAGTAGGGCATACTAGGTTCTTCAGCCTTGGTGATGCAACTAGTCTCGAAGAAGGAAAACTCTGAATTCAAACCTGTAAACTTCACTTAAGAATTGACCTTGTGTCATATCCTGTCCGAGCGGAGGGGTTGGGTAAATATGATCAACAGTAATGAAGACTTGCATTAGAACTGATGAAAATCATGGCAAACCTCATCTAACTTGATGTCTCTTTTTAGTCTTTGAGATTGAGATCCATTTCGCACATAATCTATTTTACATTAATTGTTGAGAATCATAAAGGAATAAAGATTCATGTGATGTTCATCATTCTGTAATGAACATAATGAATTTTTCCTAATATGGTTTCATTTGTTGGGTTTTATGGCATATCAACCTTTGTAGGTTATTTAACTCCAAATCCATTTTTATGTAAATAATCAGTTCTATTTCAAACAATTCAGTTTAGCATGAATACACAGTTTAATTGTCAAAAACATTTCCATTTCAAACTATTCAAGCAGTTATATATAACAATTCAGTTTAGTGTAAGTACAGTTTGAATGTCAAAAACGGTTCAATTTCAAATAATTCAGATTAGCATAAGCACGCAGTTTAAATGTAAGTACAGTTTAATTGTCAAAAACATTTCTATTTCAAGCTATTCAGTTCAATCAAACAATTCAGTTTAGCATAAGTATGCCGGGAGTTCTATTTAACCCATCGATAGGGCCCTATCAGGTGCTACCAATCCGGGCCAGAGTGGACCTAGGAGCAATGGCAATGAAGGGGTACTCCACTTTCTCCAAAGCTCCAGCATTGCTGGAACCTCAATATCAGATTGTTTAGTGTCATATTCAGGACACTCGTTTCTTTTACATATTTTATTCTTCTAAAATAATATTTATTCTAAAATATTTCATATCAATTAAAAATTGATACTGATTGGTGACAAGCAGTAATTGGTACGATAAAAACTAAACTCACACAACATAAAACAATCACTTTCTGACTAATACACTTGTGGAAGGCATGAAACACCTTAACCCTCAGCTTTGCGTTAAATTCAAATATTATAATTCTTCTACAAGGATGGTATTGGAAATAAATAACTCCTAAATGTTGATATGCCATTAAACAAAGTAACCAAACCAAACCATATCTATTAGAACGAGTTAAAATCTTTACTAGTTGCATCATGATAGGGTGCTATGGTGTACTCAACTAAAATTCTTATCATCTCATCTTTATTGTTATACTCATAAGATTTTGGCCAATATATCCTTTGGCCTTCTTCAGGTGCTTCATATCAAACTCGGGATTTCACACAGAAAATCGAACTGAACCCTTTATTCGAACCAAAGGGATAGACTGTTCCGATTCTCTTACCCACGACCGGGTACATCTGTTAGGTTATCGTAAGAATTTATTGTTAGTCATACTGGTTGTTGGGAATGAATCTGCAAGCTCCTGATGATTTCATTCAGAATCACTTTACAACCAAATGCCTGATTAGCTTGCTGGACACATGTCCGAATATTTTGTGGAATAACAATTACCAAGCTTTATCTCAGAAATTTAGACAAATAATGCTAACAAGAATTATATCATCAGTTTTGATTAATAAGGATTTAAATAGCCATGGATTTACAAGATCGTGCATTGGACTGTTGTTGCGCGTATATTCCTTATCGAGTTCGCCTTTCATGTAGCTTTTTGTCAAACAAATACATGTTTAGCTGGTATTACTAATAAGAAAAATCTGCTTCGTATGCAATTCCTTACCTGTCCGCTGTAAGCCGAATGTGGCACAGATTTTAATCGGAATAATGCTAGTTTGAACTTTCTTCTCCTAGACTGCCAAACGCAAACCAAAGAACCCAACCAATTCAACATTTTACAGATAGCTGGGGGTAGAATGGATGGATTAATACCTTTTCCTAGAACACAACTAGCCTTGCCCAAGATTTAAACTTGAGTCATCGATTCCAATTCTCCTGACAAATCTACCTTGTTGGTTCAAAGAATATTAATAAAACTCAAAAGTTCCGTCCCAGCAGGATAATTCAAGACATTCACCAGTCAACAGTTGTATGTGTAAAACGCTAGCTATCCATTGGGGTGAAACTAGTCTTTAGTTTTAAAAAAAATTGCAAGAAATAATTTTAAGATACCTTGAATACACGCACTTAAAACCAGTGCCAGTAGGTGTCGTCAGTGATGTTTTAATCTTCTGGGTCATTGGGTAGTTTCGGGTCTTTCAACATCATACTCCCCTCACCAGAATGACCCCCTCAGAGATGATCAATTGCTGAGTCACCTACCGTATACAACGCTAGACAAACTTATGGCTTGGAGGGCTCGAAATGAATAATTCCTCATACCAGGCCGAGCATTCGTACGCTCGGCCTATTCTATTTTAAGGTGAGTTTGCGACTTTTCACTTTCTTAACAAAAATTTCAGGAGGATTATGATGTTTGGCATGGAAGGTACGTTAATTTTTTTCTTTCCATTTAACGTTGTTTTAATTTCCATTTTATCTCTCTCATCCATATCCCCCCTCCTTTTTATTTTCCATATATTTCTCCCTTTTTCCCCTCTTCCTTTTTTCCATACATATTTACATGGTTATGCTATGTAAAAAAAAGGAAATTTAAAATAGCATATGCACGACGTAATACAACCCCCGCAAAAAAAAAAAACTATGTACATTAAAAGAATGTCGACACGTGAAATGCTAAGCGGTATTACGACTAACATTTGAAATTCTGCATGTGCGCGTTTAAAATAAAAACCGCCTAACAAACCACGTATGAACAGTATGTTGTGACGGCGAAATTGTCTAAAATCCCATTATGGGACTTTATTTTTCGCACGTGTGAAGACGGGGCAGGCTGGCACTTGATCCCCTACAGAAATAAGTCCTGTTCAGAGTTCTTTTCTCAGGCAGATAAGAACTGGCATATTACGTGAGGGAATAATTTAAGGCCAGACTGACCGCCGCTGGCAAGGGGTTCCAAATTTCACACTATCACACACCCACCAGGCCACTAAACTTCTTTCCCTCAGATAATTGAAGAATACGGGCCTATAGGTCTTAGTTGTAATAATATTGATATTGCTACCGTCGGCAACTCCGGTTTCCCGTGTGATACTTTAGGAATTAAGAGGACAGTTCTAAGCAAGATAATATAAGGCGAATAGAAGCTGAAAGGAAAGCATGGAATAATAACATAGACCACATGGTAAAATTAAAATACATAAGTTCTTTACTACGGTTATATACATATATATGTTCAAAGTGTCAAAAATATATAATAGGATAGTCCATGAATATAAATGTCTTTTCTTGGCTTTTATCCTTTTTCAAATTGAGAGAGAGTGGTAAACAAAAATTTGGGTGTAAAGGGAAAATGTCCCAAAGTTACTTATCTTATTTTTTTTTTGACGGGGTTCCACTGGAGAATTTCTCTTCTTTCACGGGCTAATAGACTTTGTATTGCTTTTAATGCTGGCTTGAGAGATTCAGGTCTCTCATGTCTCAGTCTTTTGTCTTTAGCCCGGAGTGAAAATGGCTATCGTCCGTCTCCCACGAGACTTGTCCAAAAACTGTTTAGGGGAAGGGAACCCCACTTCCGTTTGGGGTCCCCCCACCAATCATTTGGCTTCATTTTCTCTTTCCCCTTCCGATGTCCGGCGACCCAAGGTCACTTAAGTGCAAACATCTGTGTGACCCATAATCATTTCTAACGGTCACTTTTTGACTGCTAGATAATTTTAGTTCAACAGGGGAAGAGTATCATTCCCACTCCTCGTCTCTGTGAGCCATCACGTGACAATGTCAAAGTCCATTGATGGAGGAGTAGGTGTAATCAGGGATGTGTTTACTTCTAAATCTCGGAATCTGTTAGTGTCCTTCAGTGTTTCTTTGAGGAAAGCATCAATTTCTTCTGTGGAGCTCTCTATATGTCGACTTCGTTTCTCCCCTATATCTTTGTGAAGCCGAACGGATTTGAAATAAATGTCATCCTCTTTCGCGCTCTTTCTTTCCTCCAGCGTCTATACCATTCTGCTCTCTGCAAAGATTTCATCTTCGCTCTTATGGAGTCACGAAGTTGCTGCAGTGTTTTTTTTTCCTCTGGTCCAGCTGTTTTGTGTCTTTTTGTTCGAGCATTTTTTTTATTTTTACCTCCCTTCGGTTTTCTCTGCCACATACCTTCTCTTTTTTCTCCTCATATCCATAATGTTCCGCCGCGTAGCTGACTATTATTTTGGATGTTGTTAATAGCCGCTTGTCTACTGCACCTTTTGCTTACACTGTAAGGATTTCACAGATGTCCGAGTCGAAGTCGTTCCAAACCTTCTTATCCGCGGCCACGGGCCATTTGATTTTATTTCCCGCCGTATTCGAAGTCTTCGGTGGAACCTGAGCTTCAGCTTGGAGGGATTGGGCACTATGGTGGGCTTCCCGGCCCTGCGTCTCCTGCGTCTCACAGGGAGAAGCTCCCGTGCTTGCCTCTGGCTAGTTTCCTCTTGGCACTTCATGCGGGCTTGATAAATCTTTAAGCCGCGTATATTCTTGCATATTTTCCCGCAATGGCAAATCGTAGCCGTAATGCGTTGTTGAATAGCTTGGTTCGCTTCCATGTTGTCCGTCCCTATGGAGATCTCATTCTCCTCCCCTTGGGATCCCCTGGAGGTGTTTATCTTTGTTTGTATTAGTAGCGTTTTTAACTCAACCACACGCCGGGTTGCTAGCCCAAACGTGCTTCTTTTGTGGTCTCTCCCCACCGTCAATTGTCTTTCCAATTCGTCACATCGTCTATTCCTATGGAGTCAATCGATCTTTCCCGATCGTCACTGTTTTTAGCAGAGAACATATACCTTGAATATCATATGTATACACTGCTGAACTGAAGTACTCGCTAATATTTTTAAGAAAAAGGAAATGCAGATTTTATAGTTTTAATAAGAGTCAGTAACATTAACATTTATTCAACTAATTGGATATCTTGTTCGTATTCTTGATCTTAAAGAAGTTATCTAACTCTGGCAGGAGAAGCAAAATTAGTCAGTGAAAAAAATTGATCCTTTAAGAGTAAAAGAAATCTCTATAATGGTGGTATCTATAACATTCAATGATTGTGTAAAAAGTCTATAAGGTAAGAATTCATCCTTGATTTGAAGTAAGAACTGAAGAATATAAGAAAGTCATAGTTAGATAGAAATTTGAAGGGGTGTGCCATTTCTATTAGGGAAATATTAACACTTGTGGGATGAGGTCAAAATAATTGATAAGGATCATACTTTTAGAGTAAGAATGTGAGAGTATTCGTTTTTTGTCAGCTTAACAACGAAGTACAGAAATCGATCAAATACATATTTTCACTGACAGTTTTTATTGCTTAGCAAACTGGGTTTTATAGTTCTCAATAGAGTATAATCTATTAACACCTGATTATTTGGTATACTTTGCGCAACAAGAAATTTGTTCCAGCTAATATATTAGCGAACATTTCCTGTGTGCGCTTTCTTTCCCAAACAAAACAAAAAAAAGATATTTTTATACAATTGGAAGGATGAAATATAGTTCGTCAGAATATAGTTCGAATGTGTACTGATCCGGCAATATCCAACCATAAAGTACTTTCCAAAGTTATGTCAATAACTATAAACAATGAAGATCACGCTTAAAAGATTGTCAAACCGAATGATAAGATGTGTTTGATAAACAATGTGCAATTGTAAGTGCCAAAAATATTTGCTAGCCTATTTTATTGTAATCTTTGTTTCTATATTCATATTCAACACACTCCACTTGTAAAACGTTATGTAAAATGTTATTCTATTCTTTGGACAATCGTTTATTATGCGTAATATTCACATATATCTATTTACCCGACTCCTCTTCATTGGTCAAAATGTGACACGGGGATAGTTTTTTAAAACTTAGTAAGATGGATTGAATGGAAAGCTGCTGTTTTTTTCTTAGGTATTGGTTGCCAAACAAGTATTAAATAATCCAGTCTGTTCTACTACTATCCCATAGCTTGAAATAAAATAGATGGATTATGGCTTTCGAAAGGGCATTACCACAATGAATCTTCACCTCAGGCTACCAATAACATTTCCTAACCGTTAAATTGAGCCAACTTGTCGTTTCCCTCACTAGTAGGTTGGCAAATGAGAAACGAATCAAAATCTCCCTCAAGTAGATTTACCTTGTAATTTTCCTAACTGTTGTGTTATGGTTATCATAAGGGATGTAATCCTATGGACTCCACATATGGCCGAGCAAAAGCAGGACGACCTGCTCGAATATACTTACAGCAGCTCTGTGAGGATACGGGATGTAGCCCTGAAGACCTGCCAGAGGCGATGAACGATATGGAGAAGTGGCGAGAGAGGGTGAGGGATATCTGTGCTGGCGGCACGACATGATGATGATGATGATGATGATTGTGTTATCGTTATTATAAGGTTATTGTATTACAAAGTAACATAAGCCGGTTGCTCTGTAAAGATAAGATTCGGTGCAATGTCAAATAGGTTTATGAGTTAAACAAACCAAACACAGAACTATCTGCTGTGGATGGCACTCAAAATATTTTAAAAAGTTTAGTCGGGCACCAATCCATTGCTGTTGAGCTCTATGTGAGGATCGAACTTAGTACACAAACGAATAATCAACAAAACAGGTTTGAAAAACATTGTACTACGGTAGGCACTTTAACTGATATTTATCTTTGATGAAGATGTTGTTCACTACTGAACTCACGGTGACCTTTTCATGCCTAAACACTGTTTCTCAAATCCAATTCATATAACTGTTTCCCGCCACTGTTTTCGCGCCACTGTTTTTCCCGCCTCTCCCACGTAAACACTTGAAACCCTACCCCATTCTGTTGACACAGTTATCAGCACGGCTGAGAATTTGATTTCAAGACAGGCGTCGCGAATAGCGGTCGGCCATGAAGGAAAGCGTAGAAAGACGCTGAAAAGAAGAGAAACGAAAAGAGGGGTAGGTCTGACGAAAGAAAATTGCATTTACTATATCTATATTGAAATATTATATTGCTGCATCATTCTGAGAGCGAATGGAACGCGTAGAAATGATCAGAAGAAGAGCAAAGCAAAATCGACTTATTAAATGCTACGCGCTTGGGGCAGATTCAGTGGAAATGCTTTTGTGTGAAATGCTGCTTGAGCAAGCAAAGTCGAGATAGGGTTGAGGACATTGGTAATGATATTTGTGTGTAGTAGGGGAGACTGAGTATAAAGTGCGAACAAGCGAAAGAGGAACCAAGTAAAATAACCTTTTCAATTGCTTTCTCTGGTAGACGAATGTAAACAATTAAGATGGAAAAGTGTATAACTATTTGGCATTTACATCTCAACAATAACAGGTTTGCATATTAAGATGTCTCAAAAGAATTCCCCTTTTTTAAAAATCAATTAGGATTTCCCTCACGAAAGCTCCTGCGTGATTTTAAGCATATGTGCTCTTCTATAAAAGGAGGTTTTATAATCTAAGATTTTCTGAAAGTTTTCATATACCTATGATCGAATTCTCTACAACTTTATGAAGATTGGCAGAAAAGTTGATAGGCTGAAAATTTCGTATAATAACGACATATATTCTGTTGATGAATTTTTAACAATGATATCTAAGTTCTGCAACACAGGTGGATAAAATATACTGACCAAAAAGTGAACTATGTTGAAAAACTCACTTTTAGTCTTATTCATCTTGGTCTGCTTATAATATTTTCAGCTGTTGTTATGAAGTGTCATGTTCAGAGATTGATGGTCTTAAACTTTGGGAATTTATTTCAAGACACAATGGCCTTAAACCACTAAAATATTTTGAGCAGTATAGTTATATATTGATTTATTTTGTCTCTTGTCTCAAATTTGTGATAGTGACTCCCGAACAACCAAGACAGAGATGACCATGAAAAAGCAGAGATAATCAATTCGAAGTCAATAAGGTTGAAAGAATTTATTTGTAACTTGATATTCATTTTAAAGCAAAATATCTAGGTACTGAATTTACTTGCCTTTTTAAATGAGAAGGACAAGGAATATATCACTATAAAAATTTAAGCAATATCAAAAAAACTTTTAAATTCTTTTAAACAAAATGTTTCTTACAACGAGCGCATATTTCAACTATTATCGGCAGAACATTAATTTAGCATTTTCATATTAACATGTCTTTGGAGTTCTGGGTTCCTACAAAAGCAGCAACTAAATATATATTTGCCTCCCTCTCTCTCAAATATGTTGTACATATAACACACACACACACACACACACACACACACACACACACACACACACACACACACACACACACACAATATTGCAACAGTGTGTTTTATAAGGTTGACATTGCATTATTAAGAATGATGTCTAACAAGTGGCGGTACGGTGCATACTTAAGGAATAGTTGCAAAATATGAATGTGGTATATATTGTCATTTTAGGAGGTGCCCGTAGTGTAATGGTTATCGCCATAGAAAATGGACACGGTGACACAAGTTCAAATCCTTGACGAGACTGATTGCGTTTCACATAGCGCTAATACCTTTGGGAAATGTATGAGTCCAATTATTCTCCCTCCAGCTATAGGTCAATAGTAAGGCAGACTAGATTCTTCAGCCTTGATGAGGCAACTAGGCTAGGAGATGGACAGCTCTGAATTCAAACCTGTTAAATTCCGTTTATTTGTCATTGCCTCCCACCAGACAGGACTTGACACAAGGTCAAAAGCCCGAAGGCCGATTAAAGTGGGAATGAAGGGGAGGGGAAGGTCGGGAACGAGCCGAGACTCGAACCCTGCTGGTCTATGCTGCTCATCGGCTCACTTTGTGAAATGTGAGCCTGATGAGGCAAGCAGTTTCACGAACCCAAACGTGGGTCCGGGAACATATGCTGGGTTATGGCTTGAACTAGACAGCAAGGTCTAGTGCCATACATAGGTTCCTTAAGAGCGTCCGCGGGGACCTCAAACCTGTTAAACTCCGCTTAAAAATTGACCTTTTGTCATATCTTCCCTGAGGGGAGGGGTTGGTAAATATGATATTGTTATTTTGTTTATTTCTTTTTAATTGCGTATCAATATTTGTGGGTTATTTAATGCATTGCCATCCTCGCAGAAGAATTGCGATGGTACTGGTTAATACATATCTTAGAGAAAAAGAAGTTAATTCTTTACGCAATGGTATTAATACGAAAGTGAACCAAATACCTCGATTGGAGTTCAAATCCACTTAATCCGATATTGCATTTCAATAGGTTAACCATTTCGCGACGGGGAGTCACATGTAATCTTATGGTAGTAAACGATGGATTAAACTGATGATATATTCTAATAATTATGACAAACTTAACTTTTTAAAGTTTTCTACATACCGTAGTGATTCAAACGTTTTGTAATATGTTAGTACGTACTAGTTTACACCATATAGATCACGAGACCGAAGCACTTCAAGCCATGATTGGTAGACGCTTAAGTTAGCTGCATTGTAGTTGTCCGTGCGCTGACATATTCTGCATTGCTTTACTCCTAGATTTGTGTGAAAGCAGCACTGATGAACGTGTAACGTATTCTAGTTTATGTTTTACGATTTAAAACTTAACCATGACACCATTAAAGCAATCAAAATGTTTGTTGTGCGAAAGGAGAACGCGCAGTTGATATCTAGTTGGCTCGCTTGGGTTGTAAGAACCTCGACAATCAGGCAAGAACAAGATGAATCGTAGATTCCGAGGCCGTAATCCAAGCGATAAAGGTAAATCCGGAGTGTAGCACCTGGAGAGTATCTGGAGAGCTCTGCTTCTCAAGGTCCAGTGGGGTTCGTCATGTTCACAACCTCAGCAAAAGCAGTCGGAGATACCAAATTGTGCTTCACGGAACAAAAGATACTGTAAAGCTTTTAACTCACCCTAATATACAGGGTGTCCCCAAAAAGTTGACATCATTTTGTAGGTCAATAATTTTAGAGATTATCGCTAAATTAACGTTAAATTTTGACAGACTGTATTGAAACAGATCCAGATTTTATATTCAAAAGAATGAGGGTAGTATGTGAAAATCTGCCTGTGAGATGGGACAGACGTGGTGGTGATGTAGACCGTTTTTTGATGAAAACCACCGCGGTCACCGGACCTGTCCGCAGGTGATTTTTTTTTATGGGGATATGTGAAAGTACTAGTCTATGTCCTTCCTTCTTCCTGATGATATTGATGAACTCAAGAAGAGAATCAATTATGCACAAGATAATTTTACTGATGATATGTTATAGTGAGTTTGGGAAGAGCTTAACAGCCGACTTGACATGTACCGTGTCACAGGTGCGACACGTATTGAAATAGGAAATCAGTCACAGAATAGACTTATAATGTACAACACCTAAACAATTTAACTTCATTCGGTAGTTTTCTAGATAATTACTTTTAAAATCATGTCATTTTGGGGGGGTAGCCTTTATATTAGCTTATATTTGTTCTGCAATTTCCCATAATCTACCATTGAAGCCAAAATTGTCTTCCTCGGTCTAAGCAAGATTAGTTATTGTTTACCGCTATAGATTTGGCACAAAACTTATTTGAATTATGGATTAATCACCTAAAAATATTTTTCTTGAAATTTCGTATGGTAATTTCTGTTCAAAGATTTCGTCGTCTAGTAAAAATATACCTCAAGTTGTTTTTTCATCCTATAATTAATTGATGGTTGATAGAAATTTTGAATTGAAAGTTTTTCCATTGAAATAATTGCAACTAACTTATTACTTGACATTGTTTTATCTGCATAAACTTACTTTTCGAATAGAAATATATTCGCTTCTCAAAGAAATTTCCTTCCACTGTTCTACATTCTTGCTGATGGCACAATAACGTCGCTGATAAAAAAAAAAATTTCCTCAGGTGATAAAGAAATTTCAAGAGTTTTTACCTATATCTGACAAAAAATGTGTGAAAAAAATGCGAAAAAAAAATTTTACTCTAAAATGTTATGCAGTTCTTACGATGAATGTTTTAGAAAATAAATTGTTTCTGAGTCAAATATCACTGGAGATTGATTCATTGATTCATTGACTGACGTAAAGGGCATGTCGATTTGTCTAGGGTTATTTTATGCCTAGACGTTAAATTCATTGTAAATTGAAATTTGCATTTTGGTACACAGTTATATGATATCGAGTATTCTTATCTAATAGAAATGATTTGGGCACTGTTGTATGGTTTCAAGTATTCTTCCAAGATACAATTAACAGATCTAGTTGAACAATCGATGAGACCCTAACAGTTACTACCAATCCGTGTCAGAGTAATTGCGATGAAGGAGTTCACTATACTTAAACTTGAGATCTCGATCTTCACCATCAGATAGCTTAGAGTCATACCAACAGCACCCTATTTTAGGGGAGAATTTCTCCTTTGAAGGATATATAGTCAGCGTATTCCAAGTTCAACCGACTGATCTTTGTCATTCACACCTTTAAGTGATCTTCGTTGAGACGTTATGTTAGGAAAATAATTTTTAGAAATTTACATCGTAATTTTTGTATTTTTTAATCGTGATAGTAACAAAGAGGAAGAAAAAGAGTCATTTGTTTAAATCTGCTAAAGATCGAATTAATGAATGTTAAATCTTTTAAAATCTATTCGGATTTTTATTATTAACAATTTGTATTTACGTTTGATTTTATTAATAGGGATTTAACTACTCAGTGAGTGAATAAACTAAGAAAAAATAAGTTATGTGTAACCTTTAAATATATTAGCGCGTTTACGTCTTTGTATTGCACAAGTAAAAACAACGAGATAAAAAACACTAAAAGGTTTTTATTAAAAATTCTATTGAATAGATGAGTATCCCATCTATACGAATGAATGGAGAACATAATGATATAAAGATTGATACTTTCCAATTATTGAGATTCATTTTTTTAAACTAAAGGATTATTGCCCAGTCTGCTGGTGCTGCAGAATACTCTGACTGGAGCTCTGAATGAGTGTCTTAGATATGACACTAAACAATCTGATGGTGAGGTTCCAGTAATGCTGGGGCTTTGGGGAATGCGGAGCACCCCTTCATTGCCATTGCTCCTAGGTCCACTTTGGCCCGGCCTGGTAGCACCAGATAAGGCTCTATCAATGGATTAAATAGAACTAACTGTATACTTATGCTAAACTGAATAGTTTGACGAAACCGTATAGCTTGAAATAAATGTCTCTGAGAAACCATACTTACATTTATAATGTGTGCTTATGCTAAACTGAATTGTTTGAAATGGAACTGTTTTTAGACATTGAAACTTTACTTACACTAAACTGATTTGTTTAATATAGAACATCTTTGACATTTAACTATGTCTAACAGAATCTGTACTTATATTAAATTGAATTAGCTGAATTCGAACTGCTTGATTAAACTGAATACCTCGAAATAGAAATGTTTTTCACAATTAAACTGTACTTACATTTAAACTGCGTACTTATGTTAAACTTAATTGCTTGAAATAGACTATTTTCTTAAAAATGGATTCGGCGTTAAATAACCTACAAAGGTTGATTTGCCATAAAACCCAAACAACCAACCAATCTCAACTGAATTGTTTGAAAGAGAATTGATGATTTGCATAAAAAATGATTTGGTGTTAAATAACCTACAAAGGTTGGTATGCCATAAAACCAAAGAGCCAAATCAAACCTAAAGAATAAGGTTAGAATATTTAATACAATAACCCAAGCCCTAGAGTTAATAAATGCACAAATAAATAGTTATCGTATTCTCTTAGCAAAAAGATTTTCTATCGATAATGGAAAAATACATAAGATTATTTGTTACGAGGGTTTAAAACTGAAAACTGTGATTGTTTAACCTCTGATAAATTTAGATATCTTTTGATGTCAACATCTCGTACCTTATGTTATGAGGAAAGGTCTAGCGAGTCTTCATACCAAAAATGATTATAATAGTCATGGTTATTTTAACGTGAAATGTACACGAACAGATGCAAAAATTGGCGGTAAATTTATTCGTATAGGTTATTCACTCGTCAGTCACTGTAATCTTATAATCACTAACATCTACATTTTCTCTTTATTTCTGCCTAAAACTTAAAGGATTGTGTTTGAAATCCCCAGAATTTTACCAAATATTCTTGACTCACTTGAAGGAACAGTAAGTCAAATAATTGATTGGCTTTAACGGCATGTAAGCTCATGGTTATATTTTTGTGCAGTTGTTTATTTATTCCTTCTTGGACACAGTCCTAACGAATGGGAATAATTTTCAAACTCATCTATTTGACCTGTAAATTGAGACCAAACAAGTCAGAGAGGATCACTACCAGATGCAGGTAAGTATAACGTTTATATGGGCAAAATTATGAGAAAACATTCATCTTCTTCAAGTCTTGCCGATTTGTCAATAAGAAAGGAAATAACATTTATATGAATACATTCTTTTTGTTTCAAAACTTCACTCAGAATAAAGGTCGAAGTGTTCAGCGGTTGGAACGATTTATTCAAAGCAAGAAAGCCGAAGAAAGTATTCTGAAAAAAATCAGTGTGCGATAAGTAAAAGTAAATAGATATCCAAACTCAGTCGATTACTGTTACTTCTTTCAAACACATGTACATAATATTGTGTTCTTTTCAATTACTGATAATATCATGATTAAAATTCTAATTAATAATGTAATTATCCTAAAATGAAATTTGCCGGATATGTGACTAAAATCAGCCAATACAGAAATGATGAAATTGGGGAACAAAACCAAAAGTTAACAACTATTTCCTGTCTGGTGCTGAAGCATTAACCTCCCAATTCACGTCATGTGTCAGTTGTTTTATAAAAGTTCGACTGATATACATTAATCGCAAAACACAAAGAATAATGATTCCATAGAATTGTACTGCAATGGGAATAAATAATGGCGAGATTCAAAGGGATTTTCATATGAATATTCAACCAAACTATACGAGCAGAATAAGACCAGAGTAAAGCTAGTCTTCCATATCTTTGGCTGCCTTGCCAAAACAGAAGAATCCAGTCTGCCCTACTATTTGCGTATAGTTACAGACAGAGAAGAAGGAATCAAAACTTTCCCAAGTGTATAAACTCGAAGTGAAATGTAAAACAACGTTTTCCAGTATTTCAACTTGAGTCACCAATAACATTTATTTCCACGCTTATCACGCCTCCTTGTGATATACTCAAAACTGAGTTGGAAAGAAAATGCCTAATCCCTTACATAAACATAGAATTGGGAATGATGCTTCATCATATCGATGGCAACATGTCTATGTATAACAATAACATGATAATTAATATTTATTTTTAAGGTATTTTCTTTTTATTCTTAACCACTTAGGACCGGGTAACAAGATAAATTGCAATGTATTCGCATTAACTCTTTTGGGATGACGTCCAGCTAATTAACAACGATCATTTTCAGAAAGAAGAAATGTTGAAGGATGGGATATATATCAGCTTGTCAACCGTGTGAAAAATGATATATGATTCTTTACAAAGGAAAATGGTTATTGGAACTGTCTTTAACTTGGTTTTATTCCGGCAGTTGATGAACCTGTAATGGAATGGCCAAGTTGCTATATTCCTCGCAATTCTCAGAAGCAATCTTCCTTTCACGAAGAGAGGTATATTGAAGAAATGGGCTGAATAATGAATTGGCCAAAACCTTGTAGCAACCACACCAATATCATCAATAAGAGGTTTGATTTTCCGTATAAAATCTGCAACGAGAAGGATTATAGACAATATTTCAGTTTTAATAAAATCAGTTTTAGGGTTATGCTCACCCATATTCTACACTTTCTCTTTATTAAGGCACTCAATGTCACTATCAGTGGGGCTTGAAATATGCTGACTACATCCCCTGGACAGGGATAAAATCTGTCAAAAAGGGTGTCCTGGATATGACACTAAATTTTGTCTGGTCATAAGACTCTAGATCTGGAAATTTGGCAAGTGCCGTGTACTCGTTCATTGTCATTACTTTCAATTCCACTCTGATACGGAGTTCTAGTTCCTGCTGTAGTTCCATCTATGGGCTACATACAAGGTGCATACGATAGGTTTCCAGACTTTTTTCGTATGGGCACTTTTATTGATAGTGCGCACATGCAACTCTAGTCCCCTTCGAAGTAATCTCCTCCGGCTGCAATGCACTTATTGTACCTTTCCAAAAACTTCTGGAAGGCCCCATGGAAATCCTCTTGTGTGAGAGTGTCAATGACCGTCGTCACAGCCTCTTTCATCTCCTCAATTGTCTCATAACGACAGCTTCTGAGCTTAGGGAATAACCAAAAGTCACAGGGAGCAAGGTCTGGACTATAAAAGGGTGAGGAACAGTCTTGATACCCGTCTTGGTCAAATAGCCTGTGAAAAAGGATGAAGTTGTGGACTGGTGTACTATCCTGGTGAATGCCACTGAGCCGATTTGAAGAGTGCTGGTCAATTCCCTCGGAATCTCTTGCTGAACTCCCTAACTCTTTGGCCAATCTACTCTGGTGTATTGAGTTCCTTACTCCTCCCACACCTCTCATCATCCCTCACAGACTCCATGCCTTCCTAGAATCTCTTATGCCACTCAAAAACTGATGCTCGATTCATACAAGATGTTCCAAAAGCAGTCTGAAGCATTCCATACGTTTCTGTGGCATTTCTTTTTCAAGTTTAAAACAATTTCATTCCATATCGTTCTTCTAAAGTGTCCTCACGTCCAGATTGTATTTTTGAAATTATCTAGCTGTGACAATCTTGCTTTAGTAGGGTATATTGCAATTGCTGCTGTAGCTGTTGATTTGAACCTGAAGTCATAAAAATTGGTCAGTCATCTTATAAGTTATATAGCAGTAACATACTGAATTTTCAAGGGTCTACAACAATTTTAAATGCCCGGACGAAACAGTCAGGAAACTTATCGTATGCACCTCGTTGATCCATTTAACATTATTTTTATGTGGTTCGGTTGGTTTCTTTGTTTAATGCTATATCGACCTTCTGGAAAAACAGTAGTGCTATTATTTAACCCATAGTTGTGACGTTCATATCTTTCTGAAGGGTATTACTTCAAATGTGAATGTAATAGCTCGAATGGATTTCGGACTTCCTTATTAAGATTCTATAGTTCATCGCTTTAGGAAGACATCGCCTGTTTGTATTTGATAGGAATGATTGATATCATATAATTGTATGTAAAAAGAGAAATAAAATTTAAAGAGTTTAATGCAATATATTCAATCCTCTAAGATCTGGGAAGAAATAGGCAAGACAGATTGACATATCATTAAATCTATCTATAAATTAATCAAGACAGTCAAGATGTTTCTGTTCAAAACTGAATCAATGCAATTTTCCAAAAAAATGACCTAAGTAAATAAATAAGTTGGTTGGTTGGATTTTATGGCATATCAATCTTTCTAGGTTACTTAACGCTAAATCTATTGTGTGCATATATTCAGTTCTATTTCAAACAGTTCAGTTTAGCATGACTACAGTTTAATAGTAAAAAAGTCAATTTCAATCTATTCAGTTTAGTTAAACAGTTCTATTTCAAACTATTCGGTTCTCCTAAAGTACGCAGTTTCGATGTCAAAACAGTTCCCATTTTAAGCAGTTCAGTTTTGCGTAAGTACTCAGTTTAATTGTCAAAAATATTTCTATTTCAAACTATTCATTTTAGTCAAACAGTTCTAATTCAAACAAATCAGTTCAGCATAAGTACGCTCTTTAGTTCTATTTAAATCCATTTTATAGAAATAATTAGTTTTATTTCAAACAATTCAGTTTAGCATGAGTACACAATTTTATAGTCAAAAACAGTTCTATTTCAAGCAATTCATATTATCCAATCAGTTCTTATTCAATCAATTTAATTTATTATAAGAATAAATCTTGTAAATATATTCTCATAATTATTTATTTTTTTTTTTTGCATTTTAGACTCCCCAGTAAAATAGAATAAAATGAATAGCAGTCATAGTCATTGTAAGTTTATTCTCTTTATTCCTAAAGCTTATAACGATTTTTGCCCTCTAGTAGACGTAAACCATGTTTTACATACTATTTAACCATTACACCACGAAGACATCGCCTGTTTGTATTTGATAGGAATGATTGATATCATATAACAATTCTCAATCTCGAAGAGAGAGTCATGTGGTATTATGGCTGAACTGTTGCCTTGAAGTGAGTTCGAGCTCCGGTCGTTAGATTGTGGTTAGACATGCGGGATGATTCAAGCTGGGATCGAAACCCTGCTGAATTTACGTCAGTAAGATATATATGGTTTCTTTCTTTAATGGCAAATCAACCTTCGTGGAGAATGAGAGCAGTGATACTAGTCAACCAATAGCTGGGAAAATAAGGGTGGTCAATAACTTTCTCAGGGATATTAGTCAAAAACTGAACGTCATAGCGTGACTGGATTTCCCTCTCGCTTCCTTCGAGCACTTAAGCCATTATGGTGCAGTGTCTACGTCATTATACACACACAAACACACACATGCCCGCAGAAGCACGCACACACACGTACATACGTATTTGTATCTTTGAGATAGATAGATAGATAGATAGATAGATAGATAGAAACATTTGTGAGAAAAGGAGAGAAGCTTCTAACTGAGGGTCAGAATAGTTTCATAAGTATCAGTGAACAAACTGGAAATTTAATTGAAAAATATGAGCATGAATAAACAAATAGTAGCAATCATATGGACGAGAATAGATAGATCGATAGATTTATAAGGACTTTACTAATCATGTGATGAATACCAATTGCAATATTAACGTAATTAAGAGACGAGAAAATCACGGAAAATTAATTCAAGATAGATAAATAGATATTACTGAGATATAAATAAAATAAAGCGAGTGACAGATCAACATCTAATTCCTTGTCATACCAAAAGAAAAGTATTAATGAAGAAATAGATAAAATGGGAGAAATATTTGAACTAGAAATAGATAGATAGATAGATAGATAGATAGATAGATAGATAGATGTCACTCTGTTCTACCAGTGTGTTGAGTATCAGTTGTAATGTTTCTCTAATTAAAACAGAAGTGAAAATCTTTGAAATCCAATTTGATCTTTACTGAATGAGCGAGAAAGTGACCAAATTAATCCTGACAACGTCGTTCAAGTAAAATCAAAACTGTCTGTTAGCACAAGAAATGAGATTTCATCATTAAGTACACGGCTGTAGACATTTGTTCCCAAGTGAATGTTCAAGAATTCATAAATGTGTTGATGGTTTTACACTCTTCACTTTTCTGGCTTCATATCTCCAGTCAAGAATACACGAGAAGTAACACTCTAGATTCCCACCTCTTTTTACAAATGTTAAATTACTCTATTGAGTAAAAATTACTTGGATTTAAGGGATTACTTTCGTAAATTTCTACTAATCTTCTTTTTAAATAAGATCTATCGGTTTCTTTGCTTGATAGATAGTCGACCATAACTGGACCTGACTTAGACCTTAACACCGACATAAAAGAGGACGAAGAATTAGATATTGAATATACTAAAGTTGCAAGGAATGCAAAGCTAGTTACATAGCCAAGTAAGGTTGGTTATTTGGGGTTTATGGCATATCAACTTTTGCATGTTATTTAATGCCAAATTACTTTTTATACAAATAATCAGTTCTATTTGAAACAATTCAGTTTAGCATAAGTACGCAGTTTAATCGTCAAAAGCATTTTAATTTCAAGTTATTTAGTTCTAACAGTTCTAATAAAAACAACACAGTTTAGAATAAGTATAGTTTTTGTTCACACAATAAATGTCAAAACAGTTCTATTTCAAGCAGCTCAGTTTAGCATAAAGTTTAGTTCTATTTAACCCACAGATAGGACCCTGTCAGTTGCTACCCATCTGGGCCAGAGTAGACCTGGCAGCGATGAGTATTTTTGCATTCCCCAAAGCTCCAGTATTACTGGAACCTCACCATCAGAATGTTTTGCATCATTTCCAGGACACCCACTGGGTTTTTACCCCTCTGCAGAGGTGCAGTCGGTGTATTCTACAGACCCAGCCGACTGGGCAATAGCCAAGTAAAAATCATGTTTAGTGATATTTATTAAAATAACGTTGCTACTGTCACGGATATATATTTTTATGTGTGTCAGTAACCAAAATAAAGGATGTGATAGAGATAAAAGGAAGAAAAATCAATATGAAGACAAGGAAAAGCATATTGATAATGGGCTTCTAGGTAAAAGATGACAAGAAGAAGAAGAAGAAGAAGAAGAAGAAGAAGAAGAAGAAGAAGAAGAAGAAGAAGAAATAAGAGAGCCAGGCGGTTTATGTTCACGTCATACTGAAATAACCAATCCTCTTTTGATCAACAGAGTTAAACAAAGCCGAATCAGACCAATGCCTAGGTGGATCACAATTCCAACTTTCAAATAATAAAAGTTAAGCAACGTTAAACAGGGTAACTTCATAGATGGTGATCAACATATGTATTCATGTCTGATCAACGAAGTTAAGAAGCTTTTAATTATGTAAGTACTTAGGGTTCATATCAAATAGCTGGATTTAAGCAATCATAATCCGGGGCCAGTACTCTCAAGTTAACAATATTAAACGTTCTAGTAAGGTTCAAATTAGGTTAGTATTGGATTGTTGACAGGTATATTGACCGCCCCATAATCCAATACTAACTTGAACTCAGTGAACTGCACTTTATAACCCTTTAGCTTATCGAAGATCACTAACGTTTAATATAATAAAAGCAAAAGAGATGAATACATTAACAAAGGTTAATTATTGATAAATAATTAAAACGTGAAGAGGTTGAGGAGTGAAGTTATAAGTCAACGAGATGAGGATGGAGATGACAAAAGAGAAACATAAAGACGATATAGATCACAAATAAGAAAACGTACAGGCTTTCATGATAGCAATGCAATCGCTAATATACAGCGGCTGGGAGTAGAGTGTGCATCGTTATTTCTCAACGACTCTGGTGAAACGTTACAAATACATGCGCATGCGTGTGGCCACGTGCATATGCTCACTCGAAAGCCCCTAAAGCCAACAAAGGCGCGATAGCGTGCGCTTATGTGCGCCAGTATCTAAACGTTCGCCTTATCTCTAATTACTAGGTGGATTTACTGAGTCATGGCCGTCAGTCTAAGAAATATTTCGGTGTGAATGAATCATAGCGATGGCAAAACGAAAAACAGGTCGATCGAACCAAGGAGGCGCAAAGCGAAAAGTCACCTGTTCTCAATGAACTGAACTTTATAAGATAGAATTACTTTTGTCGATCTGTGTTTATTTTTTGTTCTGGCGTATCTTTCTTGTTTACCGTATGAGCCGGTTTTTTTCTTGCATTTTGACACGATCAAGCAAACAGGTAACGCACATATCTAGAGAGATTCATGTTGATTCCTATGAGCATAAAAGATAAAAATTGCACATTCTTTGGTGCATTTATCCTTATCTATACATACAGGTACACAAAACTAATCCCGTTATAACTATATATATATATATATATATATATATATATATATATATATATATACGAGGATCATTAAATAAGTTTCCAGACTTTTTTCGTATGGGTACTTTTATTAATAGTACACGCATGAAACTCTAGTCCCCTTCGAAGGAATCTCCTTCAGCTACAATGCTTTTGTGGTACCGTTCTAACAACTTCTGGAAGGCCCCATGCAAGTCCTCTTGTGTGACCATGCCAATGACCTTCGTCACAGCCTCTTTCATCTCTTGAATTGTCTCATAACGACAGCCTCTGAGCTTAGTGAATAACAAAAAGTCACTGATAGCAAGGTCTGGACTATAGGGAGGGGGGAAGAACTGTCTTCATGCCCATCTTGGTCAAATAGTCTGTGACAAGGATGGAGTTGTCGACTGGTGTATTGTTCTGGTGGAAATGCAACTGACCCGATTTGAAGAGTGTTGGTCTCTGCCGACGGAATCTCTTCCTAAACTCCCTTAAAACCTCAGCATATCAACCCTAAACCTTTGGCCAATCAACTCTGGTCTATTGACTTCCTTACTCCACCCACACTTACAATCCCTCACAGATTCCCTGCCTTCCTTGAATCTCTTATGCCACTCAAAAACTGATGCTCGATTCATGCAAGATGCTTCAAAAGCGGTCTGAAGCATTCCATACGTTTCTGTGGCATTTTTTTCCAAGTTTAAAATATAATTCTATTGTATATCGTTCTTCTAAAGTGTCCTCACGTCCAGATTGCATTTTTGAAATTAACTAGCTATGACAATCAGGCTTTAGTAGGGTGTATTCCAATTGCTGCTGTAGCTGCTCAGTTGAACCTGAAATCATAAAAATTGGTCAGCAATCTCATAAGATATATAGCAATAAAAAAGTGAATTTTCAAAAGTCTACGACTATTCTAATTTCCTGTACACAAAAAGTCTGGAAACCTATTGAAAGCACCACGTATATATATATATATATATATATATATATATATATATATATATATATATATATATAATGAGAGAGACACTTACCCAAAAGTCAGTGTATTCTAAGGTCCACGGACATAGCTGTATTTTTCTAGGTTTCAAATAGTACATACCTATATACGCAAAAATATGTTAAATAATCATATTGCTATATATATATATATATATATATATATGGGGGGGTGAGCTCTCTAGCGAGGGAAGTAATGGTTGCCACAAGCGTAACGCAAGGCTCTTCAAATGAATTGAGCTCTCGGTAGCCGTTTAGCGGATATATGTAAAAAAAATGTAATTACGTAAGCGTTTAGTTTTCTTTCGCTTAAGTTTGTTTCCTCCTGTCTGAGAGGTAGGATATTCAATTGGCGTTTCAGTCAACCAGGTTTCGATCCCAGCTTAATGAATCAAGAAGAGTTCTGATAGAATGAATTAGTCTGTCTGTGGATAACAATATAAATATATGTTGAGGGGTGCTTATTTATATCTTACATGAAATTTTGGTGAAAATTCTCAAATGAAATCTATTTGTTTCCAATTTTCAGAACTGACCTTCTTTGTAAAGTTATTTGCACCTGTCAAGTATTATGATGTAATATTCGGGAAATTAGTTTTCCAAGAACCACAAAGATAATAATTGGGATATTTATATACACTAAGGTATTACCAGCATAAATCCTTATCAACATCAGACATGTTGTTACCGTAAAGAAATTAAAATGTTTCGTGAGTGTAGATCTCATATTCGTCTCTCTCACATTTTCTTTTATTCATAAAATGAGATTTTAAATATGGTTGGTCATTTATCTGAATACGTTTAGACTGTTTAATGCAAGATATTGTTTTTAATATATATATATATATATATATATATATATATATATATATATATATATATATATATATATATATGGGGGGTGCGTGTGCGTGTGGTTAGACAGCAGTCGTTCATTTACGCATGTTTCATTAAATAATAAAGACGAATTTTGCCTGTATAATTCATTTAAGATCCTTTCAAGTATCTTGGTAGATGAATTTCCCAAAATTGTACCGAGCGCTTTCGGACCCTTCATAAGCAATCATCAGGGGTTACTTGCTTGTTTTAGGTGTGTTGTAGTTTTTTTAAATGAGTTTTGAAATTTTTTATAACCTCACAAAAAACATGCGAATGCAGGGTTGGATAAAAACAGGGTAACTGACGTATTTTTTTAAAAAAAGGGGAACGCTATTTAAATAGTGAACGCTATTTAAATAGGGAATGCTATTTAAAAAGGAAACGCTATCTACAGAAATAGAATACTATCAAGGAATACGGGAAAATACTAAAAGCATTTCAAATCATTGTCGCTTTTTTCAAAATTCATTCTATTGATTTAATTTTTTTTATTTTTATATTTGGGGCTTTGCAGTCGTAGCTTATCAATTTCGTGTGCGATTATAGTGATGTTTTCTACAAGAATTTTTCGAAATTTAGTTTTAGGAATAGAATGGTTCTTAAGATGTAAGGCTATGGAACTGGAGTCATTAATGTGCATTGTAAGTCGTCTGGAAAGAGTTGTAGTGGTAAGACCAAAATACGCACTATTTTCTTTAGAGACACGGTCTTCCAGGGGGACATTTAAACATATATACGACATTGGTCCTATCTAAGAGCTTTGTCGATGGTAAAGTGTTATTAGTAATACTTAGGCTGGAGGTTTTAAATTTTTCGTAGTATATAATATGTCTAAATTATTTATTAGGGTCAGTGGGGAGAACATTTTTTTTATAAGGTTTTTTTCATCATTTGTTCATCATTTTTACAATTATTGTAAAATTGGATTTGTAGTAGAGGTTTATTGATTGTATTGGTTGTTCAGGTTTATATATATATATATATATATATATATATATATATATAATTTTATGTGGACTAATATATGGGCAGAAATAATTTTAATTAACTTAATGAGTATTATCAAATTGTCTACATTAATTATTAATATGTATTAAAAAGTTGACAGTATTAAATTACACTCGATTTCAGGAAGACTTTCAAGAATTTTGTATTATACACGGAGACGTTATTCACTCTCCTCAGAAATCTAGTTAAGACTGTTTTCATGAGCGCTCTCTCTACCTCTCACAATTTATTCCGTATTGATTCATTCACTATAAAAGAATTTCCGGAATAGTGCACTTCCCACTGTCTTTGATGTTCTGACGAAAAGCAGATTGATCTATCCTGCCATATATATATATATATATATATATATATAAAATCAATAACGAATTCATTGGTAAAAGGGGAAAACTATTTTAAAACAATAAAACAGCGAGGGCCCTTTCGTCTAGCACTTGTCAAGTTTAGTCACCGGAAAAATAAAAAAAAAACGGGATGTAAAATAAATAATTGGATCGAGGGGACAAAAACAAAGAAAAGAAAATTTAAGTAACCTCAGTCTCCAACACTTCCTACAAAAATATTCAAAATATGACGACTTAACTCTCTGATTAGAGGGGGGTGATTTGGGGAGGATTTCTGGATGAATTGGATTTATATTCATTACGCTGGTAGCAAATAAGTTAATAACCCCCAGTAAATAAATACGAGTTCAATTCCTGGACAAGACTGATTGCATTTCACATAGAACTAATACCCTTGGGAAAGGTATGAATCCAATTATTCTCCCTCCAGCTATGGGTAAATAGTAGGACAGACTAGGTTCTTCAGCCTTGGTGAGGCAACTAGTCTAGGAGAAGGAAAACTCTGAATTCAAACCTGTTAAACTCCGCTTAAAAATTGACCTTGTGTCGTATCCTGCCCGAGCGGTGGGGTTGGGTAAATGGGATCATGTCGTGCTGGTAGCACGGATATCCCTGACCCACTCTAGCCACTTTTCCCTATCGTTCATCACCTCAGACAGGTCTTCTGGACAACATCCCGTATCCTCACATAGTTACTGAATGCATGTTCGTGCTGGTCGTCCTGCTTTTGCACGGCCATGTGTGGGGGTCCATAACAATACATCACTTATGATTTCGTCCCTGCTTCTCCAGCAGTGTCCTGCATGTATGGTTCGTCTAATTTGAATAGTTTTCCTGATAGGAGCCAATGAAGAAATAAATGCGATTAATTATCTTAAACTTAAATTAATAAATAAAAAAAACATTATATGTCTCTCTTTTTACTATGTCAATCATACAAGCTTTATTTTATGATCATCATTATGGTGTGCCGACTACATCAATTCCCCTGCTTCTTTCTCACTTTCGAGAAATATCGGACATGCTCTTGTCAAGTCCTCTAGACGACTCCCAGTGGCTACACAGAGCTGATGAAAGTAAGCTTTTCATTGTCGATCGGCACTGCTGAGTCAACAAAGAACGTCGCTTATGAGTTCGTCTCAAATTCTCCTAACCTAACCAGCAGTTCTTGCTCGCTCATCTTTTTTGGATAGTTTGCAGGATGGGAGATAAGTTGTGGTACAGCTGCTGTTTTAAGAGGTGCTGCTCCCAGAATCTGCTCTAATATAATCTAATCTAATCTAATCTAATATAATATAATTCTAATCTATTCTTTATATTAGTTGGGTCAATTTTTTGCAATATTATGGTAGGTATTAATTTGTGGAGCGCATAACATATGAACGAAGCAGTTCTGGCTGTGCTTTGCAGTACTGATAGGAATACACGTCATAAATTGCTTCTCTCGGTCTGTGTTTTGAAAGCTTAACAACGTCGTTTCATTCGAGAACTTTTACAAGTGTGAACCTGGTCATAAGACCAAGAGAACAACCAAAAGCATTTGTTGAGCAAAATGTTAAGTCGCATTTGATCGGTGTATAGTAATTACCAGGTTCAAGAAAATAATTCTTTGTTGCAATAACATCAGACAAGATCAGATACACCAAATATCATAGATTCTGAATCCGTTCTCCAAGCCATTGACATGAATAGATATTGCTTAAAGCACTCGGAGAGTATCAGGCAAGCTTGACTTTTCACAGTCCAGTGTGGTTCGTTAGCTTTACGACCCCGACAAAAACATGTAAAACTGTAGAATTTTATTTTAATATAACAAAACACTTGACTCTAACTAATATATATATATATATATATATATATACGGTAACGATCTGGATATGTACCCGACTACAGCGTGTGATTGCGGCAAAAAATTCAACAGCTTGCGAGGATCACTAATCCACAAGGCACGCTGGTGCAAACAACGTAATTCTCCTGCCGGAGAATGTAAATCGAATGATGGGCCTATGAATCAGGTTTACCCCCACAGTATTCACGAGCCCATTGCTGACCATCAGCATCCTGGAGACATTCCTAGCAAGCCAAGAATTTAGTGGCCCAAGGGTAATCAGATAGCTACCTGAACAAACTTAAACCAGGAGCCTTCTTTTTACTCACCACCCATCTTGAGGACCCATTGATCAACAAATAACATCTTTCAGCAGAATTATATATGACGTTTGTCTCGAGTGCTTTTGGGCAGTAACGCATAAATTAAATAAAACGAATCGAATAGATAACGGATATAGAAAGGATCTCAACATGAATGATATACACGCAGAACCACCTTTCTCGTGTGATTACGCAAAATCAAGAAACGGTTGCTATGACATCAACGGCCGTAAGTAAACGCGTTTTTAAATCACAAACTGCACCAAAATGAAGATGAACGAACGTCAAATGTAATGTCTGCTTTTAGTTGATCTGGTGTATATATAGATATATATTTCTTTTAAATACACAGTCCGGTGGCAAAAGCTGGTTGGTAGCGCCAGGAGTGGCAGTACCGCCTTGAGCTACCGAAACTGTGTTGTCACAGCTGATGAAGTTAGGGTATCGCACGTGCTTTCACACGTTGTATGATGAATATATATATATATATATATATATATATATATATATATATATATTTTTTTTTTTTTTTTTCATTAAGAAAAACTCTTTACCAAGAAAATTAAAATATTATTTACCAGGAAAATTTAAATGTTCACTCTTGAATAGTTTTCTTGTCTTGATGGAATTACTCCCAATTCCGGTTTAACTGGACCAAATAATACTACTACATATATATATATATATATATATATATATATATGTGTGTGTGTGTGTGTGTGTGTGTGTGTGTGTGTGTGTGTGTGTGAATGCTTATTAAATGCGTGTTCGGATGTCCGTTTTTTTCGTTTTGACATATTTCTTTCTGATCTCCTACGGGGTTTCCTCTACCTTTTATCTTTGTGTCGGCTGTCATCTTCGTCTATTTATTTTCCTTTTTGCTTATGTATCACTGTTATGATTTAATGTAGTCGAACTGGTAGATTTGAAAACTTTCTTAAATGAAATGCCGGAGTTGAGTGCTATAATCACCTGCTGACAATTGACTTCATTTAAACAAGTTAAAAGGAATTTCAAAGCGTCAGAATGTCTCGCTGTTTTAAATTTAGACTTCCCAAGGCTACGTGAAATACTAGTGGGCTGCGGATATGCATCATTTCAAGAGAAGACAAAACAGTCGAAGAAGTCCAAAGAGATGACCTATGAATAATCATGCCAGGGAGAAAAGATGTCCGTACGAAATATGTATATATATTTTTGGAAATAAGCTCAAATAAACATAATGTTTCTGACTAAGGAAAAGTAAGAGAAAAAATGAATGAAAAATGAAAGACAGATAAATGAATAGTTTCGTCGAATAAGCAGAGTTACAAATGAGTTTGTTGGAGACACGCTTTGGTTCAGAAGAAAACAAGACGGTCAAAGAAGTCCATTGGTAAAGTAAACTTCATTTCGACAGTTACAAGTCACATCTTAATTAAAAACTTCATTTTCTCTGAGAATTCTAATAAAATAAATGATCATTTAAAACGGTTCATGATATTGCTATTTTGTTTCTCCCCTCGGCAATCATTCTACCCATGTTTGTTTCTTCAGCCCCCATATGGCAACTCCATGAAAATTCCTATGTAATAATCCGTCTTGCCCAGTCGACTGGGGCTGTAGGATACTGGATATTAATTGGTTATGAGGCTCCAAAAATGCTGGAGCTTTGAGGAATTATGCGTACCCCTTTATTACCATCGCTCCAAGGACTACTTTGACTCGGAGAGGTAGCTCTTAATAGGGTTATATACAGGGTGGAACGATAAAATTGTCATCTTAAAGAAAATAACACTACAGCTTTATTTTAAAAGTTTTATTGAAAAAATCAATTTCAGCTAACTTGTTTATGTAGTAGAGCTGATATCTATTCAATGTAGCCGCCTTAAGCCTCAATCACCGCCTCGATACGGATCCAGAACTGAGATCATGCCTTTTCTACAAGCGCCGGTGGGAGCTCGGCGAATACTCGGCGGATGGCGGCCATCAGGTTGGCTTTGGTGTTGTGGGAGGTCATGTTGGTGATGTTCCCGACGTATGACCAAATGAAGTAGTCCAGCAGGTTCCAGTTGGGGGAGGAGGGGGGCAAGTCAGAGAAGGGTACAAAGTCGTAGCACTCCTTCTGAAGCCAAGCCTGGGTCTCTTTGGACTTGTGGGCCGGCACTGAATCCTGCTGCTACACCCAGGGTCTGCCACCGGTAATCTGATTGCTCCAGGGGATCACCACACTCTTCAGCACATCCAGGTACACTTTGGTGTTGACTTGCAAGCCGACTTCGAAGATGTGAAGTGGCATGTTGTGGCCCTCAATTGAAACCACACCAAAGGTTCGTCCGATGCGTTGAGCTGTGCCCTCAAGCGTTAAACCGTCCGGATTTGTATTTTGAGGGTGCTGGCAAGGGTTCTGTTGTCATAACTTGGATCGGTAGAGAGCATGGTTGTACAGCGGAGCATCTCGTATCTCGCTCGTTGAACATTGTCACTTTAAGACATGATAGAAGGCTCCTATCTCTCTTTGAATTTGTACACAACTGGCCAACTAGTAGATGGTCTGCAACAAAAAAAGAAAAAAAGTTTTCAATGAGCAGAAATTGAATCATGTCGTCTTTTCTAGGGCGACAATTTTATCGTTCCAACCTGTATATGGGTAACAAAAACTGTTTGACGTTTAAACTGTGTACTTTAACATTGAACTGTGTACAAATTAATAATTTATGCTAAACTGAATTGCTTGAAAAAGATCTGTTTGATGATTTAATCTGTGCGTAAACAAATGACTGATATTTAATTGAGTTTTTTGTGATATATAGCAATACTTGCAACTGTTCAACTTCGTTGACTAATGTTAAAGAGAATTGTTTGAAGTAGAATGTTTTGATCATTTAACCGTGTGTAAACAAATATCTGATGTTTAATGGAATTCTTAGTGATACATAGCAATATTAAAATCATTTAACTGTGGGCAAACAAATATTTGATAGTAAATGGAATTGTTCGTATTCGATGGAAATAAATTTTGTGCACATTTAACTATGTGCACAAAATGAGCCCAGACTCATTTAAAAACGTCACCGAGAAAATGTTTTTATTAATTATTCATTTAATATATGTATATATATATATATACAATTTGGCAATAACATACCTACAATAGTTAATATGCCATATCAATCAATCAAGGCGCCTCTGGTGGTGTAATGGTTAGCAAGCTCGGCTAGCAAACCTATACGAGTGAGTTCGAGTCTCATTGGGTGCCCCTTTCATATGGCCTTGTGCCCCATCTAAGCAAAAAGCTTAGTAAATTTCCATATCAATCAATCAATCAA
>OY757909.1:120282620-120290120 GCA_963585895.1 Sepioteuthis lessoniana | reverse complement strand
CGGGAATTGGACACGGCGACACGAGTTCAAATTCTGGACTTGACTAATTGCATTTCACATAGCACTAATACCCTTGGGAAAGGTATGAATCCAATTGTTCTCCCTCCAGCTATGGGTAAATAGTAGGACAGACTAGGTTCTTCCGCCTTGGTGAGGCAACTAGTCTAGGAGAAGGAAAACTGTGAATTCAAACCTGTTAAACTCCGCTTAAAAATTGACATTGTGTCATATCCTGCCCGAGCGGAGGAGTTGGGTAAATATTATAATAACCATATATTATTCACATTAAAAAATCTTCAGTAACAATTATAACAAAAGTTTAAATATAAAAGTAAGATAAACGCAATTCCTTAACCTAAAGGCATGAAATAACCTTTGATGGATTGATATGCCCTCAAGATCAATGAATCATAAAAGTTATTGTAAATAAGTAGTTAATCAATATTCATCAATGAGAAACGGTTCACTTTTCTTGAATATTTGGAAAACAGCTTTTGCAGAACCAGCGGCTTTATATTATCTAGGTTGCTCTCTTCTATGGGATACAAATTAAACGATAGCAAAAGACAGGGAAGCAGTGAAGAAAAAAAATATTTCGCTGCTATTTTCACACTTCATATATTTTGAACAAGGTCTATTTTACTTCTGGCATGTATTCCGAAACAACACACAACTGTACTTAAATCCTCAGTCGACGTTCAACTTCTAAACTACACTTAGTAACCCGTAGCTTATATACCACAGACTATTCCATGTATAAACACGCTTGAATAGATATAACTAAATATATGCTCAGGCATCCCAATCTGATATTCCTGAGAGTTCAGTCGTTGATCACAATCACCTCACGCCTACATTTTCTCGCAGTCGTTGTACAATAAGATGCTCGTGTTCTGTTCTCTTTACTCTTCTTCCGGCTAAAAACATTTCATTCACGAATTCTCTGATCTGAATGGTCATTGACTCTGGACCTCATGGCGAGATCAGTTTCCCACCGTTGGTATGGTCATCGAAGGTCATTCTGCACTTATAAGCAAAGAAATAGCTTAGATTTCACGTATCACAGACCACGATCACTGAAAACGAATCTATGAAGATTTCTACTTAGGGCTCCTTAGTGAATAAGCTGAGTATATCCACGAACACCAAATGTTAGTGTTCCAATAAAATGAAGAGCTCTGATTTTGAATGTAGATTTTCAAGGCTTACACTTCGTTATTTCTTAAGTAAAATATTGAAGAAGCATTAGAGTATTTAATTATTTACGATAACTTTTACTCCGTGCCGTGATGTAATGGTTATCGTCGTATGAAATGGACACGAGTTCAAATTCTGGACGAGACTAGTTGCCTTTCACATAGCACTAATACCCTTGGGAAAGGTATGAATCCAATTATTCTCCCTCCAGCTATGGGTAAATAGTAGGGCAGACTGGGTTCTTCAGCCTTAGTTAGGCAACTAGTCTAGGAGAAGGAAAACTGTGAATTCAAACCTGTTAAACTCCGCTTAGAAATTGACCTTGTGTCATATCCTGCCTGAGCAGAGGGGTTGGGTAAATATGGATAACTTTTCACCCAATGTGGACTTCAAATAATGGTTTGAAAAAAACTCAAATTTTGGGGAAGGACTCTTAGTAATAATACATCTGGCTATAAGTTTGTCACAGCAGTGTAATTAAGAACGCTAACTTTTAAGAAAATTTAAAGATTTTCAAAATTGTGATATGACATTTATTTAAGTTATGAATGAAATGACGTAAAATGCCACTGTTTTGTGTGAAATGAAAAACTGATAAGAGTGAATTATAACTAAATTGTTAATTTTTACATTAGATCGAATATTTTATTTCCATATTTATTCATTTTGTAGAAATGGAATACCTTTAGATATCATCCCTGAGCACGGCCTTCATCTTTACTGTTTTTGTACGATGATTCGCCTAATACATTCTCAGATATTATCTGAGATATGTTTTATAAGGATGAGCTAAAAGAGGAATATTCAGTTCATTTGATCGCAAATTTTTTCTGCATACGTGAGACCTCAGCACTTTGTAACCAGCTTTGATATGCACGATTACAAAAGGATAAAAACGGGTTATGAAGATTGATTTTCGGGCAAGCACCTCCTCTGCTCGTTTGGTTTGGTTTCTTTATTTGTTTAATGGCATAACAACGTTCGTGGATAATTTAATACCAAAGCCATTTTTCTATGAGAGTAGCAGTGATGCTATTTAACTTATATCTAGGAGGATAAGCGGGCTCATACCTTTCCCAAGGGTATTTGTCTAATCGTGAACGAAAGCGCAACTGGAGTTCGAACTTGCTAACTAAGAATCCGCAGTCAAACGCTTTTACCATTATACCACAAGGACAACCCACTGCTGGTTTGGATATTGAAATACTTGATCTTGTGCTGAAAATACAACCATTTATATTTTCATAATAAATAGACTTACACGCACAAACACACACACACACGCGCGCACACACACACACACACACACACACACACACATATATATATATATATATATATATATATATATATATATATATATATATAAACCCTACTGAAAATTTTTAATTTCAATGCCTAAAATATTTTCGAAAACCTGTTAAATTTTAATCAGGATTTTTGCATTCATAAACCAATTTTTAAATTTTGCTGACGACGATATTTGACTAACTGGGAAAAAATTTGAAGAGTCAAAAACCAAAATAATTTTAGAAGTCCTTTACTCCCCAAAACATTAAAAGTATATTTTCTCTGTCAATTAGATAGAAAGATAAATCAGCAATATTTTCAGCTAATTTAGAGTCGACCAAAATAATATGAATGAGTAAGGGAAGAAGTATTTTTACAGTAAATATGAAATGGTTATAGCGATTCAACTAACAGTAAGTAAATAAATTATTACTAATTCAAATACGTTTTGGTTTATTTATTTTGAGTAAAAATCTATATTCTTTTCTTTCAAGAATACATTTCCTTTTAACTCATTTAATTTTTCTTAAACTGAACTACACTTTGCTTATATTTATATCAGTATCAAAAATATCCCTCAACCCCGACCGATCTAATATCAGTAATTGTTCACATATACACATATACGTCGAGGCATATATATTTTTCCCAGTCGAAATAATGACCCTTTACTTTTACTTATGTAATGACCCTCTAATACCAAGACTGGTTTTCCCTCTTCATTCACGGAGCTTAACAATCTTTATTGATGATAAATTCGCTCTGACTTATACTATCTTTATAACAAGAAAAAATGTCCCGTTTATTTTATGTTTACCAAACTTTTCATTATGTTTTTAAAAAAAAAGAATAATAAATTTGTAGATTAGACTTTTATTCTTTCATTCACTCTTTTATCCACATACACACACACACACACACACACATATACATATATATATATATATATATATATATATATATATATAGATAGATAGATATGGATATAGATATATATTAAAGACTACTATATTCATAAATTGTGAGCGTTAGTTATTGGTGAAAAGAAATATATATCTAATTTACGATATCATAAACACTGACGCAACTGTCGTTTGTGATTGTGTCTGTGATATCATAAATTAGATATGTGTTGAGGTGAAATAAAAATTCGTAGACATGAAAATCTTTATTTTTTATCTTTTAAACGTAATCTGAACAAAATTGTTATATACATTTATTAATATGGGTATATAAACTTGTGTTACCATTAATTTTACAGAAAATAATGCTATTCATTCATTTTTATGTGTATGAATATATGGCATTAATTTTATATGCATGAATATTTATTTCACCCCACTCTATATTGCTTTTCACCGATAATGAATATTCACTATTTATGAATATGGTAACCTTTATTATATATATATATATATATATATATATATATATATATATATATATATATATATATGTGTGTGTGTGTGTGTGTGTGTGTGTGTGTGTGTGTCTGTGTGTGTGTGTGTGTGTGTGTTTACGTGGTGCATTCAATAAGTTTCCAGACTTTTTCAAAAAGGCATTTAAAATTAGTGAACTGTGTCAATAATTCTATTATATATATATATATATATATATATATATATATATATATATATATATGTGTGTGTGTGTGTGTGTGTGTGTGTGTGTGTGTGTGTGTGTGTGTGTGTGTGTGCACGCGTTGAAACGATAGATTTGTAGTGAATCTGACAGTATGATAAAAATATGTGTAAAGTTGGATTTAGATGTGTAATATTTCGTTCGGACTTTATTTCATCTTGAAAAGTTCATGAAGATGAAATAAATTATATTCTGATTGAGGCAGTTCATTATCAACCAACTTCAATCCCCTAGAGAATTGCATAAATCCCTATTTTTTGTGGGCTGTGTAGCATTGCCAGCTATAAGGATCATAAACTTGGCCTTACATGCCATGATGCTTTGCTGATAACAGAAACAGTGTTTTAGATAGAAGAAGTATGTTATTGTTGATGCGAAGTCAATAAAAAGATTGAATATATTGACACCTGTTGTTCATCCTTGTAGGGCGAACGAGCCTCTGTTTACTAACTTTAATTTTATAGAACATAAACTGCACTTATAAATTGAATTACCATAATCAGAAAATCCAGCAATCACTGAGCGTGACTTACAGAAACACTGCATAGCCGTTTTGACATTATTACATATTATTGATCTACTCTAATCTGTAAGAATACGGATGTTACTATAAAAAAAACATCAGCTTAATTGGCCTCTAATTTATCATGACTAGTTATTTGGGGAGAGCTTGCGTGCAATGTGAACCAGTAGCTCAGTAATAGGGTTTCGGTTCTGCATTTTGTGGTCGCTGGTTCGATCTCTTGTGGAAGATTTGTTTGGTTTGTTGGTTTTATGGCATATCAACCTTTGTAGGTTATTTAACGCCAAATCCATTTTTATGTAAATAATCTGTTCTATTGAAAACAGTTAAGTTTAGCAAAAGTACACAGTTTAATTGTCAAAAACATTTCCATTTCAAACTATTCAAGCAGTTATATGTAATAATTCAGTTAAGTGTAAATACAGTTTTTATGGCGAAAAACAGTTCTATTTGAAATAATTCAGTTAAGCATAAGCACGCAGTTTAAGTGTAAGTACGGTTTAATTGTCAAAAACGCTTCTATTTCAAGCTATTCAGATTACTCAATTCATTTTAGCATAAGTATGCTGTTAGTTCTATTTAACCCATAGATAGGGCCCTATCAGGTGCTACCACTCCGGCAATGAAGGGGTACTCCGCATTCCCCAAAGCTCCAGCTCAGATTGTTTAGTGTCATATCCAAGACACTCGTTTGGGGGGGTACCCCTCTGCAGAGTAGCAGTTGGTGTATTCTACAGCCCCAGTCGACTGGGCAATCTTGTGGAAGAGATCACGGTATATACTGCTGATGAGGCCTAATAAGGTCGAAAAAGCTGTTCAAGGGTTCCGTACATCGTTCATAGTGCTTACCAGATTTCTTGGATATTGTAATTCAGTTTGTAATATAATTTAACTATTTAAAAATAGGTTATGATTACGCGGATGCGTATATCCAATCCTATTGGGAAGCTCTACCTCTGGAGGAGACCATATCCTCTCTAATGTTTCAGACGTTTCTACAAGAATCATCAGATTGATTGCCCGTGGTGTAATGGTTATCATCGCAGGATATGGACACGGCGACACGAGTTCAAATCCTGGACGAGACTGACTGCATTTCACATAGCACTAATACCCTTGGGAAAGGTATGAATCCAATTATTCCCTCTCCAGCTATGGGTAAATAGTAGGAAAGACTAGGTTCTTCAGCCTTGATGAGGCAACTAGTCTTGGAGAAAGAAAACTCTGAATTCAAACCTGTTAAACTCCGCTTAAAAAAAGACCTTGTGTCATATCCTGCCCGAGCGGAGGGGTTGGTAAATATGATCAGATTGATTGGCAACGTATTTATCATCACTTGTTAATTTGGGATCGATTGTTTGTGATGTGAGCCAGTAGCTCAGTGGTAGATTTTTGGCTCAGTATTCTGTGGTCACATGTTCGATCTCCTATGTGGGAGATCATGGTATACACAGCTGATGTGACATAGTAAGGTCGAAACATTCGTCCAATATTCTGTATGTCACACACAGTGCTTGCCAAATTTTTTTTTTTTTTTATAATTGCTCAAGAGACCTGGGTTCAATCCCTGGTCGTATCATACCAAAGATTTTAAAAATGGTACTTGATACCTCCTTGCTTAATGCTCAGCAATTAAGGTACGTATTGAGGGTAAAGTGGAGTAATCCAGGGAAAGGAGTAGCGTCCTTCCCTACACCTCAGTGTTGTAGCTATCGAAAAGGGAGCCTTCGGGTCTCCCTCAGCTACGGTGTCCAACTTACTTACTATTTAAAAATTAAAAAAAAAACCTACGTAAAAACAACACTTCCCGGAGCGAGAAGGACAATTGCGTTCATTTTTATAAACCCAGCATTTTTCTGGTCCTGGTCAATAATTTATGACAATCAGAAACGGATATATTATTATTGAGTTGAATAAAATCTAATTTTTTTCAGACTGAAATGAGAAATCTTGGGAATGCCACCATCATAGAAATTCTGATGAATTTTTTAAGGTTTTTATTTTATTTTAATGAACTAAATATAGTATCGTTCAATGTTACAAGATTTTAATTTTTATTGTGTGTGTGTGTGTGTGTGTGCGTGTGTGTGTGTGTGTGTGTGTGTGTCCTGGTGGTGTAAGAGTTAATGAATTGGACAGCCAAATCCTATGACGCGAGTTCGAACTCCATTTGTGCTATTACATTTACTTTCAGACTAATGCCCTAGGGAAAGGATGAACCCTCTTATTCCCCTAGCGATGGATTAAATTGTACCACTAATATTATTCTAGAAGAATGGCTCTGTCATTAAGTAACCTACGAATGTTGATATGTCGTTAAACGCAGAACCCTACGCCAAGATTTGTTTTCGTTCTGAGTCGAGTTTACTGCAACCGTTTCATTTTTGAATATTATAATTTTCAACTGATACACTTCTAATTTCAGAGTTCATTTTAAGGAAGTGAAATAATCGTAAAACCGTTTAAGACAGGCTTAAGGAGTACAGGTTCATTCTGATTAATTTTTCTTCTTACTTTTCCAATTTTATGAGTAAATCCTGTAGCTCTGAAGTCTGGTTTACATAATTCCTCAGAACTGGCAGAATCTCAATCATGATATATATATATATATATATATATATATATATATATATATATATATATATATATATATATATATATAAGTTTAGATATATTATCTCCCGTGATATTCTCACTTGACTAATTCTATAATTTACTTTATTTAACTTGCGTTCATCTAAATTTTATATTTTTTCTTTGGGTTACATTTTTTGCTGTAGAATTCGGTTTCGAGTAGTTTTGTTGTTATTGTTGTTGCTGTGTTTGTTGTTGCTGTTGCTGCAGTTGTT
>OY757909.1:120235120-120277620 GCA_963585895.1 Sepioteuthis lessoniana | reverse complement strand
AATGCCACAATATTTTTTCGACATACAAAATAAAATTAACATGCAGAACCTTTATTAACATGTAGAACCTTTATTAACATGGAGAAATTTTAACATATAGAACTTTTAACGTGTAGAAACTGCATTGATATGTACTACTTGTATAATTTTTTAAATAAGTTGAAAATATGGGTAATCTCAGAAAGAATCCTGAGAAATTAAGATGAAATGATTCTCATAAAAAAAATCGATAGTTGACGGAAATTTTATTGTCTACTTTTAAAAAATCCGTATATCTCACATTAATGATTTTTTTTTTTTTTACAAAATGCCATGTGATTAAAAACTTTTTGGGCTGAAGTATATATATATATATATATATATATATATATATGCTTGTGTGTGCGCACGCACTTGTGTGTGTATTTATTGTTTAGCACTCTGTGAAAAATATTTAAGCACTGCGTATGCAGTCATTTTGACTCTGTCTTTGCCCAGGCTACTTTTAACATCTACCTACCTGATAGGCGTGAAAGCACAAAGCAAGAAGTTTCAGAAGAGTAATTCTAAATATTATAGGCTTTTAAAAAAAGCGCACTATTTTTGCACGGAGAACATTTTACATTATTTTAAAGATGAAATGTTCTTGTAAACTTATTCTTAGAAAAAACTTGCTTAAAATATTTTTTGCCATTCGTAATTATATATATATATATATATATATATATATATGTGTGTGTGTGTGTGTGTGTGTGTGTGTGTATGTGTGTGTATACGTGTGTGTATACGTATACGTGTGTGTGAGGAGAGACAGACAAAAACAGTGACATAAGTAATTGTAAAGAGTGTGTTTGTCCTATATAGGCGGCCTAACATTTGATGTAACTATAAAATATGCCTTACACAACTCTCAGACACATGTGGAGATTTTTTACATAGAAAATGTTTCTCATGAGCGATTGGTATTTGTCCTTTAAAGGGGATCTCTAATAATTATAAATTATTTGCGCAAAGATTTTTAAAGACTTGATTTTTCATACAAAGTTTAATTCTCAAAAGATAAAATGTTTAAATCGATAAATATTTTAAATATGTATTTAACCAATCCAACTCCGCCGCGATTAGGATGTGACACAACGTCAATTTTTAAGCGGATTAAAACTGCTTTGAAGTCAGAGATTTCCTCCTTCCCCTTTTCCTCTTTTCTTCCCCTCCTCACTCACAGGTTTCCTTACCAAGGCTGAAGAACTCAGTCTACCTTAGTATTCAGAGGTGGGGGGGTTGATAGATTCATGACTACCCCATTAGCTCGAAACTAAACGCCAACAGACTTTGCAAAGCAGGAACTAAGATATCTGAAGTATTACGAATTTGAATTAAAATATTTTTCTACAAATTCAGTGCATTTTTCATAGAAGAAACAATTGAATCTTTTACATTTCTTTGATTTGTAAAACTATTTTTATTAAATGGATTTGTGTTATTTTAACGAATTGTATTTGTAAGTTTTTTGTTTCAACTTTTCGAATGACTACAATGATTATAAAATTGACATTTTTTAAAATATGAGATACAAGAAAGTGGCCTTTAAAATATGTAGATAAAAAAAAAACAACATTATTCTAATGTTAAGTTTGGCGTTTCTGTAATGCAAGTTTTCACCTCTATCCACCATATATGGGTAATTTACCTACTGTGTCTATATAGAATTCATTATTCTGCTTAATATAACATTTTAAGAAAAAATTAATTCATAAAAATAGAATGACTAAGTATTACTGGCAAATTCTCCTTGATAGCATTGGAAGAAAATTTTCACGAAGATTAATGCACAGTAGATTACATGTTAAGGAAGATACATTTTGTTTGTCCCTTCTGACCATATCCCTCTCACTATCTATCTATCTATCTATCTGTGTGTGTGTGTGTGTGTGTAATATAATTAGAAGAAAAACTCAATGTACCGTCATTTTTCTATCATAAATTTATTTCAGCGTGCAGCCGTCAGGTAGCTGGCCTCTTCAAATACTGGTAACAACATTGCTAAGAATCCCTGGTCCACTCTGACCTACAGTGCTTGAACTTGATAGGGTACCATCTGTTAGAAAATAATTAATTGGACCGATGGCAAAAAATCAACAAAGAAAATTTCTTTAGAAACAACACAAAAAATGTAAATACAAACATACAACGAATGAGATTCCCTAACTGCTAAGGGTTAAAAAAAAATGCAGAAAAGTTTAGATGCCGTCAATATCAATCAAGCAAAACTAAATTCTAAATTTTACGGGCTCTAACTGATCTTGAACTTAAAACAGAGTAGCCGGTGGTCAGCACGTATCTACCTGCATTTTGGTAGTATATCTCAATTTCGTTGATAAACTTTTCAGCGAGAATCATTTCTGATGAAAAGCTTAGTTGCTTAATCATTATCCAACCTTCCACCATGTAGGATTTGATACAAGGTCATTTTTATGTGGGAAGCTATGCACGAATCGAGACTCGCGTGCGACCGGCACTAAAAATGCTTGATTCCGTCGGCATTATCCAATTGGGGTGCCTCAGGCTGTTACATAGCCAGATATGAATACGTGAAATAGACATATTCATACCGGTGCGCAAAACGTTCATTATGTCCATATATAGATAACATAGGAATCCTGAAACACAAAAACACATACGACTTCTTAGTTCAGGTACGAAACTTTATTACCTTTGAGTTAAAAGGTTTTTCGACATGAGAGAGTGGCACAATCTTTCTATGCTGACTTTTCCATCTGCAACCCCCCCACGACCACACGCGACAGCCGCTGCAAGGCCTCTTCTTCCGAGGCAAAAACTCAACTCTACTGTTCGGAGGCAGGAACTCAACTCTACTGACTTTTCTCAATTCTAAGGCCACGCTTCCGGTGCGTGACGTCATTCACATCCTCCTATCGGGGATTTCTATTGTGACATCTCTGAATGACACATCATCCCCGCGTGCGCGTGAACACCTGCGCTCATGTTGCACCTAACTAACCCATGCGCTAAGCGAAAGCTTCTCAGCCTAACTAAACCGAAAGGCAAGATATATAAAATGAAATCCCTCGGCCAATATATTACAAGGCGCCAAGCAATGAACTCAGCTTTGCATAGCAAGTTTTTCCTGGGTGTACATCCTTGAGACCTACCGGTTTAAATCGACGAAAACAACACGAAGCGAAGGTCAGACGGAGTGGCGCAGACTTTCATAAATCGTGTATGAATTCCGACTCTTATAAATTTGCATATGCTCAAACTCAGCGAGAGAATATGAATTAACATCTCATTATATTTTATCCCTGAACGCTCGGTAGCATAACTTTTTTTCCTAGATTGGTGTTAACCTGAAGCGATAGCATCTGAGATATTCGTTAGTATATTTAAAATGTAGAGAAAAGATTGAAATCGGGATTTCTGGTCCAGTGCTTTATCAACGAAGTAATTTTCCGGGTTTTTAATTTCAGGATTTACTTCATCTCTCTAGGATTAGCTAGCGTGCTAACCTTAAATAACAAGACCTTGGGTAAATGATACTCTCTTAAGCGGCCTTGTGATCGATTGGGGCGATATTTGATTATGCAGGAAACATGAAAAAGGAGCAGCAATGTGTTTATTCAAGTTGATAGGTGTCAGTTTCATTTTCCTGATTGTATCTTTCTTCACATGATGATAAGCATCTTAAATGATTCTTATTTTAGGAAATAGTAGATTCAGTGAAATATTTAAAACTAATGAATGCCCCGTCTTGGCTAAGAACCAAAAGAACTATATAGATTATGTTTCTAAGTATGTATTTAACTGTATTTGAGTGGATGAAGTATGCTGCATGTAATCAGTTTAACGAGATTGCACAAACGTAATAATATCTCACTGTTCGTAATGAGTGTAATGCAGTCATCGGACTACTGTAATACCCACCTTTTCTGGACAATCGGGTTGTCATACTAAATGGTTGGACTCTCAACTCGAGGCTCGTTTCAACAATTATTGTCTCCTGTTCGAAAAGAAGAAGACGGCTGATATAATAAGTAGATATCAAATCTCAGCCTGATGGCCGCGAATGTGGGTTGTGTGTCGAGATGTTAACGAATGTATTTACTCATCCCCACCATCAATGGCAAGACGACACTCAAAATATGTTTCTAAGCAAAGTAATGATAGTTTAAATTCATAGTTTCTTCTAAGACTTGTTGCCCAATCAAAGCCAAATAAACTAGTCTCACTCCTATTTAAATTTGGCTGTGGTGAAAAGAGTTGGATTCTTGCCTTCCCCAAATGCATTAACACAGAAGCAAGAAAGGAAACAGCCTTATTCAAGATTTATAAAAGGTCATCAATTCCATTTTTAAGACGATAACCGTTACGCTTAGTGTCCGTCCATGTTCATGTAAGTGATTGTTTCTCAGCCAATTCATTTATTTATCCGTAAGTAAATATTTAGAAATTTTGCCATTACAGAATGTTCAAATATTTACAGAACTCAAATATGACAGCTATGTCAAAAAAAAGCTGATAATCCTACATATATTCTTGGCGTGAAGTTTGCCCGTATTCTGGGTGAGTCTTCAGTTTTGGTGTTCAGGAAAGTGTCGAGTCACTATTTCATTGTCACGACTCCTAAATCCACTCCGACTCGGAAGGTTATTAACACATAATATAGTATTACACGATATACTCTAAAATCTTACATGTTCAGACTGGGAGTCATACAGGAGTTTCAACTCAGGTCTTCATAAAAGGTGCCGAGGGAGAAAATACAGAGAGAAATGAATCTCAAACTCTCACTCAAATAATGCCATCAATACAAAGACACAAGGGAGAAGGAAATTGATAATAAAACCTTTTTAAATGAATAAAGAGATTCGTTGTTTTCAGTTCCTTCTGCACAAACGCTCACACACCAACAGCAGTAGTAGGAGGTATTCCTTTGAGATGGACATAGGAATTTTCTTCATCATTCATCATATTCTATTCTTATAATCACTTTCGGTTATATCTAAATGTCCAAGTTAAAATTTCATTTGACCAATATTAGCGTCTGTCAAATCAACGAGTATTTTTATACCGTTATCTACCTTCCTTCCAATTACACTGCATTTTAATAGCTGTTACATTCAGTGAATAAAATGTATGAGTGAATTTTTCAAATATCATGAGAACGAAAATATTCTTATTTCATAGAATTATTAATTTTTTTTTATATATATTAATATTCATTTAATCATAATTTATGTTCTTGAAGAAGAAGAAGAAGAAGAAGAAGAAGAAGAAGAAGAAGAAGAAGAAGAAGAAGAAGAAGAAGAAGAAGAAGAAGAAGAAGAGTTGAAAAAATATTGAAAAGATTTGAGAATATGAAAGAAATTTAAAAGTGAAAAAGTAGAAATAAACTGAGAAAAGGACAATTAAAAATGAATATGAATGAAAAAAGAAAATGTACAAAGAAACCGAAAAGTGTTAAAGAAGAAATTTATGAAAAAATCAAATGGACAAACATTTTTTTTGAAATATGTGAAAGAAGAAGAAGAAGAAGAAGAAGAAGAAGAAGAAGAAGAAGAAGAAGAAGAAGAAGAAGAAATGAATGAGAAAGAAACTTAAAATGGAAAAAAAAGAAAATTAAAAGTAGGAAAAATAACAATGAATATAAACAAAAAATATAAAAACAACTGACAAGAGAGAAAAAAAGAAATTCCTGACAATTAAAGAAGAAGAAGAAATTTCTGATGATGATGGTGTGAAAATTTTTGCTTTAAGATAACTTGGGTTAAGAGCCTGAGACAAGTGAAGAAGAGTCAGGTTCGTTTAGACCTGGCAGCAAATATCGGAAAATGAAATGTGGTCGGATTAAAGAATCTATGCACTTGTTGAACAACCTCAGCTTTCCACTGTATGATTGACAGATTAAAGGCTGATAGAATTTTTTTCCATCAGCAAAGATTAAGAAACACTCCAGCAGACAAATGATTGACAGATGGATAGAAGGCGCTCTATATTTGCATGCTCAGAGACGTACCATTTGCATAGAGTAGCCTCTGGGTAATCGGTTCTACACTTTCTTTCTTTCCTTCTCATTCTTTCTTTTTCATTATCTCTTTCTATTTCTTCCCCACTCACGCACGAATTCAATGCAGTAAAGTTTTAAAAGCTACACGGAAAGAATTCTGAACTCATTTTTCTAAAATATGCCACGAACTTTTGCGAAAAAAAAGCTCAGTAAACGGAAATGTACGAAAAAAAAGGCATGTAGAAAGAAATTTACAAGGAAAGAAAGAAATAATAAATGTATGACAAAGAAAGAATGAAATAAGAATAAATAAAGTGAATGAAATGTGGAGAGAAAGAAATTTTGAAAGAAAAATTGAAAGAATGAATGAAACAGAGAATTAAGGGCAGAAAGAACGCTACGTTGAAAGAAATACACACACACACGCACACACACTTACGCACACACACACACACACACACAAACACACACACACACACACACACACACACACACACACACACACACACACATATATATATATATAAAATAAACGAAAAAATAAATACTTTGATATTGCGTGAAAAAATGAAAGAGAAAGAATGAAAAAAAAGAAAAAATTGAATGAAAAAATATAGAAAGGAATTAAAACGAAGGAATGGAAGACAACATGGCATACGAAACGAAAGAAAGAAAGAAAGAAACAAACAAACAAATATAAAAATAAAGTAAACAATTTCCAACTGTAAGATAAACGCGTATTCTTACTCTCAGAAAATTCCCAAAATGTATTTCTAATAAATGACGATATTTTCCAGAAGGTTTAATGCATGTTACTTTTAAATCAGACCAATAATTATTCACTTCCTTTGCATTATACTTCCTTCAAAGAAGCTGCGATCAAATGTAACGTTTCATGCTTTTATAGTTATTTTGTTTCATTATAGAACTGTTCTCCAGCTTTTTTCCGTATCAGCAGGCCATTAGATACGCAGACTGCATCCAATGCAGTGAGGTGAGACACTCCACACCAAAAAGTGATATCCTGGGTGGGACACGTACCTGCATCAGTTGACCAAACCCCCGTTCAGGAGATCTGGGGAGAATGGAGTACCCATTCACTGACCAGGGGTAATAATACATGGTAGGTACTCATCAATGTATCAAGTCGATATCCTTCAAAATTATTTGTATTAGATACTAACACATTATATCATATAATCACACGCTAAGACTTTAGAAAAAATATAATAAATGTTAATGTATAAATAGAATATATCCAATTCTAGAAACATTAAATAATCTATATATATATGTACCCTAGAGACATAAAATATTCCCAGATTGGATGATATGCCATTAAAATCAATCAATCAGTTAATCAACGAATTTTCTCTACCGTATTACAAAACATGATATTGCAAGTAAGATTTAAAAAATCAAATTATATTTGATTTACTTTATATGTTGATTAGATATATTTCGGCTTCAATCTCTTTGTTCAATATCATAATATTTTGTATAGCCACATACATATACAAGTGGAAACATAATCAAATATAATTTACGAACTTTTTTATAAAAATATACATCTCTCACACTTTATTCTCGAAAGGGTTGATGTTTCTGTGGTGTGTGAGATATGGGTGGAGAGACATATATACTCAGAGAGAGGTTTTCTTCTTCCTATATCTTCTTCCAGGAGCCTGGGGGTGCGAATAATTGCACCCCCTTGCAAGCTCGTCAGAGACGGCTCTGGTCGGCTGCGTGTCCCTCACTCGACTATTCTCTGCACTCTGTCTAAATCTAACCGCACGGTTCTCATCACGTGATCTCCTTCCGGTTACACAACCTGAGTGCCTTGATCGTGTTGTCCTGTTTACTAATCAAAATGTGACAGCATGCCAAGCACACGGCGAGACTAGGAACGAACCGAAAATCCATGGCATATGTTATATAACAATTGAAATTCGCAGAATATTTAATATGAAAGCCATTCTTGTAGAAAAAAAACTGTGGATGTATCATTTAACCCGTAGCTGCAGTAGATCAGGGATTTGCGCTTTTCTTAAAGTAATAAGTGAGAAAGTGAAAGAAATCCCTTAACTTGTAAGGAACGAATAAATAAATTTAAAAAAAATTTAAATTAAATTAAAAAAAAAGAAAAAGAAAACTATTAAATTTGCAGAAACTCCCTGAGGTCCCTAACAGGAAAAGGAGATGACGCATGCGTAAAAGAAAAAGGCATTTCCTCTTGACAAAGGGGACCATATTATCTTTCTCTTTCAGGCGGTTACCAGCGGATTGATAACCTCGTGCTGGTGTTTTGGGTACCACGCATACGTCTTTGGACGTAGCGTTGGTTAGTCCTTTTCACCCAGTAGCAGCCCTCTCTCGGTCAATATTATGCTGAAATATACAAGGCCTACTACTGAACGATACACTAACCCTTACCGGACTTTGACAAAAGTTCCAAAAGAAAACTAACCCTTATGGAAGCCCGAAATACCAAATGCGAGCACCTACATACGTGAAACGAATTAACGTATTTTTGACACCTTAACTGGGGGATTCAACCGTTTCAATGTATTCAGGAAAAATTCCATCATCAACGGATTGGTTGTTGAACCCAGTAAATAAAGGAAAGTATAAAAGAAACGTCTTCGTCTCTTATCTCTTGCTGCCTTTTCTTTTGCATAATTCTTTTGGGGACTTTCTTGGGCAAGTCGTTACACCGATTAACCAACGTGGGGGTAGAAATATAATATAACTAAAATATGGAGTCAGATATTCAAACTGCAACACAGCCTTGCCCTTTGCCCGTGACCTTTAGCTTCTAACCCCACTAACTACAGTTCGAACTTGTTTACAACGATATCATAATCAAGCACCTCAGCCACAATGCATTAACGACTTCAGCTGATAAGAAAGAATACACAATAAACATTAACCAACAAAAATAAGCAGAATCCAAATATTTTTACAATATGTAAATCATGGGAATACGGATTATAAATGTATTTACTCATTTTTTTTCTGCGAGAAAATTTATGCCAAAGCATAACAACAAAGATGGCTAATCGTTTCAGATAGCATATTTTTGCTCTCTCTCTAGTAGACTCTGCATTGTAATCATACGTTTGTATCATGTCTTTGAATGTTATAATATCAATAACTTACATTCAGTTATGAGCCAATATTAGATCCAACATATCAAGGTTTTATTAGTAGCGAAAATATTTAAGATTCATGCAAAACTAATTTCCTGAGTGATTCTTATGAATATTCAGTGAATTGGACAAATGAATTATAATACAAATATAGACTCGTCTTTTATGACTGGATTATGTACATGTGACTTGTTAATCATAATTATATTATTCATGGGATTTAAGATGATGCTACCTGTTATGTTTGCGAGAGAATAATACGGCCCAGCTCATGTGAAATCCTTCCAAACACATGAACAAATAGAATATATATATATATATATATATATATATATATATATATATATATATAATTAAAACACAGAACAAGAAGAGGAGAGACTTTTGAAGTAAATTCTATATAATGTGACTGTCCTTTTCACCATGTCTATGTGATAACATCAGAGAATCATAGCGCCTTTGTTTTGCAATCAAATGCATCGTATCATCGAAGCTTGTTGACACATGCACACACATGCGTGCGAACGCACACAAACACAGGCAAACACCCCAACCATATATATGTATATATATATATATATATATATATATATATAGTTTTGCTGTTTCAGCATAAGATAAATGGTCTCAATCATTCAAGTTGGTGAGTATTGCCTTAAAAATCAGCTTTAAAAAATCCAAACTTTAAGTTGGTTTGATCAACGACTTTTAATGCCGATGGAAATACTCAAGTAAGCAAGCAGACAAACTTGAAATCTTCATACCCACATTGTTGGTGATTGTGACTGGCGATACGTGAAATCTATGCCGTTTATTTGCTTATAAGTGCGGAATGACCTTCGATGACCAACGGTGGAAAACTGTTCTAGGCATGAGCTGCAGAGTCAATGACCATTCAGATCAGAGATTTTGTGAATGAAATGTTTTTAGCCTGAGGAAGAGAACTGAAGTCGATCATCTTATTAGAAACTGACTGCAAGAAAATGTACACTTGTTGGTTGTGTTCTATGATTGAAGATAATTTGGGATGCCTGTGTATCCATTTACTTATGTTTCATCAAGCGTGCATATATCTGGAATTATCTGTTATAAAAATATTTACTACGAGTGGCTTAGTGTAGCACAGGGTCACATAATATTGGACGTTTACTGAAGATCGGACGCACGACTATAGTGTTGTGCATTCAAAGATGAACTTGCTAATTACCACTGTAGGGTAGGGATACCTTACCACATTTATATTAGACTGGTAAAAGACCAATGAAGTTAAATACACAATATCGAATACGTTAAACAAGTGAATTTTTCTATAAACATAAATTGTTTAAGATCGTGCCAACTTAAATATTCCTTGGGCAGTTTAGTATTGGGACAACATGATGACGGTATCAGATTGGGACTATTAAAGAATAAAATCAGCTGATATGAGGAAAGGGTCTTGAAACGGGCTTGCTAATTACCATGCTTGTAAAATCCTTATAATACGTAGATTTGATGCGGAAAAATATTAGTTTGCCCTAATCGTCATGTGAAAGTAAGCAACGGTTTGGTTTGCTTGTTTTGGGTTTTATGGCATATCAACTATTGTAGGTTATTTAATGCCAATCCACACACACACACACACACACATATATATATATATATATATATATATATATATATATATGTGTGTGTGTGTGTGTGTGTGTGTGATTTTTCAACATATTTTCTTGATAATATTCTAAAAGAAGCTATAGATCTTTTTTGCACACAGTTAAATTGTTTCAAGTATAGCTATAAAGCAATCACAATTTAACACCAATCACTTGTTTGCGCACAGTTTGTTCTGTTGGACTGATAGATGTAGACAAGAGGAAAATCTCGTATTTTGTTTTGGCTCGCAATTTAATTCAACACTGAATTTCACCCAGTCAGGATGACTTATCCTATTCAGCCCGGACCTTCATTTCCGACTAGCAAAACGGGTGAGCGGCCAAAACCACTCTCTTCAGCTTGAGACGGCGACCAGAACAGACGTGCCTCTGGTTGTCCCTGCTTAGTGATGCTTTTTAGCTAGATAAGCAACCCAGTGTGGACATCTCACTGTGGCTTTAACACTAGCAGCAGCAACATGGACACTCAATGAGGGAATCATCTAATTTATGGATTCTTTAGGAGGAATCCCAGTTGAACATAAATTAGAAACATTCAGCATGCCTTCCACAGGCACCACTTCATGTCACCCCAAAAATTGACTATGTCGATCCGAGCGTCACTCCGCTCTCGACACACAAAACTACTCGGTGACTTTGAATACTTCCCTCACGCGTCCAACAACACGCTGCCATCTTAACATCCCGCTAAGCCATTTCGTCTCAAACATCCAACAAGCCGAAACACCATGAGTCTTGCAGCACCAAGAACAAATCATATTCAAAACTGCAAATAAAGAACTTTCGTTGTTGTGTTACTAAAGAATAGTTTCGTAATTCATTTGTTTGCCCAAAAAATATAGTGTTATCCTCAAAACCGCTACAAATTGGTGACTCCGCATGGCACCTTCTGAATTGTGAGACAACTAAAAACTATTCATAACAACACCTTTCGACCTACTTCATCTTCATCATCTTCAGCCACCCTTTATATTTCCAACAAGCATTAGCGAGGGCCTTACAACGCTCAGCGAGGAAACAACACAACGTAAACACACATACGTTACACCCAACTTTCCCTCGCTAACAAATCAACTTCTCCGGCTAAAATTATTCTACACTAAACCTCATACCAAAACTCTGGCTACAAAAATGGTTTCCTCCCGCTAAACAATAATACTCACTTCAAACATCACTAAAATTAACCTCGTAAACGAACATCCTTCTGATAACAAATACAGCCTTTACGAAACACAGCCTTACGAACATCCATCATTCCATCACGAAAAAAAAAAAAAAAAAAAAAAACAGCGAAACATCCAGAAAAATTTTCAAATGTACCCACCGAACTATCTTCAAGGATAATGCAAAATGAACGTAAATACCAAACAACGCAAAATAGTCGGGTATAATAATATCTATTGTTGAGATTGATTCGTATACATCCAACTCGGATTTATTCCCTATTTCGGATTTTGGAAATGTGCTGTGCTTCAAAAATATTCCTGAATACTTGAAGAATCTAAGGCTCATTTCGAAAGGAAGATTTCAAGCATTACTAAATATTACAAAAGATGAGTTACGCTGTTGGGTCTCAACGAAAGTTACCAGTGCCAAATACTAGATAAAGAGAAAATAGTGATTTCACAGGTGATATAAAGTCAGATACGAGGTCAATGAACAAATACCACTCACTGTATTTGGGTATTTCATTCTCCCTCTAGACTGGCCAATAGTCAGGAAGACGCGGATTGGTATTTTTTAGTCGATGAAGAAAATACCTTATTCTTCAATAAATCATAACTTCTTCTTCTTCTTCTTCTTCTTCTTCTTCTTCTTCTTCTTCTTCTTCTTCTTCTTCTTCTAATAATAATAATAATAATAATGGTAGGGAGTTTAATTAGCAACAGAAATTAAGCTCCTTACTTATCTTCTGCGACTGAATGACTGACTGACCTTTTAAAAAATGTCCATCCCTAGATGACTACTTTCTGCAGCCATCGTGAGAGCTCTCGTCGTTCACACAGGCGGTCACCAGCTTGACCGTGGGTGGGAATGCTTCCACTACATCACATGTGTTTGTTAATGAAAATGAAACGGGGGAAATAACCTACACCCAGGTTTTAATAAAAATTCATATTCCATCAAATTCTCATCATTTTTGTAAAAATTTTAGAATAGTTCAAATAAAGGTTATCATACATTAATTGTATTATTTTTGAATAACTTCTACTCACTCAATTCAATCATATGTATAACATATTGAAGATCTAGACAACCTGTTTTCCGAAATGATGCCCGGTTACTGATTTCAGGTCTCCGTTTCAATTTGCTAACAATTGGTTGCATAGAAATAAACTTTCTCTAAAAATGATTCAATGATCAGTGAAGCCAAAGAGGTTTATTCATGTACAACTGATTTTCATAATACCAAATTTAGCAAAATGACCGTTTTCAGGTTGGGTCAATTTGACAGGAAATTAGTGATTAATTCCAAGCTTTTAAGCAAAAGATATTCAACTTTCATGAACATGGAGGGTTGGATTTTATGACCCCAAGAGTTTTTCAGATCCTTTTTATGACGTGTTTGAAGAGAGACAAATATATCTATTTAAGTTTGATGACTCAACCTTTGACAGGACCGTGTTTAGCCCAAGTGCTTGTATTTTTGTTGATGGCGATACAGAGAGTTGAATTTTATTGAATTAACTTTTTAAGGAAACGAGGAAAACAAGATACACATGTGTGAAGAAGTTTTTATTCTAAATGATAAGCAGAGTCCTGCCAGAATATTTACTGCATCGAAGGCCTCATGTGGGCAACTAGATAACAAACTGAATGCTATTTTGCGTTATTAAAACCTGGTGAAAATTAACTTATAAATCCAGCGTGGAAAAGATTAAGACGCACACCAACATACCCTCCTCCCGCACACCAAACCCTCCCAACACGCGAGCAAAACAAGGGTGACCACAAATGCACGGCGGAACCAACGATGACGAACGTGTATAGCCCGAGACCTCCGTAGCAAAAAACGCACACACATCGGCTCAACTCTTTTGCGGGGGTTGCCAAATTCATTTTATACAAATAAACACTTCCATTTCAAACAATTTAGTTTAGCAAATTTACGCAGTTTAATTTTCAAAAACATTCCTGATTCAACCTATTCAGTTTATTCCTAGAGTTCTTATTAAAACAATTCAGTTTAGTATAAGTATAGTTTTTGTCAACACACAGTTAATTTATCAAAACAGTTCTATTTCAACCAGTTCAGTTTAGCATTGGTCCGCATTTTAAATGCCCAAACAGTTCTTTTTCAAACAATTCATTTTTGCATAAGTAAAGTCTCAATATTAAAACTATTTTTTAAAACAATACTGTTTACGTTTAATTGTTTGGGTTTTTGTCATATCAAAGTTTGTTGGTTATTTAATGCCAAATCTATTTTTTATACAAATAAGCAGTTCTATTTCAAATAATTCAGTTTAGCAAAAGTACACAGTTTAGTTGTATCTGACCCATAGATAGGATCCTATCAGGTGCAACCACTCCGAGTGAGAGAGGACCTAAGAGTGATGGCAATAAAGGAGTTTTCAGCATTCCACAAAGCTCCAGCATTACTGAAACCTCACCATCAGATTGTTTAGTGTCATATCCAGGGCACTCGTTGGGGGGGGGGGGCTCACCCCTCTGCAGAGAAGCAGTCGGTGTATTCTACAGCCCCAACCGACTGTGCAATTCGCTGACAGAGTGAAATTATACATCAAGTGATTCCACAAAGCCGCCAATATTCATAAAATAGGAAGGTTAAGAAATACAGCATCAGTATTTGATATTCCGTGTTTACTCGCAGATCGTGAAACACATTTCTACAAAAAAAAATGTCACCACTCACAAATAATGTTAAATAGCCACAACCAGAAACATCACACGGTCAAAAAAAAAAAATTTAAAAAAGAGAAAATTGTTATTAACAGGAAAAACGCATTTTTTCGAATGATTTGACTTGTGATGTTCCTGTTGGATTGTTTCATATGTTTTACTCTAAGTTTTCAAAAAATACTATATATTTATTTCTGTTAATATTGGCAAACACGATTACAGATATCTCGTGTGTAAATATAGAGAAAATAAAAAGACAAAAATGATGACTTGAATGAGAAGGAGCAATCCATTTAATTATACGGTTTTTTTAAATGAAAACATCAATGGCAATAAAATGATTTTTAAAGTTAGGAATAATCGTGGGATAAGTTTCTTTAAAGAGGAATATACATTATTGAATAAAGTTCTGCATCAACATTAAGGAAAACGATAGATAGATAGATAGATAGATAGATAGTGTATGTGTGTGTGTGTGTGTGTGTGTTTGTGTGTGTGTGTGCGTGTGTGTGTGAGTGTGAGGGAGAGAGAGAGAGCGTGAGAGATGGGGAGAGAAAGATAAAGAGTAATAGGGAAATAAAAGGGAACAATAGATATGAAGAAGTATTTGTTGAAATCAGCCTGATCATATTTAAATATTAGCAGAGTAAGATAGATAGATAGATTGATAGATAGATGGGAACAGAAAGATTAAGAGTAATAGGGAAATAAGAGGGAACAATAGATATGAAAAAGTACTAGCTGAAAACAATATGATCATAGTTAAATATGAGCAGAGTAAGATAGATAGATAGATAGATAGATAGATACATACATACATACATACATGCATAGTGTCTGAGAGAGACAAATTGACATACATGCGGAAAATCGAGAAGAAAATATGAAAAAAATCGAAGAAAGAAAAAAAAGCAATAAACACGGGTTGAAATGGTTTCTTGTTTGAAGGATGTTATTGTCTTGCCAATAAATAATAGAATCTAAGAATATTTATTTATTGACATTTTTTATTGTAAATTGAACAAATCAGAAACAAATGTCTGGAGACAAGTACTGCATCAAAGAGTTTCATAGTGTCCACTTCATCTTCATCAGATGAAATCTTTAATCGTCTCTAAAGTTTTAGGAATTTATTTAACGATGTGTATTCGATTTGTCTTTCGACCGCTTAAGAGGCGATAATTAGGCAGGCGGGAAGGATCGAACTCGTTGAGGTAATAAGATGCTTCTGTTTTCATGAAGAAGATAAGGAAAATCTTTGTTCTCCTAAACATATTCGTACATCATGATTTTTCAACGGCACTCATAGGAATTTAATTATTTCTCTATATGTACTCATTTATAACCTTTGTTTTTCCCTCTATCTATATATATATATATCGGGCATTCGCATAATGGCTAGAGTGTTTGCCAATGGTGCGGGAGACCTGGGTTCAATCCCAGGTCGACTCATACCAAAGACTCAAAAAATGGTAATTGATGCTACTTTGCTAAACACTCAGCATTATAAGGTAAGAATCAAGGGTAAAGTGGAGCAATCCAGGGAAAGGAGTAGCGCTATCACCAACACCTTTTTATAGTAGCTATCGAAAAGGGAGCCGTCAGGTCACGCTCGACTACGGTTGCCAACTTTTCTTACTTACTTATATATATATATATATATAGGCAGATTATTTCGTTGTATCACAAGACTTCAGTGTGTCATATTTTGACCCCTCGCCCCGACCTAAAAATACTATTCCAAGGTAATACACCGGAAGGAAGTGACACATTCCAACGGCCAGTAATCGAAAGAGATCACGTGGGCGGATTAAGGCTTATGATATGGGACAAGGTGAAGGTTTCACTGTGCCATTACAGTCATGCACCGGAAGAGAGTAACCTCTGAACTGCATGACAGTTATTTCCGCTTGATGACGATTAAACATTCGATTTCAAAGATCCAGTAGGCGATCGTGTGGGCGTTGAGTTATTATTTAACTCAGTTGAGTTTGGGTCACAGAGCAGTTGCCAGCAGACTTCCAGACAGTAGAGACCAGATGTGGTAGGGAAGGCCACACCCGACCGAGGGGGCACTCGGAAAACCCCCGAAGACGTTGCCAGCAGACTCCCAGAGGGTTAGAGACCAGATGTGGTAGGGAAGGCCACACCCGACCGAGGGGGCTCTCGGAAAGGTAATACACCGGAAGGAAGTGACACATTCCAACGGCCAGTAATCGAAAGAGATCACGTGGGCGGATTAAGGCTTATGATATGGGACAAGGTGAAGGTTTCACTGTGCCATTACTGTCATGCACCGGAAGAGAGTAACCTCTGAACTGCATGACAATTATTTCCGCTTGATGACGATTAAACATTCGATTTCAAAGATCCAGTAGGCGATCGTGTGAGCGTTGAGTTATTATTTAACTCAGTTGAGTTTGGGTCACAGAGCAGTTGCCAGCAGACTTCCAGACAGTAGCGACCAGATGTGGTAGGGAAGGCCACACCCGACCGAGGGGGCACTCGGAAAACCCCCGAAGACGTTGCCAGCAGACTCCCAGAGAGTTAGAGACGAGATGTGGTAGGGAAGGCCACACCAGGCCGAGGGGGACCTCGGAAACCCCCGAAGCAGTTGCCAGCAGACTCCCAGAGGGTTAGAGACCAAATGTGGTAGGGAAGGCCACACCCGACCGAGGGGCACCTCGGAAACCCCCGATGCAGTTGCCAGTCGAATTCCAGACAGTAGAGACCAGATGTGGTAGGGAAGGCCACACCCGACCGAGGGGGGTCTCGGAAAGCCCCGATGGAGTGGACCCCAACATCAGGAGAACAAGACACAGCGTGACGATCATAACAGTGGGGTCAAAATATGAAGTTTACGTTCGGTCTCCAGCATCCTCTCACATGCAAACCCTTAAACAACCCTTTCAAACCCTTGCAATAAAGTGAGAGGTATATATTTTCTAAAGAAGTCTTCTCGTGTCTTCCTTCCTGCATCCTTCCTGCATCTTTATCATGCGTTTTCCTTCCTGTGTCTTTATCGTTGTGTCGCTGTAGATGACTATATAACATAACTTTAATTTGGTGCCGTGACCATGATATGGACCAGAGTATGGTCCTTTTTAGGGTTTTGAAATTTCTTCAAGGAATTATGTAGGGCCCGTTGTGTTGAGAAGATAAAAAACGCATCCGTATGGTACCTTGATGCACACATGTCAAGATGGCCAACCATGCAAAGATAGTAAGAGAAATTTAGATAATAATTAGCCGGGCATATGTTACATAGAGAGAAGGTCGCCCTCTAAGTAAGATTTTGTTTGTTGTAGTTCAAGTGATTCTTTTTTTATGTTTTCAGCCATTATTGTCCATTGTAAATTATTCTGTAAAATATGTGTGAGGTTGATGGAGACGAACGTGAAGATAATTCCACATGTGGAATTTTGAAAAATAATTTACGGATGAATGTTATATTTTGACCCCTCGCCCAGGCCTAAAAATACTATTCCAAGGTAATACACCGGAAGGAAGTGACACATTCCAACGGCCAGTAATCGAAAGAGATCACGTGGGCGGATTAAGGCTATTGATATGAGACAAGGTGAAGGTTTCATTGTGCCATTACAGTCATGCACCGGAAGAGAGTAACCTCTGAACTGCATGACAGTTATTTCCGCTTGATGACGATTAAACATTCGATTTCAAAGATCCAGTAGGCGATCGTGTGGGCGTTGAGTTATTATTTAACTCAGTTGAGTTTGGGTCACAGAGCAGTTGCCAGCAGACTTCCAGACAGTAGAGACCAGATATGGTAGGGAAGGCCACACCCGACCGAGGGGGACCTCGGAAACCCCCGAAGCAGTTGCCAGCAGACTCCCAGAGGGTTAGAGACCAGATGTGGTAGGGAAGGCCACACCTGACCGAGGGGGCTCTCAGAAAGCCCCGATGGAGTGGACCCCAACATCAGGAGAACAAGACACAACGTGACGGTCATAACAGCGTCTTTATCGTTGTGTTCCTGTAGATGACTAAATAACACAGTGTGGCTAGACACGTAGGACGCTGGGATCGAAATCTGCCCAACTTTGTTAGACTTAGTATCATACTGCTCAGCCCGCAAGCGAACCACGTCAGCTCTGGAATTATAAGGCATTATCAAGTAGCTTTCGTTTGTTTACATTTTTTTTCTTTACTGTATACCAGAGTGCTCAATTCATTCAAAGAGCTTTGCTTTACGCGAGTGGCAGCCGTTAAATATAAATAGCTTCATAATTTTATAAAGAGTGCTTTTTGTCAGTAATGAACCAAATGTTGACCTAAATTTTAATTGTGTAGAACTAGTCTTTAGCTATTACCAGCTTCGCGCTTGTGTGATCGTTAAACCAATACTCTCCTATCAATGCGGGAGATCTAAATTGGGCGGATTATACGTTTATTGCCATTACTCTTAAGTTCACTCTGATTCTGTATGAGTCTATCTGTTAGGGTCCCTAACACAGGGGACAAATGGATTTGTTTAAAAACATTTATATTTTACAGAAATCATTGATGTCATGCAAGTATAAATAATTTGTTTGACGAAAGATATAACGATAAGTATTACCTAAGTATTGATACTCATTACCTGAAACTATAGATTTCTACGAACATTTGAGAATTATTAAACAGAAATACTTCCTAGAAACCAGATTAATTCAGTTTTAGAGAGGACTACTTAAAACATGAAATTGTGTACAGATAATTTTAATTAAAAAGGAAAACTTGGAGGTGCCCGTGGTGTAATGGTTATCGTCGTAGGAAATGGACACGGCGACACGAGTCCAAATCCTGGACTAGACTGATTGCATCTCACATAGCACTAATACCCTTGGGGAAGGTATGAATCCAATTATTCTCCCTCCAGCTATGGGTAAATAGCAGGAAAGACTGGGTTCTTCAGCCTTGGTGAGGCAACTAGTCTAGGAGAAGGAAAACTCTGAATTCAAACTTGTTAAACTCCGCTTAAAAAATTGACCTTGTGTCATATCCTTCCCGAGTGGACGGGTTGGGTAAATATGGAATACTTGCTACTCTATATATATATGTGCAAAAGACTCATAAGAAAAAAAAACGTGACATCCTTCCATAAGCATTTTGAACTTGATATTTTAGTAATTCCATTGTCTTACTTTTTTTGAAAATTGTTTAATCTTATGAAATTTGACAGGTTGTTTTCAGAAATGTCAGATTTCATTGCTGTCCTGAAAAAAGACCGTAAAGTTTTCAAACTGTTTCAACAAGAAAAAGGTATGCTTCAATATGTGTGTGAGTTCCCTATAAGAACATGTTACAAGTGACTTTGGCGCCACTGCCTTAGGCTTGTTAGTCATTTGTTAAAATTCAATGTCTGTAAGCCTTCTGAACAAATCATACATATATACATATGTATATACATCCCCACGTATCTCTCTCTCTCTCTCTCTCTCTCTTTCTCTCTCTCTCACTCTCACTCACTCACTCACTCTCTCTTTATATACATTTTCTTCCCTCCTTTTTCCTCCCCTCTCTTTTATTTTATCTGTCTTTTTCTTTTTTCTTTTTTCTTTTTTCTTTCCTTATCTTCCGTTTTTTCTTTCTTTCTTTCTTTCTTTCTTTCTTCTTCTTCTTCTTCTTCTTCTTCTTCTTCTTCTTCTTCTTCTTCTTCTTCTTCTTCTTCTTCTTCTTCTTCTTCTTCTTGTGTATCTCTATGTGGTTCAGTTTGTTTAACATCATTGCCTAATGCAATCACGTGATTGTTATTTTTAAAAAGAATGCTGATTAAATAATTAAAGTTATGAGATTTTTCTTTATATATATATATATCCTTCTTCCCTGTTTTTTTTGGGGGGGGTTATTACACATTTATCATTTTTTTGTGTTTTATTGCACATTTATCATTGTTCTATCTACAATTTCTATCGCTATTCTAAAGTCCGGATGAAAGTTCATTAAAACCGAAATTTTCTACGGCCACTTACTTCATAATGAACTTTTCACTTGATATTACTTTGTTTTTCAATTTTTCTCCATATATATATATATATATATATATATATCTGAAGAAAAATTGAAAACAAAGCTCTCGAGCGAGGGAAGTAATGGTTGCCACTAGCGTAAAGCAAGGCTTTTCAAATGAATTGAGCTCTTGGTAGCCGTTAAGCGGATATATGTAAACAAAACAAATGTGATACGTAAGCGTTTAAATTTCCGTCGCTTGCGCTGGTTACCTCGAGGCTGAGTGGTAGGATCTTGGATTGGCGTTTGAGTCAGCCAGGTTTCGATCCCACTTTCGGGAATCTAGCGTGTCTAGCCACATTGAAGAGTTGTGAAACAACGAAACAGTTTGCCTGGGGATGACAATATATATATATATATATATATATATATATATATATATATATATAGGAAACGGTCGTATCCATACTGCTGTATGGATGCACTACTGGGACACTAACTAAACGGCTAGAGAAGAAGCTAGACGGCAATTACACAAGAATGTTGCGAGCAATATTGAACAAGTCCTGCCGGCAACACCCCACAAGATACCAAAAATACGGCCACCCATAAGTGATGACCTGCCAGAAGCGAAGAACGATAGGGATCAGGGATATCCGTGCCTGCGGCATGACATGATGATGATGATGATGATATATATTTATATATGCACAAACGATATATATAAATATATATACATACGTGTGTTTTTGAAGGCTAGGTCAATTTACATGTTATCGTCATGTGAAATGAAATCGGTGATTCGAATCAAACCCGGGACGGAGCTGTTTGCATTCACTTCGTGTGAATGCCCTTGTGAAAGGTATGGACCTCTATGTTCTCCCTCCAACTATATGTAAATAGTAAAAAAAGAACTAATAAAAGAGGTAGAAAAAAACTGAATTTAAACTGCTAGTATTCCTCTTAGCAAATAACCTTGTCACAAATTTCGAAGGTTATAATTCATATACATATTCGTACATTCTCAAATCGGTTTGGTGAAAAACAATAAAAAAAAATCCTTGGTTTCAATGAGCTTTCCATTCAAAAAGTATCCATCCCCTTATCTAATCAATAAAGGACAGAGTTTATAGCACAGAGCCTAAGGTGCCCCTTAAGTGGAGTGTAGACGAACAAAGCAGTTTTTAAAACACCACAAGTTTGTCACAGTTCGTGCGTTGCACCCACAAGAAAAACGACCATGCGTCAATTTTATCTTGGAGAGGAGCCAAAACTTTCTCACACACACACAAATATGCGCACATTCTTATATATATATATATGTGTATATATATATATATATATAAACTCTTAAAGATGCATATATACATACACATACATAACTCTGTATGTGTCAAAAGATATATATATATATATAGAGAGAGAGAAAGACAGACTGAGAGAGAGAGAGAGAGAGAGAGAGAGAGAGTAATGCACAACTTGTTTAACTCATATTTATCTCTGAATACTTCATTAACACGCTCATAGCCGCGACATTTTAAAGGTAAGCGGCAGAAGCACATTTGCGCATGCGCTTATAAGCAGAAAAATTGACGCTACATTTTTATCTTTTTTATTTCACTCCATTGTCCCCTTCTCCTTCAGCACACACAGGTCTATCTTTCCACCACAAAACCATTTATGCGACTGACTTTGAAGTCGGTAAATATGGCGACTAACTGTGATGTTGTTCCCACGCGGCGAACACGTAGGAAAAATGGAACGCCAGTTTTACAGGAACGTGAAACCATTAAAGATATCAAAGATATAATTTCAATTTGAAATACTGCTTTTCACACGTTTGCACCGACTCCAAATACGATATTTACTACTTTCCTCTTTCCTATTGAACATCATTTATTCATAATAATTTAGAAATTTCTTTATCCTTTCATAACATCAATATGGAAATTCTTGTTTCTGCTTACAACGTTTTTTTAAAGCTGCTTGTTCACATTGAAGCTGCTTGTCTTTGTTAATTATACGTCTACCCCTTGAACTTGAGTTTGGTTTTCAGGCACAAGTTACAACCATGATTTCCAAATTCTAATTGACAAACGAGGAACACATTCCTTACAAGGGCAATGAAATAGTCAGTCAGATTTCTTATATATATCTGTGAAAATACATAACAATACACTTGGTCATTGAAGGCTTACTCACTCTTTCATGCTGAAACAGGACAAAACAGTGTCTGATATGTCAAACGCCTTGCTCTTTTAAACACAGTCTCATAGAATGTAGACCTTTTGCTCTCATCAGAAAGCTATTTTTCAAAGTAAATAGTTTAATCGATACGTCAAAATTGATGACCTTCAGTCCTTCTTGATAGAGACCGGGTTATACCAAAAATATGAATTGAAATCGGTTATTCGTGCGCAAACGAATGAAATACTGTTAATCAAAATTTTACTTACGAAGTATTTGTTTAGAAATCTTAGGTTGAACGTATATACATATGAACAGAATTTGGCTTTAAATAACCTACAAAGGTTGATATGCCATAAAAAACCAACCAACCAACCAACCAATCAAACTAACAATACACTTGTAAAAATATTATTATACATTTGTTCACTCAATTTTTTGTCTCATTTTCATTTATATATATATATATATATATATATATAGTATTTCACAAGAACATTTACACTGATATATATGCTAATCCATTTATTCAAATACAATTCATATTCGACTGACCTTGGAACTTGTAAGGTTACAAGGTGGGGTTGCTAAAATGAAGAAGGTGATAATGTCGGAATTCGTTTGCAAAATTTAGCTAATCGTAGACAATACAAAGATATACATCACCCAAACAGATTGCCCAAAAGAGCTAAAGTGCCCGATTCGCATAATTAACAAAGATTTAAAATAAAGATATATAATTGACACATATTTCATTCATCATACTTTATTTTAATATTAAAGTATAAGACGCTTAATAATATACATATATATTTTTTTTCTTAACGGGGCTTAGAATACAATGACGGTATCTCTTGAAGAAGGTTAATAAACCCCGCTAAATACATCTTGTGCTATGTATGACACTAAAATGCAACTAGTATTGAGGATCAAATTTCTGAGAAGCTGGAAACATTAAGTAACCCTATTCCTTGGCATTACACCTATGTCTCCTTTGACTTGATGAAAATTGTAAGGGCCCCATCTTGGAGGAAAAGAGAAATGTTTAGAAGTATTTCAATTTTTTTATTCGTAATGAATGCAGTACTGTGTAAACAATTCCTTAAACGCAAGACATAAAAACCCTTAGCGATGTTACAAATATAATAAGATAGATAGACTAAATTTTAAATAAATAAAATATTCGATGAATTTATAAAATGGAAATTTGTATCAGAGATATGAAAAATAGATAGCTATGTATAAAATTTTTCCCACATTCTTTCTATCACTCTTTCTATCACTCACTTTCTTTCTTTCTCACTCACTCTCTCTCTCTCTCTCTCTCTCTCTCTCTATATATATATATATATATATATATCGAGAGAGTGTGTGTTTGCGTGCGAGTGTGTATGCGTGTGTGCGTGTGCGTGTGTGTTTGTATATATATATAATTTATTTATTTATATATATATATATATATATATATATATATATATATATATATATATCATTATAAATGTGACCAATTATATTGAACCGTATGAAATTTTTCTTTAACAATTTTCTTAGTTTTTGATTAAATAGTATTCATATTTACCAACCCTTCCGCTCGGGCAGGATATGACACATGGTCAATTTTTAATCGGAGTTTAACAGGTTCGAATTCAGTGTTCTCCTTCTCCTAGACTAGTTGCCTCACCAAGGGTGAAGAACACAGTCTGCCCTACTATTTACCCATACCTGGAGGGAGAATATTATTAATAAACATTTGGTAGTATTAATATACATTATAATATTTTCTAATATAATTCAATTTTGTTAAGATGTTATGAAGTAAATTGTTTATGTTGGATAATTTTATATCTCAAACTTCATTTATTCTTTAATTCTTAATTATTTCATTTGGGTTTAAAAGTCTTTTGTCCTTATATGAATTACTAAAAGTGATGTGTAAAGGAAAAAAGGAGTTAACGATTGATACATCCTGTATGAATTTTGTCCATCAGACAGGTTAAAAAAAACATGGTGTGTTTTTTATGCGTATAAAAAATAAATTGGGTTAGGAAATAGGACGTCTGGATTTTTGTGAATGTTTCTAAACGTTTTCCTACCATTTCTTTTTCTGGAGATGCAGATATAATATTTTTGAAAAAATGAAAGGGTTTGCTGAAATAAATATTATCACAAAGGAATATGAGTTATTTTTAATGTTTTTTTTTTCTTTTATACGGTACATATATATATGTATATATACTTGAAGAAAAACAACAAAACCGGTCACATAGGATTATAAATCTATTTCAATCCTGTTACGCATTTGTGAAATTTCCAAAAACACGATAAATAATTAACAGGACTTCTTCAGATCTTTTAGATTAAAAAACTAGAATAGACACAGAAAAGTGGGAGGGGATAGAAGAGGGGGGAAGAGTTATCTCCTCATTAAGCCCACTTCCGTTTTAAATTTTAATTTCGGTTAGAAATGTAGTAAATTTATTTTAAACAATTTTTTTTAAATTTCTTATTTTTCAATTACATTTTGACCTAAATTACAGATTTTTATTGAGTTGGATTTAAACATTAATTTATAACCTTATGTAATGATACAGTAATAGATATTTTAAACCAAAACAAATATTTCATTTATTTAAGTTATTTTAAAATTTCAAAACTATTTAGAAACCATTAATCAGTTACACTTTTTATGAGTAGTACGTATGTATTATATTCTTTTTCACAATTTTCTGTCTAACATTTTATTTTATTTATTCGTTTACATTAATTCTCAATTCAACTCTATGCTTTTAAAAAAAAAATGTTGTGAATTATCTATAGCTTAAATTTAGCCCTACTATATATATATATATATATATATATATATATATATATATATATATATATATATATATATATATATATATTCACAGAGACATAGAGACACACACACATAGACAAGCAAGCAGTTAGATTGATAAAAAGATGGATAGATAGATATGTATGTATGTATGTATGTATGTATGTATGTATGTACGCACAAATAGTAAAAAACTATTGAAAGAAGCATAATTAATCATGTATTATTAGAATTCAAAACAATAACATCTGAAATTAACCATTACAAACTACAAGTGATGTCTCAGGAAGAAACGTCTTGCAAATTTTCACGCATTAATCCAATGCATTCTTATTTACACCGGCGAAAACTAAAACTAAATACACCGGCGCTAAGTAACTTTATTCTCTTTTGTGAACTCCTGCCACAACTATATATATATATATATATATATATATATATATATATATATATATATATATATATATATATCATCCTAAGTAACTTTATTCTCTTTTGTGAACTCCTGCCACAAATATATATATATATATATATATATATATATATATATATATATATATATATATATATCACCTTAAGTAACTTTATTCTCTTTTCTACCCCGCTCCGCCACAATTATATATATATATATATATATATATATATATATATATATATATATATATATCACTTTAGTTCAATCTTATTTTCTTATTATTATACGACTCCCCTCTGCAACAAATTCCAACCAACCATTTCCATAGATATTACGCACCTGACAAACAGTGTTTTTTTTTTTCTGTATTCCATCACATTCATTTTGTACCCCTCTTTTATTTCAACTTACAAGCCAATGACAAGAAAGACGTGTCTTATAAGCAAAAAGAAACGCTCTGAGTCTGACATCTAAGAATTCCCGCAGGGCACAATTAGGTGGTAACAGTTGATAGAATCTTTATGAAGTTTTCCTGCCGTCGGCCTGCCGCCTTCTTTGCCTTTGTATTCGACATCACATCTAATGATCCTTCAGATTTTTAGATTTACGTTTTAGAAGAGCAAATCTTTTCTTCTATGTGACAGTTCTCATAGGAAAATTAAGACTAGCATGCTATGCATGTTAGCATCATTGAATAAGATACAATCACATAGACAATGTCAGACCTTTTATATAAATACATACACACATACGTACTGATAGATAGATAGATAGATAGATAGATAGATAGATAGGGAAAGGTGCAGATGTATATCTAAATACGAGAATTTATTTATGCATGCATGCACTTGTGTATGCAGTGTTTGTGTTATCACGTATTTACATGCATAGATAGATAGATAGATAGATAGATAGATAGATAGATAGATTAGGTGAATTATATTTGAATATTCGTTGTCGAAAATAAGAAAATATTTTTCTGACTTTAAACTTAGAGAACGGTAATCAAAGTTTATCATAATCAATCCAATTTACTCATTTGTTATCGAAGGAAATATTTTATAAAATTCATATTCCCTTGAACACATAAATACGCTTATATATATATACACACACACACATATATATATATATATATATATATATATATATATATATATATATATATATATATATATATATAGGCTTGAGTGAGAGATAGATCAAAGCTAAATATTTTCAGTCAAACCACGGATTAGACGATACAATTGTTATGGAAAAAATGAGATGAACATATTTGACATTTTTCTGAGTATCACAAATTGAACTCATCCTATAGTATTCCACCAAACGTGGAAAAATATTTTCCTATGTAGTGCAGACGCTAGTGACTAACATAGAATGCACGTTTAGTTTTCAACTTTCTACGAACATATCGCATCCCTCCCCAGTCAGAATCTGATTTTAAAAATTTACCTATTCTTGTTTGCTAATAGCAATATTGCGAAGCCCTGAATGTTAAACTGTTTATTCGATATGTAAGCTTTAAACTCAGCTGTAAACAGAGCCGAAATTAAATTTTCGGTTAAACTTCTTCATCTTTGTTACATAAGATGAATTTTTGTTCCCCTTTCGGATAATCTGCTGTTTGAGACGGTTCAGCCAGGTCAATGCTCCAATTTGTTTCAATATATGGATTCATTATTTCAATATCTGGTCAAACTCTATGGTGCTTGTAACTATAATTATGGTAGTAAATGGTATCAGTGACCCATAAATTTTGGACGGATCTGTTTGCATTTCTTTTCGTGCTAATGCCCTTAGCAAAAGCATGAATCTGTCCCTTTAACACCAAGCTGTGCGTAGTTAGTAGACCACATTTTTTAAAATTTGGTTAAGCAAAATCATTATAGAAAAAGGAAAATTCTGAATTCAAACAGCTAGTTTGAATTCAGAATTTTCCGCTAGAAATTAGTTTTTTTTGTCACAGTCTTCGTTGTGTAAATACATCAAGCTTCATGAAAACTGAACATTGCACAGTTCGAAATTTTCTGATTAGATTTTAATGACGTTACATAGGCAGCTGTCACCATAAAATTTACTTTAATGAAAACTATAAATCTTTTTGTTACTATTGTTTATTTGTTATCCGGATGAAACCTATGCATTGTGTAATATCAGTGCATTTAATTGTTTGGCTTCTTAATCTGGACGGTGGTAGAATAAAAACCATGAGACTTTTAGGAATAATGTTTAATTTATGCATTTGGATATTTTAAAATATAAATTTGGTTACCATTTTATTTACGTGTGCATGCAAACATTATAAAAATCAGTATTACCCGGTGATCGGGTTGGGTGTCCTCGTGGTGTAATGGTTAATGCGATGGACTGCGGAATCGTAATAAGTGAGTTCGAACTCCAGTCACGCTATTACGTTCACTTTCGGACAAATACCCTTGGGAAAGTTATGAACTCCCTTATCCTCCCAGCTATGGTTTAAATAGTACCACTACTGCTCTGCTTGGAGAATGGCTTTGGCATCAAATAATCTACAAAGGTTGATATGCCATTAAACAAAGAAACAAAACCAAACCGGTCATCGGCACATGTTCGTTTTAACAATCTTTAAAAGTTATTCATCGAAAAATATATTTCATAGATTGATTATGTAATATAATGGCCGAGGGATTTCGTTTTATATATCTTGCCTTTGGGTTAAGTTAGGCTGAGAACCTTTCGGCTCAGCACATGGGTTAGTTAGGTACAAACTTGAGCACAGGAGTTTACGCACGCGCGGGGAGGATGTGTCGTTCACAGATGTCAAAATAAAAATCCCAGATAGAAAGTTTGGCCAGTGGATGTGAATGACGTCACGCACCGGAAGCGCGCGCGGATGATTTGGGGGATTTTGAAAAAGTCAGTTAGTTGAGAACTAGACTCCGAACGGGAAGGGTCGACTTTCGGGGTTAGCTGAGGCCAAACGAATTTGTGCGCTACGGGTGCCACTCGTATTGGGGGTGGGGCAGATTGAAAAGCCAGAATAGAAAGAATGTGTATCTCTCTCCTCATGTCGATGAACCTTTAAACTCAAAGGTTATAAAAAGTTTCGTACCTGAACTAAGAAGTCGTAAGTGTTTTTCGTGTTTCGGGATTCCTATGTTCTATATATACATGTTACGAACATTCTATGTACGTTTCGTATATCCATATCATGGGTATGGTACAATTAGTCAAACGGATTATGATTTATGAGGATAACTGATTTGACATTTCAACTTTAAAATCAAGTTATGAAAACTATGACTTATATTTCATTCGTTGTCTGATCTTTTGTTGACTTCATAAATAAGCAGTGTTCGCCAATGGCCCGGGAGACCTGGGTTCAATCCCAGGTCGAGTCATACCAAAGACTTTAAAAATGGAACTTGATACCACCTTGCTTAACACTCAGCATTATAAGGTACGGTTCAAGGGTAAAGTGGAGCAATCCTGGGAATGGAGTAGCGCCCTCCCCTACACCTTGGTGTAGTAGCTATCGAAAAGGGAGCCTTCGGGTCACCCTCGACTATGGTCGCTAACTTTACTTACTTATAACATAGCTTAGTTATTCAAATTAAGTCTGGCCCAGTTGGTTGGGACTGCAGAATACACTGACTGAACCTCTGCAGAGGGGTGAAATTCCCTCAACGAGTGTCCTGATTTGAATCTAAACAATCTGATAGACAGGCTTCAGTAATGGAGATCTGGGGAATGTGGAATACTCGTTTATTGTGGAATGTGGAATTCTCCTTTATTGTGGAATATGGAATACTCGTTTCTTGTGGAATGTGGAATACTCCTTTATTGCTCTGGTCCGAAGTGATCTTATGTATGGGTCAAAAATAAGTTTTTGACATTTAAACTGCACTTATGATAAATTGAATTGCTTGAAATAAAATCATTTTTCGTATTCAGCTGTGTAAACAAAAATTGTACTAAACTGAATTGCTTGAAATAGAACGGTTTATTTTTTTTAATGGATTTGGCATTAGATAACCTACAATAGTTAATATGCCATAAAAATAACCGAACCAACTAACCAACCAATTAAATTTATTCATTTTTTTCTTAAATTTGGAGAAATTCTTCACTTTTAAATAAAGACATTATTCTAGATGATCTTTGAGATTATTATGAGAATAAATTACAAATCTAACAAACCTAAAAGTAGTATTATTTGAAATCTTTTTCACAATATAATAATTTCTTGTTTTTTTATATTTATTTGGAACTTAAATTCAATTTATTTTTTTTAGTTAGTTGTCTGATTACTTTTTCTGTGGAATATAAAAGTAAGAATTCTTATTCAATAATGATGGGAACAAGTCAATCAATTAAACGAATGCTGGAAACTGGTCGAAAAGAAAAAAATGGCAAGATCATGTAAGACCACCTGAAAAAGCTAATCCACTGGGAATGGTGAAAAATATTAAAATTTGACCTTACTGACCAAAGCTCAAACCAGAATCTGTCCTAAAATTTGAGACGAACAGAATTCTCTGAGATGTTCAGATACAAATAGAGTACCAATTTGTTGCGATAAAACCACGAGTGCATCTATCTCCGAAGTGTGTTAAAGTTTTTAGCGATTAGCTGATGTTGATAACTAACAGGTTAAACAAAACATTGCAAAAAGTAGGTATTATTCTATTAAGTCACAACATGGATTAAAAAGAGCAAATTTTGACATTTGAATGGAGAGATATGACGGTGATATAATTTGTTTATTTATAAGAAGATTATGTTTGACCAGATTGGCATTTCTAGAATAGGCATTCAACCAATCTTCCAGAGGTTCAACGATATATTCAAAATTGGGAGTTGCAATCAGTAATTCGCTGAACAAAGTAAAAAAAAGTTAGCGACTTTAGTCAACGGTGACCAAAAGGCTCTTTTTTCATTAGCTACTACACTGAGGAAGGCGCAACTACTTTCCCTGGATTGCTGTACTTTACCCTTGATCCGTACATTATTAAGTTGAGTTGTAAGCAAGGAGGAATCAAATAACATTTTTGAGTCATTGGTATAACTCTACCTTGTATTGAATCACGGTCTCTAGAAGCATTGGCGAACATTCTACACAGTTGGACAATGGATCGGTTCTTAAGCTAATGTGATAAATTTACCTTTTGCTAAAAAAAATCCAATGTAACCTTGATAAGATAATTTTTACGACATGATGAACTGAATCCGGATCGAACCAACCACTCCTTAACACGATGATGATGACTCTGATGATCATCATCATGAGGAGGAGGATATTCATATTTTGGATGGAGTGTGCTGCACTTATTGCAGTGGATATTCACACCTACTAATCAACACTTTTTGCATTTTATTTAAAATCAGAGCAATTTGTAAAAACATATCCATTTTCTATTGTTAGTAGGATTATTGTACTTTTGCTTTCTGCTACTGTTGTAATTTACTAAGCTTTTTGCTTATATGTTGCACAAGGCCATATAAATGGGGTACCTAACGAGACTCGAATTTATGTAGCATGTTGCACCAATGGACTAACAACGAAGGACTCGTAGATATATAAAAATATAATTCATATTTACATTCTTCGACGTCGACGATTGTGTGTTGTTGGAATACAGTCAGAGAGAGTTCACACATATCTTTCTTCTGTGGCAGGGACCCGTTTTGTGAAGTTGTGCGAGGGCCGGAAAACAAACACGGGGAGTTGACAGGTCTGCTTGAGTGACCAGCGGGCCTCTCCCTTCGCTTGAGAGACCAGCGGACCACTCCCCTTCGTTTGAGCGGCAAGTGTATCTCTGCCTTCAGTCCAAAATTACTGACCTTATATTGCCTTTTCAAACCCCATGCGAAATATGAATACCCTCTTCGCCCACGTATTTTTTCTATTTATGGCTAGTCATCAGAACTTTCATACTTCCGTTTTTTTTTCGGTAGTTTGTTGATCTTATCTGTGAACGAAAATAACTGTCACTTTATCCATAAGCAATAAATTATATTCTCACCATCATCTTTTACTTTTCTCTTTCCTGAGAAACCGCTTTGTTGATGTTATCTTGCGACCACATTCAATCTGCTAAGTTTATCCACGGCACTCTGTCGTTAGCTAAGCTTGTATATTACAATTCTTCGTACTGATTCAACTCAATAGATTCATAGTTTGCCTTTAGAAAATATGTTCAAATCATTTTTAAAAGAGGATTTTACTTGAATATTGAAAACTTTATATCAAATGAATCGTTTTTCTCTAATAATCAGAAATGATTGAAATTAATATACTAGCAATACCTGTGGGTTATTTCTGGCCCCTGCGACTGGGGGTGCAGAATACACCGACTACATCTCTGCATAGGGGTAAGTCTCCTCCAAATATGTGTCTTGGTTACGACACGAAAGACCCTGATGGTGAGGCCCAGTAAAGCATGAGCTCTGGGGAATACGAAATACCCCTTAATTGCTATGTCCCGAATGCTAGTATCTGATATGTGGGTCAAATAAAACTGTTTAACATTTAACTGGGTACATTGACATTTAAACAGTGCAAACAAATGCCTTTGGCTACACTGAATTGCTTGAAATAGGATGTTTTAATTATTTAATTGTGTTTAAATAAATGACTGATATTTAATAGAATTGTTAGTGATACATTACAGTACTTAGAACCATTAAATTGTGTTGACATGCTAAATTGAATCGTTTGAAATAGAACTGTTAGATCATTTAACTGTTAGTTAACAAATGACTGATGTTTAATTGAATTATTAGTGGTTCATGGCAATATTTACATTTAACTGTTGGTAAGCAAATGATTAATAGTTAATAGAATTATTCGTATTAGAAAGAAATGAGTGAAACTATTTAACTGCGTTTCCTAAAAAAATGAACTCGAATGCGTTTAAAATGTTATCTACAAATGTAAAGTGAGAATTAATTTTTATTTATAGCGGACTTTTTGTCCTCATCTTGGTAGCTTTTGTGTTGTTTCTTCTTTCACTACGTTTCGGCCAAATTTCACCTCAGGCCTTCTTCAGGTGATTTACCGCGACCTCGGATAGGAATGCTGAGTCTTGTAACCGTATCCCCAGTAATTACTGCCTTCCATAGTTGTTGTCTATCGCACCACGTTTTTGACCAAGTAAACCTCTGGCCGGCTTGGGTAGGATTTGAAACCGCTATCTTCTGACAATGCTCACCCGGAATCGTAGAGACTCAACGACTATATCCGCTGCGCCACGGGCGATCAAGGATGGATTTTTTTGTCTCATAAATCCTTATCTGGTCTTCCAGAGTCGGGTCCGTACCGGATTTTTTTTTTTGTACTTGTCTTTAATTGGAATCATTTTTGAGATGAGGCTTCTTAATCTGAGTATTAATTTTTATTTATTGCGGACTTTTTGTCCTCATCTTGGTAGGTTTTTTTGTGTTGTTTCTTCTTTCACTACGCTAAATCACCTGAAGAAGGCCAGAGGTGAAATTTGGCCGACACGAAGAAATAAAGACATGGGTTGAAAACCAGCCACGAAAATGTAAAAATAGACGAAAATTTTTATGAGGTAAAAAAAAAGGTCTCACACAAAACACGAACCTGAGAATACAAAACCAGCAAACAAGCACGTTAGAACAAGAGAATACAGAAATAAAATTCAAGGTCTGTGTCTGCTCTCTCTTCCTCCTCCTGGCGTGCTTTTTTTATGTCTAGCTAAGGCAGGTGACTCAGTTTTCATAAACTGTTTCTTTCTCATGGTAACCATTTAAAATGTGCATTAGCGAATGAACCTTTGTGTTAGTGATCTAAAATAGAGGTTCGTGTATTCGTCAACTTTTCCCACGGTGAGGTTACAACAGGGTCCGACTACTACTTAAGACGATGAGATACACGCATTAAAATGTTCGACCACTTGGTGGTACAATTGTACATTTGCTGAGAAATTTTACAACGTCTATTTGATACCGTTATGATACACAAAATGTATTTAGAAATAATATATTTAATATATATCTATAAAAAGTATTTGGCATTGAATTACCTACAATTTTTGATATGCCATAAAATCCAACCAAACCAAATCCTATGAATTTTATATGTATGCATTTAAAGGATTTGGCATGAAATAACCTTCAATGGTTGATATGATATAAAACCAAACCAATACAAATCATATATATTTGATACATATGTATAAAAGGATTGGGCATTAAATAACCTACAAGGGTTGATATGATATAAAACCAAACCAATACAAATCACATTTGTTTAATATATATATATAAAAGAAAATGCGATGAAAGAAAAATGCCCTCAGGGTGTCTGGAGCGGCGAAGGAGAATATATCACCCATCATAATTGCTCATATGGTAACGATCTAGATATGTACCCGGCTACAACGTGTGATTGCGGCAGAAAATTCAACAGCTTGCGAATATCACGAATTCACAAGGCGCGCTTTCCTTGGGAAAGGTATGAATCCAATTATTCTCCCTCCAGTTATGGGTAAATAGTAGGACAGACTAAGTTCTTCAACCTTGGTGAGGCAACTAGTCTAGGAGAAGGAAAACTCTGAATTAAAACCTGTTAAACTCCGCTTAAAAATTGACCTTGAGTCATATCCTGCCCGAGCGGAGGGGTTGGTAAATAGCACAAGGCGCGCAGGTGCAAACAACGTAATTCTCCTACTGGAGAATATAAATCAAATGATAGGGTTATGAATCAGGATTACCCCTAAAGTATTCACGAGCCCATTGCTGAACGTCAGTGTACTCGAGACATTCCTAGCAAGCCAAGAATTTAGTGGCCCAAGGGTAATCAGAGAGCTACCTGGACAAACTTAGACCAGGAGCTTTCTTTTTACTCGACAATCCATCTTGAGGGCCCCATTGATCAATAAATAACATCTTTCAGCAGAATTATATATGACGTTTGTCTCGAGTGCTTTTCTGCTGTAACGCAGAAAAAAAAAGATAAAACTGAATGAAAACGAACCGAATGGATGACGGATATAGAAGGGGTTTCAACATGAATGCAATGAACGTGGAACCACCATTCCCGTGTAATTACGCAAAATCAAGAAACGGTTGCTATGACATCAACGGGCGAAAGTAAACGCGTTTTTAAATCAGAAACTGCACAAAAATGAAGATGAACGAATGTCCAATGTAATGTCTGCTTTAGTTGATCTGGCGTATATCCATATATATATTTCTTTAAATACCCTGTCTGGTGGCAAAAGCTGCATGGTAGCGCCAGGAGTGGTAGTACCGACTTGAGCTACCGAAACTGTGTTATCACCCTGGTTGACGGCTGATGAGGTTAGGGTATTGCACGTGCTTTCACACGTTGTATGATGAAAAATTTATTTTAAGGATTTGGCATTAAATAACCTACAAGGGTTGATATGATATAAAACTAAACCAATATAATTCATATATATTTAATATATATATATATGTATAAAGGATTTGGCATTGAATAACCTACAAGTGTTTATATGCCATAAAATTAACCATATTGTTTGTTATCTGACTGAAGACTTGGGATCATTTTCGACCTGCTTCTCCAATTCTGATTGATTATTATGATTGATCTCTTGCTTGATTCTCTAAACTTGAATCCTCATTTGCAATATTTTGAAATTCAAATATCACAAGTCATTCCGTGAGACTCATGATGGATATCATTAATATTCGTAGCAGAATGTTCAGGTCGATCAGTGCTCAGTTTGAAATCAGGCAAGTTAGGCAAAAGTCACAATTTGGAAGCATTTCATATTCGACGAAAATAACGTTGTAGAAAAGATTAAATAAAATAAAAATATCGCGGTTAAATAATGACAACAAATAAAATATGTTCTCTAAAGGTAAATTATAATTTTATATATGTTAAAGACTTTTTTAAGAATTTCATACTGAACGAATGATGGATAATTTCCAAATTTATGTTTCCGTAAAGATTCTCACTTGACTGTCAGTTTCATATCTGAGATCCTATTTAAAGAATTTAAATGATTACTTGTATATTTCTTGTCAATATGGCATAATCTTATACGTATATATGGGAAATTCTACACAGAGGAAAAAATCTGAGACTTCTTCCAAGAATAGAAATGATGACCCAGGGCACATTTGCCAGCGATGTGCGCGAACCTTCCCTGCTTTCTACTTTGGATATTTAGTCTTCCAACTCTGGATAAAGTCATAATGATTAAATTTCAAAATCAATAATAATAATAATAATAATAGGACATGGAAGTTGGCGGACAGGTAGAGACTATCCAAATGACAGCATTACTGTGAACGACCAGAATACTGAGAAGAGTCCTGGAAACTTGAGGAGACCTGCTGTCACTCAGACTCCAGTGAGGAACCATCAGCTAATACTGATAGGAAGAACTATAAGAGACGAAATAATGATAATAATAGACACGTCTGGGCGTGAAGTTGATCCACTGATAATTGAGCAAGAAGTTTAAATTGGACCATAAGAATAAATAGTATATGCACAACCCAGTATCCGTCCTAGAAAATGAGATTCAAAAAATTCTTGGGGATTTTGAGAACGCAAAAGATCATCTAAAGCCAGCCAGACGACCTAACCTAGTGATTATCAACAAAAAAAGAGAAACTGCTGAAAAGTTGATTTTGCCATTCCAGCTGACCATAGGATAAAACTTTAAGAAAGCGAAAAGAGAGATAAATACCTAGACCTTGCTAGAGAACTAAAAAAAAATATTGAACTTTAAAGGGAATTGGTTCGATCAGTACAGTTACCTAAGAATTAGAACAGGGACTGGAGAACTGGGAAATGAGAGGACTTTTAAAGACCATCAATATTACAGCATTGTTGAGATCGGCCAGAATAATGTGAAGAGTCCAGGAAACTGGAGAAGTGTTGTCACTCCAACTCCAAACGAAAACCATCAACAAACGCTGGTATGAAAACTCTCAAAATAGTAAAATACTTCTACTATTGTTACTAATAAAAGTAAAGTTGGCAACCGTAGTCGAGGGCCACCAGAATGCTCCCATTTTAATATCTACTACATTGTAGCAGGAGCACTACAAGGGGACACGCTAGCCCATACCTCTTTATCATCTGTCTAGACTACGCGCTTAGAACATCGATTGATAAAATCAAAGAGAACGGCTCTGAGCTGACAAAGAATAGAAGCAGAAAGTATCCCGCAAAAACAATTACCGACGCCGACTACGCCGATGACATAGCGATAGTGGCGAATACACCAAACCAAGCCAAAACACTACTGCATAGTTTGGAACGAGCCGCTGCAACCATTGGCCTCCATGTCAATGCACACAAAATTGAATACATGTGCGTTAATCAAACAAGTGACATTTCCACACTAGACGGAACCTCTCTGAAACTGGTAAACAAATTCACCTACCAAAGAAGTAGTGTCTCATCAACTGAAAAAAGACATCGACACGCGGCTAATGATAAGCTATCGATCATATGGAAATCAAAACTGACTGATAAAATGAAACGCAGTTTCTTCCAAGCAGCGGACGTGTCGATACTGCTGTATGGATGCACTACTTGGACGCTAACTAAACGGCTGGAGAAGAAGCTAGACGGCAATTACACAAGAATGTTGCGAGCAATATTGAAGTCCTGGCGGCAACACCCCACAAGGCACCAGCTATACGGCCACCTACCTTCCATCTCGAAAACTATCCAAGTTAGACGAACCAGACATGCAGGACACTGCTGGAGAAGCAGGGACGAGCTGATAAGTGATGTACTCCTATGGACCCTCACATATGGCCGAGCAAAAGCAGGACGACCAGCTCAAACGTACATACAACAGCTATGTGAGAATACGTGATGTAGCCCTGAAGACGTGCCAGAGGCGATGACTGATAGGGAGAAGTGGCGAGAGAGGTTCAGGGATATCTGTGCTAGCGGCACGATATGATGATGATGACACAAAGGGGAAGTGTAGAGCACTACTCTTTTCCTTGGATTGCTTCATTTTGCCCTTGATACATGCCTAATATTGCTGCGTGTTAACGAAGGAAGCATCAAGTACCATTTTTTAAGTCTTTGGTATGATGCGAACTGGGATTGAACCCATTGGCGAACTCTCTACCCACTGGGCCAATAGTACTAATAATAGGATATAATACTACGTACGACTGGATATGAAGGTTGATAAACTAGGAATTGGGCAAGAGATTGAATTTCGATCATACTACCACAGGATGCATTCACGAACCAGAATACGTTATGGAAAATAAGACATATAAAATTCTCTGGGATTTTGAGATACAATCGAAACACCAAATACCTTAAATTTTTCGGTCTTAGTTCCCGCAGTATAGAAAAGTAATGTTTTCAGTAATGATTTACGTAATTAAACCATTGTCAGCATTTGCAGAATACTCGGCCAAGGTAAGAGCACCACGTTGTATAAGAAGACGTAAGACGAGATTCGCCCTCAACTTGCAATTAAAATGTGTCGACGCAACGACCTACATGGGTGAGACATGATATACTTAACGAATTGATCAAGATTTAGTAAAAGGTTTCGATCTTACCCAATTCACATCTACGATGATTCCGGAAGATGCATATAGAAGTCAAATCCAGCAGCGAAAGTTTACTCCGAGTCCAGCTGCAGACAAAATAACTCAAGAAAATTTTCATCATACAACGTGTGAAAGCACGTGCGATACCCTAACCTCATCAGCCGCCAACCAGCGTGATAACACAGTTTCGGTAGCTCAAGGCGGTACTACCACTCCTGGCGCTACCGAGCAGCTTTTGCCACCGGACAGGGTATTTTAAAGAAATATCTATGTATACACAAGATCAACTAAAAGCAGACATTACATTGGACGTTCGTTCATCTTCATTTTGGTGCAGTTTGTGATGTAAAAATGCGTGTACTTGCGGCCGTTGATGTCATAGCAACCGTTTCTTGATTTTGCGTAATCACACGAGAAATGTGGTTCCGCGTGTTGAAATCCTTTCTATATCCGTTATCTATTCGATTTGTTTTCTTCCATTTAAGCGTTACTGCCCAAAAGCACTCGAGACAAACGTCATATATAATTCTGCTGAAAGATGTTATTTGTTGATCAATGGGCCCTCAAGATGGTGGGTGAGTAAAAAGAAAGCTCCTGGTCTAAGTTTGTCCAGGTAGCTATCTGATTACCATTGGGCCACTAAATTCTTGGCTTGCTAGGAATGTCCCCAGGACGCTGATGGTCAGCAATGGGCTCGTGAATACTATGGGGGTAAACCTGATTCATAGGCCTATCATTCGATTTACATTCTCCGGCAGGAGAATTACGTTGTTCACACCAGCACGCCTTGTGGATTCGTGATCCTCGCAAGCTATTGAATTTTTTGCCGCAATAACACGCTGTAGCCGGGTACATATCCAGATCGTTAACGTATGAGCAAGTAAGATGGGTGATATATTCTCCCTCCCCGCTACAGATACCCTGAGGGCATTTTTCTTTCATTGTATTATCCATATTTGTTAAAATTCCTGTCTTTCCAGGATGTCACTCCAACTTTCTGGAGAGTCACTTTGTCTTTCCAAAGAGTCATCTTGCTTTCCAGAGAGTCTTAGTGTTCAAATTTTCATTATAAAACTCCGAGTCCAGTTGCAGACAAAATAACTCTCAAGAAAATATTATCAACACTATCAAAGGCATTGAACTGATTTGAATTGATCTACGTGATATTACCGTTGGGTTTTTCTATGATCATGCGAACTAAATGAAGACTGCCCTTGGTAATCCGGCTTTAAATAAGACAACACTGATCAAGACTGAATAGACTAAACGAGTTGTAAATAATCAGCCAAGCACTTCACCATAATCTTTAAGTGAATTTTTCGTAATGTTGAAAGGCTAAAGTTGATAATTCCGTCTCCACCAAGTATTCTTTGGCAAAGTATATTTGCTATACCCCTGGTGGAGCGTTGGGAGATCGTCCCTCGCTTCATCTAGTTTTTATAGCAAACTCGTGCCTTAAATACACATTGTAAAGAAGACTACTGATTCAGAGAGTTCTCTCGATTCTCACTGTTTTCACCACTCGCCGAATTTCATCCTGTGTTATAAACTCCTCCTGACACCCAGCTGTTTCCATCGCCTCAAAGCGAGGGAAGTCGAAAAGGTAAACGTCGATCTAAGCTGAACTCTGTCCGTGTTTCCTGGTGGAAAGTTTCTGAAAATAGTTATGAAAATCCCAGCAAATGCTTTCGTTTGAAGTCTGACCTTGTCTTTTCTGCGATGTGATACTTGTGATATGTCGTTATGAATGATATCTAAGCTAATCGGCTCGTAATTCGAGAGCTATATTTGTTGATTTGCAAGACATTCTTTTTAACCTAGCTCTAACTACTAGAGCCTGCTACTTTTTGTCAGGTGGAAAAGCTAGGTTCGCCATACCTATGTTACTTTCTACGATATCTCATGGCTTTACCGTTCTATCTCTCCTAGATTCAAATGCTCTTTGCACCACAAGTCTCTCTAGATTGAGTCTTCTACTCTAGTTAGCCGTAAAGGACCTAATTCTATCTTAATGCTTAATCCATCAACTATTTCCAATTATGTCCTCCGCCATTCACCGGCTTAGCATCAGTTCTAGCTGGTCCTGAAAATCCTTCTCATCCAACAAGGATACGTTAAATTTCCAGTAACCAAACATCTTAAACTTGACTTTACCAAACTAAATGACCCTGAGACAATTCTGAGGTCAGTATTCTTATAGGACTGAAACCTTGAACTACCTGATAAATCTAAGTCTACTATTGCGTTCTATGTATATAGAAAGCTTACCTGTTGTGCCCCAAACAGACTACGTCCATGCTACCCTATTTGAATATTTTTCTCTTCTACGTGGTGAGAAATGTTCTTTGCCCACTGGACTATCTTGTTGGCATTGGCCGCTAATTTAGCGGTTACGTAAGAGATATTAAGAGAGCCCTTACTTCTTTTAGGGTGAATTTTCTTTTTTTTTTTTGTCATTGATGTTATTTTTGTTTGTCTTTGTTTTATTGGTCATATTGAACCCTTTCTTCAGAGTTCACAAAAAGGACCTTAATGGTCTTTCCGTTACTCGGGCTGGCCATAAAAATAGAAAAAAGTTCATTGATGATGGCTTTTTTATGTGCATGTGCGTGTGTGTGTGTTTGTGTGTGTGTGTGTGTGTGTGTGTATAACTTCACCTCAGACATGCCTTCCGGTCAGGTGCTTTTAAAAATTCTAGTAAGAGAAGACAAAAAAGAAAAAGTCCAACTTAGTATTCCTATATGCTTCGAATCTTCTCCCACCGTTTCACAAATATTCCAAACTAATTTGATCATCCCTATCTGTTGCTTTTTGCTTACCAGCTTTTGGTAAAAAAAGTTCCTGTCACGTGACTTTGGGAAAGGAAAAGAAATGTGCTACTACTAAGAGTTCACTATACTCTATGTTCATCTCAAATTGTGCAACTTATTTTAGAGCTGGATCGGTTTACTTTGGTTTTACAGCGCATCAACCAATGTAGATTATTAATGTAAAATCCAGTTTTATACAAATAAACAGCTTTATTTCAAACAATTCAGTTTAGTATAAGTAAATATGTTTTCTTATACATAGTTATATGAATGTTAAGACAGTTATATTCCAAGCAGTTCAGTTTCGCATAAGTACAGATTCAATGTCAAAAACAGTTCTATTTCAAGGAATTCACTTAAGCATAGGTACGCAGTTTTGTTTTATTTGACCCATTGGTAGGGTCCTGTCAGGAGATACTTCTCCTGAACAGAGTGGGCCTGTGAGATATGGCAAGAAGGGTGTACTCCTGTTTCCCCAAAGCTCTATCATTATGGGAACCTCACCGTCAGTTTGTTTAATGCCGTATATAGAACACACATTGGAGCCGAGTGGGCCGTCATTTTGGGGTGAGATGGTTCGAATATATATATGCATGTGTGTGTATATGTATATATATATATATATATAAAGGAGATGCAAAATTTTTCTTCGAAAATGCGACAGAGTCTGTTTTTTTATATTATTTCCAAAAAGCAAAAGATTTAGTATATTGACAAAAATAACAAATTTATAAAGTGAGGAATTATTTTAATATACTTTTAGAGCTTGAAGTTTTGATTTAACATTAATGATAAGCCAAGTAATTTAACAATCGAATAAAAAAATTTGTCATGGATTTCTATTTGCTATGATAATATAAATCATAGGTCCAAATTCTCCCAACATTTGATTAATCAATTCGAACACAAATCTCGCAAATGATTAATGACCAATTACATGGTGCGAGCAACACAAGGTTAACCTGCTTTTATACATTGCCATGTAATACCGTAAGAATATGTCTTTCATAACGCTGGAAAGATGCCAGATCACATGCATAATATATATATATATATATATATATATATATATATATATATATATATAT
>OY757909.1:120110120-120227620 GCA_963585895.1 Sepioteuthis lessoniana | reverse complement strand
GTTAATATCATTTTACTCCTTTGAGAGTTTTTCACACCGACGTTAGCTTGCTGTATAGTCACAACCATGACCATGATTAACTATACAAACACATAATACATATACATATACAAGTGCATTCAGAATCATAACGACGACACAATAATAAAGACGAGCGACACATTTCCTAGAAAAATATACCTCTCACTTTATTTGAAATGGTTGTGCGTGAGAGGGAGTTGGAGACCAAACAGAATTGCAACATATTGACCCCCACTCTTTTGGCCATCAGTGTTTCTTTCCCGTTATCTTGGGCTCCTCAACCGGGGGCCTGGGGACCCAGCCTCTCTGGGCGTTGGTTTTCTCTACTGCATCTTATCACCAACTTCCGCCGTCTTCTGAATGGCATGTTTGATCGTCATCGAGCGGAAATAACTGTCATGTAGTTCACAAGTCACTCTCTTCCGGTGCATCAGTTTGTGACTGTACTGTGGGATTTTAACATTGTCCCATATTGTCAGCCACGCTCGCCCACGCCAATGGAATATGCATGTTTGGCCGGTTCGGAGGTCAGTATACTACAAGCTGATGGATTTTCATTGGAGTTTGAATGAGAGCAAATCTCAAGTCTCCTGGACACTTCTCAGTATTCTTAGCGATGTTAATACCACTGCAGTCCGGATGGTTTCTACTCGTCCTCTGATTTTTAAGTCCTCTTGACCCTTTACCAATCATTTGGGGATTGTTCCACGTTTAAGAACTACTACTGATATCACCTTTTTGTTCTATAGGTTCTTCAGCTCTTTTGGAAGTTCCAGATATTTATCCCTCTTTTAAGCTTCTTTTAATTTCATTCTTTGGTCGGCTGGAACGGCGAATTCCACTACCCAGCAGATTATCCTGCTTTTGTCGACTAGTCGTCTGGCCGGGATTAGTTGATCCGTTTTTATCTCAAAATACTAGCAAAGTTTGTATCGTCTCATTCTCAAGGACGGGTTCCGGGTTGTGCATATACCACCCGTTTGTATAGTCAAATTCAAATTTCTAGTACAATTCCCAGTGGGTCACTTTCTCCACCAAGTCGTTTCTAGTTTTATACTTTTTTTGCACAAATTTGCTGCATTCGCTTATTATATGAAAGACCGTTTCCTCTCTATCAGCACATTTCCTACCCTTGCTATTTCGTTGCGTCTTGTCGATAATTTGCTTTAACGTAGTTTGTCCTTATAGCGTTGCTTTGTGCTATTATTGAATGAGATTACGTTTCTCTTTTAAGGTTTCCCTTTCTTTTGTGAGATTTCGCTTGTTTGCTATTGGAAATATCTATATTTTGCTTTTTTTTTCTATTTTTGTTTTCTGGTTATTGTTTTCTGTTGATCTTTGTGTTGTTTGTGTTATTTCTGGTCGCGGTAATTAACCTTTCTTTGTGATGTTTTTTATTTAATCTTAGAGTCGTCTCATCGAAATATCGATGCCCTCTTAAATTCTGGCGCGTCCTCTTCCTTCTTTTTTTGACACGCACCGTCTGTCTATGTGTAAGGCCTTATGAATCGTCATGAGATTTTTGTTCTCTGGTTCATTTGTTGAAGTTCTTCCATCGTCCACGGTAAGATTTGTGCCGACTATCTTTCAAAGGGGACAATCGATATGTTTATCCTTTTGATGAAGATCCTGTGTATAGTTTTGTTTCGAGTAGTTTTCTATTTCTCCTGACATACTTTTTAATTTTTTTCTTTCACCTCACTTTTTTGAGTGTCTGCTTCCGATATTCCCAAGTACTTGTAATTCTTTATTATTATTATTATTATTATTATTATTTACTCATTTAGAGTTTTTCACATCAGTGTTAGCTGATGGCTTTCCACTAGAGTTTGAGTGAAAGCAAGTCTTCTCAAGTTTCCAGGACTCGTCTAGCGATTCTGGCCGTTCTCAGCAGTGCTGTCATTTGGATAGTCTCTACCCGTTCGCCAAATTCCATGTCCTCCAGGCTCTTTAATAATCTTTTAGTTATTGTGCCTAAAGCACCAATCACAGTTGGTACAATCGTCACTTTCATGTACCACAGCTTTTTCAATTCTCTAGCTAGGTCGAGGTACTTATCCTTCTTCTCACATTCCTTCAGACTTATTCTGTGGTCCGCCGGGACAGCAAAATCGACAGTTTTACAAATTCTTTTTTTTTTTTGTTGATTATTATGAGGTCTGGTCTTCTGGCGAGGATTAGGCGATCCGTTTGTATGTTAAAGTTATAATCATCATTATTATTTTTATTGCGATATTTTTACACTACCGTTAGCTGATGGTTTTCCACTGGAGTCTAAGTGATTGCAATTCTCCTCACTTCTCCTCAAATCCCCACGTCTTCTGTTGCCTGAAAGTTCTCGATTCTCCCTCCGATTTCTAATTGTTACCTTCTTTTTTCTAGTTCTTTGCAGACTGTAAAACTGTAATTGGTACCACCGTCACACACTTGTTCCTCAGTTTTTCTTTTTTAATTTTCCGGTAAGGTCCAATCATCTGTTCCTTTTTTTTTTTCATCGTTTGATTTTCATCCTGTGGTCTACTGAAACAGCAAGTAACCTCGAGAAAGATGATGATTTTTTTTTCTAATTAGAATTTTCTATTTTTCTGGCCGGGATTAGGTGATCCGTTTCCACGTAAAATTCACCAAGAACTTTAATCGTCCCATTGTTATTATTATTTACTCCTTTGGAGCTTTTCCCATCAACGTTAGCTGATAGTCTTTCACTGGAGTTTGAGTGACGCCATGTCTCCTCAAGTCTCCAGGACTCTTCGTATTCTGGCCGTTCATGATAGTCATGTTGTTTGGAAGGTCTCCTCTCGTCCGTCAACTTTCAAGTCCTCCAGTCCCTTTAATAATCCTTAATGTACCAAAAGCACCAAACACAATTGGTGTAATTGTCAGTTTCATGTACCACAGCTTTTTCAATTCTCTAGCAAGGTCCAGGAACTTATCCTTCTTTTCACATTCTTTCAGTTTTGTTCTGTGGTCTGCTGGGACAGCAAAGTCAACAATTTTGCAAATTCTCTTCTTTTTTTTTCGTTGATTAATATAGGGCCTGGTCTTCTGGCCGAGATTAGGTGATCTGTGCGCATGTCAAAGTCCCATAGGAGTTTATGTGTGTTATATTCAAGGTCAGATTCAGGTTTGTACATAAACCATATGTTCGTATATTCTATTATTATTATTATTATATTATCATTAATATATTCTATTAACCTTTGTATTGATTCATTTGCAACTTTCTTAATGGGAATTTTCTTTCATGTATTCCCTTAGATATAAGTTCCAATCATTTATTTTGAATTTTTATAACATATATATATCATAATCATCATCTTTTCGAGCCATCATCACAGATATCCCTGACCCTTTCTCGTCACTTCTCCCTATCGTTCATCTCTTCCGGCAGGTCCTCAAGGCTACACCCCGTATCCTCACAGAGCTGCTGTATGTAGGTTCGAACTGATCACCCGGATTTTGCTTGATTATGTTAAGGGATACATAAGAGTACATCACTTTTGAGCTCGTCCCTACTTCTCTAGCAGTGTCCTGGATGTCTGTATCGTCTAATTTGGATAGTTTTCGTGATGGGTGGTAGGTGGCCGTACAGCTGCCACTTTGTGGGGTGTTGCCTCCAGGACTTGTTCAGTATTGCTCACAGCATTTTTGTGTAATTGCTGTCAAGCCTTTTCTCCAGCCGTTTAGTTAGCGTCCATGTAGGGCATCCATATAGCAGTATCGACACGATCGCTGCTTGAAAGGAACTGCGTTTCATTTTATCGCTCTGAGAATATATATATATATATATATATATATTGGAATATCAAAAAAGTGTCCTGTTTCTGTATTCACTCTTGTTAGTTTCACGCTAGAAGAAAACTACTTATTGACATGTTTATTGAGTTGTAGATTCAAAGACCACCTTAATTCATATGCTGAGATATGTTGAAATCAGACGTCATTCCAGATCAAAAGAGAATAAGCAAGAAAACTCTTACCGATGTTGTATACATATACATCTTCATTCAGCATCACAACGACACAACATCAAAGACAGACGCATGAACAAACGACGCAGGAAGGACTTCTTTAGAAAAATATTCACCTCTCACTTTATAGGGGTGTCCTCGTGGTGTAATGGTTAAAGCGATGAACTGCGGAATCGTAGTACGCGAGTTCGTACTCCAGTCGCACTATTACGTTCACTTTCGGGCAAATACCCTTGGGAAAGGTATGAACCCCCTTATTCTCCCTCCAGCTATGGGTAAATAGTAGGACGGACTAGGTTCGTCAGCCTTGGTGAGGCAACTAGTCTAGGGGAAAGAAAACTCTGAATTGAAACCTGTTAAACTCCGCTTAAAAAAATTGACCTTGTGTCCTATCCTGCCCGAGCGGAGGGGTTGGTAAATAGTACCTCTCACTTTATTGCAAGGGTTCGAAAGGATAGCATGTGAGAGGATGCTGGAGACCGAACGTAAACTTCATATTTTGACCCCACTGTTATGACCGTCACGTTGTGTCTTGTTCTCATGATGTTGGGGTCCACTCCATCGGGGCTTTCCGAGGGCCCCCTCGGTCTGGTGTGGCCTTCCCTACCACATCTCGTCTCTAACCCTCTGGGAGTCTGCTGGCAACTGCATCGGGGGTTTTCCGAGTGCCCCCTCGGTCGGGTGTGGCCTTCCCTACCACATCTCGTCTCTACTGTCTGGAATCCGACTGGCAACTGCATCGGGGGTTTCCGAGGTCCCCCTCGGTCGGGTGTGGCCTTCCCCACCACATCTCGTCTCTAACCCTCTGAGAGTCTGCTAGCAACTTCATCGGGGGTTTCCGAGAACCCCCTCGGTCGGGTGTGGCCTTCCTTCCCACATCTGGTCTCTACTGTCTGGAATTCTACTGACAACTGCTCTGGGACCCAAACTCACCTGAGTTAGATAATAACTCAACGCCCACACGATCGCCTACTGGATCTTTGAATCGGATGTTTAATCGTCATCAAGCGGAAATAACTGTCATGCAGTTCAGAGGTTACTCTCTTCCGGTGCATGACTGTAATGGCAGAATGGGACCTTCACCTTTTCCCATATCATAAGCCTTAATCCACCCAAGCGATCTCTTTCGATTACTGGCCGTTGTAATGTGTCACTTCCTTCCGGTGTATTACCTTGGAATAGCATTTCTAGGCCGGGGCGAGGGGTCAAAATATAACACCGATACCAAACATTAGAAACAATAAATTGTTATATAAGATGTTGACCAGTTATTTCTTTTAGGGAAGGCACAAACATTTATAAACATATTTGATTTGTTCGAAAGTTCTATAGGTTTTCTGCATTTTTCGCTTAAGTAACAACCTTTTTGGTAAAAATTTACAAAAAATATCTTACTGGTCTTCCCAAAATTGGTTACTTCATTTTAAACGTTTTAACATCTATCCAAGGAATTGATTAATGTCATTTATCGATTCTGAATATTTAAAACGTACAGTCGATTAAAACCTAGCCAATAAAACTTTGAGAAAAACCAGAAGCAAAGGAATATGTTATCATCGTCATAATGTCCTGCCACTAGCACGGATTTCCCTGACTCTCTCGCCACTCGTCTCTATCATCCATCGTTCTCGGGAGGTCTTCCAGGCTACAACCTGTATTGTCTTAGAGCTTATGTAGATAGGTTCTTGCTGGTCCTCCAGCCTTTGAAGAGGTCAGCAGGAGTACATTACTTATGAGTTCGTCCTGGCTTCTCCAGCAGTGTCCAGCATGGCTGATTTGTCTAATTTGAATGGTTTTCGTAATGGGTGGTAGGTGGCGGTACAGCAGTTGTTTTGTAGGATGTTGCCACTAGGATTTTTTTCAATACAGTTCGAATTATTCTAATGTAATTGCCGTCAAGTTTTTTTTTTTCTGTATACGCTGAGTAAGCGTCCATGTGGTGTATTCATAAAGCAGTATTGATAGGACTGCTGTTGGAAAAAACAGAGTTTTATTCTATCAGACAAATCTGACTTCCATACAACCGATAGCCTATCGATAGCTGTCCATGCTTTTCCTAGTTGCATGCTGATGGACTTTTCAGTTGATGAGATGCTGCTTCTGAGGTAGGTGAACTTGTCCACGAGTTACAGAGAACCACCCTTTAGTGTGGAGACGTCGCCTCTTTCATTAGAGCACGTGTATTTTTGTTTTTGTCAAAACAAATGAATTCACAAACATGTACGGGATCTGGAAACGTAGAAACCAAAAATATTTTCATCTTCATACTACACAATAAAAATATATGTACATGTTTCAGTGTTTCTACAACAATATATATATATATATATATATATATATATGTGTGTGTGTGTGTGTGTGTGTGTGTGTCTGTGTGTGTTACTGCTTGCACCAGTGTGTGTGTTTAAAGGCGCATCTATTTGCTTTCATGAATATTGTTCTGAAAGTCTCTTTCTTCAATTATTTTTCTCCAATTCCCACAGAAAAAAAATTCAAGCGTAAAGCAATTTACTCCAGGGTTATCATTTGAAAAAGCCCCTTGACCTCCCAAGCATACGTTCACTCAACAACAGGGATATATTTTTTTTTTCCTTTTCAGCGGCCCCCTCCTTCAACAATTCATTCAATTAGACGGTCTGCAATCGAAAACGTATTTTAGTGCAAAAATATTTTTTTCACATAAAACATCTTTTATATACCCCAAAGTTTTTTTCTTCTTCTTTCGCTTTTCTTGTTATCAGAAAGAATAGATTCCTGATTTATTTGTTCTATAGAATATTTCTTTGTCCTCTCTATCTAAGTGACAAATACACTTGCGACAAGAGCTGAATTTCTGAAATAAAATAAAAACCTTGAATTTCGAGTCAAAAAGAAAGCACAATTTACCAATATTCTTTGAAGACGCCTGATAACGTATATATACAGTTTTGACAGTTCTTGTTTACAAAGAATCACATTTTTCCGTCATCGAAGGAATGCCCCTACGCTTACTGGTTAAAGTTATAGAGTGTGGCCTTTATGTAAGCAAGTTCGATCCCCAGCCACGTTATTACATTCACTTTTGGACTAATACCTTATGTAATATAATTGCCGAGGGATTTCGTTTTATATGTCTTGCCTTTCGGTTTAGTTAGGCTGAGAACATTTCGCTTAGCGCATGGGTTAGTTAGGTGCAACATTAACGCAGGTGTTCACGCGCGAGCGGAGAGGATGTGTCATTCAGAAATGTCAAAATAAAAATCCCAGATAGGAATTGAAACCAGGGTATATGGGTGACGTCACGCACCGGAAGCGTGGGCTAAGATTTGAGAAAAAGCACTGAGTCGAGTTCCCGCCTCGGAAGAAGAAGATTGACTTTCAGAGCTGGGCGTGTTGGTTGGGTTGAGAGCTGACGATGTAAAAGCAGTCAGCATAGAAAAATTTTGTCTCTCTCTCCTCATGTCGAATAACCTTCAACTCAAAGGTAATAAAGTTTCGTACCTGAACCAATTTCGCAAAGTTTTGTGTTTTTAGATTCCCTATGTCTATTTCACTCATTCGTATATGTGGCTATGCATCACTTATAAACTCCTGTATCATTGTGGATTAAATAGTATCACAATTGTTCTTCAACGATGATGGCTTTACCATTTAATTACTCATGATGATTGTTTGGCCATTTAACAAAGAAGCTACTAAAATCAAGCATTGAATATAGAGAGTTTTGTAGAAGGGAAAATATACCAGTTTATTTAGTGATTAATTCTTATTGCTGATTGCGTTCGTTGGAAGATATATCAAACGGTAATCCAAAATATAGAAATTTGATTTTTAAGAAAGACTTGATTTCATTTAGCTCTCCTATTATTACTATCAATTCCAGCGTCTATAAAGTTTATATAATATTCATAATATTTTATAATTGAAAAATTATTTTTTTCCCAAAATGCAACTTTGATGATTATTCATTTCAAACAAAAGTTTTATGGTTTATACCCGAGAAAAAATTCAGTAATAATTGCACATGATCGTTAGAAGGACGGATTCTGATTTTCTCAGTAAAGGATCCCTTCCCCTTTTGGTAGTCCATTACCTGTTCTTCCTTAATTGTCTTTGTCGAGTATTGGGTAAATACGAGGTGCATACGATAAGTTTCCAGACTTTTTTTCGTATAGATATTTAAAATTGGCGTAGACTCTTGAAAATTCACAATGTTATTACTATACATCTTATGATATGACTGACCAATTTTTATGATTTCAGGTTCAAATGAACTGTTACAGCAGGAATTCGAACACACCCTACTAAAGACTGATTGTCACAGCTGGTGAATTTCAAAAATACAATGTTGACGTGAGGACACTTTAGAAGAACGATATGCAATAAAATTCCGTTTGAAAATTGGAAAAAATGCCACAGAAACGTATGGAATACTTCACACTGATTTTGGAGCATATTGCATGAATCGAGTATCAGTTGTTTAGTGGCATAAGAGATTCAATGAGGGCAGGGAGTTTAGAGGGATGATGAGAGGTGTCAGAGGAGTAAGGAAGTCAATACACCAGAGTTGATTGTCCAAAGGGTTAGGGTTAGGGTTATTATGTTGAGTTTTTAAGGGAGTTCAGGAAGAGATTCTGTCGGAAGAGGCTAGCACTCTTCAAATCAGGCCAGTGGGATTTCCTCCATGACAATACAACAGGCCACAACTCCATCCTTGTCATAGACTGTTTAACCAAGATGGTCATCAAGACAGTTCCTCACCTTCCCTATAGTCCAGACCTTGCTCTCTGTAACTTCTGCTTATTCCCTAAGCTCAGAGTTTGTCGTTATGAGACAATTGAGGAGATGAAAGACGCTGTGAGGAAGATTGTTTACATGCTCACACTAGAGGACTTCCATGGGGCGTTCCAGAAGTTGGTTGAACTGTACAACAAGTGCATTTCAGCCGGAGGAGATTACTTCGAAGGGTAGTAGAGTTTCATGTGTGTACTATCAATAAAAGTGCCCATACGAAAAAAGTCTGGAAACTTATCGTATGCACCTCATAACATGAAAGATAAAATAATTCATCTAGAAGAAATGCCATCATGATTAAAATTATTAGACTTCATTTATCAACTCAAATCACACATCTTCTTGCTGGTGGGGATTAGAAATCATTGACTTCATCCAATGCAGAGGATTAATAACCTACAATTGTATCCCCGTTTTGCTTTGGACTTCATCTAATGACGAGGACTCGCTTCTGAGAATCTGTGGTCTATAAGTACCTATTCATTGTCAGTACAACCTGATCCATGGACTCGCACTGGTAGTAAGAGTCACATCTATGCTTCAAAAAGCCCAAGATAGGATGACATGCCGTTAAAATCAATTGATCAATTCATCAAATCTACACACAGTAACCGACTTTTATAGCTAAAATACTTATTAGATTATCTTGAAAAATATAATTTCTTGACTAATTGTGTGCAAAGGCTCACAGTATCATTTTTACAATGTTCTCAATCTACTCTACGGAAGGACACAGCACGCATATTTTATTTAAATTCATACCCAACAGTTAGCGGTAAGGATAGGTTGACAGATAAAGGAATCGACTTTCCATCCTTCCATAAATTTATTCTTTATCATCAATATATGAGACCTTGGAAATGGAATTGGTAAATTAAATCCAACTGAAGTCTGAGTTCACTTGCACAAACAGCCGTGAAAAACACGAATCCACTTCTACCATCAGGTTTGGGCAATAGCAGGATTATTGGAGACCTTTTAAGTTAATTTAAATAGATTGTTTGATAAAAAAAAATATACAAGGTGTTCTCCTTGCATTGGATGCATGCAGTCAAGTGCAACATATGGTATATTTCGTAGATCGGAATTAATTAACTCCATTGCTTTTAGAGAAGAAGAATTACTCAGCCTGAAACAAATGCATTATAAGAGACACCATCACCCTCAAGCACAATATGAATATTTCATTAAAATTAGATTTTTAATAGATACTACTAATACTACAAGTACTATTACTACTACTTACGGAAAATGTAACAAGAATTATCATCGAAAAAGATTTTGTCATAATATCAATAATGACTGACAAAATTCATAATTACTTTTTTCTTTATGAGGTTCAACAGCCATTTTTCACTGTAATCCAAATAATAGGAAGTCTACTGGACGATTCTATAATAATAAAGCGAATGCAGCAAATTAGCAAAAAAATATATAAGAATAAACACGACTGGATAAGGAAGGTAATTCACCGTGAATTGTGCAAGTTATTGAAATTTGACTATATTACCAAATGGTATACGCCAACACTGAATCCTTCCTGGGGAAAACGTCACCCAGAATACACTGGGATTTTAAAACAAAAACAGATCACTTAATATCGGTAAAAAAAATGACATAGTGATAGTCAACAAAACAAAGAAAAACTGCCGAAGAGTGGACGAAAAGAGAGATGAGTACTTAGACCTTTCAAAAGAGCTGAAGAAGCTAAGGAACGTGGAAGTGAAGGTGATATTATTAGCAGTTGGTGCGCTCTGAACAATCCCCAATGGCTTGGTTTTTTACCAAGAAGATTTAGTAATTAGAGGACAAGTGGAGATCATCCAGATGACTGCCTTACTAAGATTTGGCTGAATACTGAAAAGAGTCCCGGAAACTTGAGGGGACTTGTTTTCATTCATTCTCCAGTGAAAGTCCTCTAGACTGCCCTGGTGTGAAAAACTTACATACAAATGCTGCAAACTGACGATAGAGGGGTACAAAACTAGGCAAAAGTGTGAGGGAAAACTAAAACGCTTCGATTTTAGCAAGAGATTCAAACTTCATCAGGTTAACTAACGGTGCATGAACAAACTATAAACTATATTATAAAACGAGACATAAAAATCTACAAGACTTTGAGATACAACCAGAATATCCAATCTCGAACTATATACCAAATCACATTATTAATTAACAAGAAGAAAATAAGTCATCGCCTTGTAAATTTTGCTGTTCCACAGGTGAAAAAATAAAATAAAATTATAGACAACTACTTAGATCTTGCTAGAGAGCTAAAAAAATCAGTGGAACATGAGGATGATGGTTTTATCGCATGCAGTTGTTGCCCATGGGTTAGTTACTAAATCCCCTTGGAACGGTCCCTCGGTGCCTGGAAAGTTGACTGGGGTAGAGTGATCAGAGGCAAAATCGATTCCATCAAGATCATGGAAAAAATCAAATATCATAGAATCGTCCGGTAGACTTCTTATTACTTGGATCACAGTGAAAAACGGCTGTTGAACCTCATAAAGAAAAAAGTAATTATGAATTTTGTCAGTTATTATTGATGTTATGACAAAGTCTTTTTCGATGATAATTTTTGATATATTTTCCGTAAATTCTGGTCTAACATAGTCAATGAATATGTGGGAACATTATAATTAGAGACACTTAATCTTGTTCGGTTTATTTTTAATGGCATATCAACCTTCGTTGGTCATTTGACGCCATAGTTATACTTGTAGAAGTCGGCAGTGATACTATTTAACTCATAACTGGGTGGATAATAGTGTTTAACTTATTCTGGAGTTATCCGGGGAAATTTTCCAGACAAATAGAAATTTCTTACATATTTTTACGCACCTAAACCGATTTGAACTAATTTCTTTGTTTCAATGGCGTATCTACATTCGTATCTACCTTCGTGGGTCATTTTAATGCCAAACATATCCTTGTAAAAATAGCAGTAGTAAAAAAGAATAAAAGGGTTCATGCCTTTCTCAAATTTATTTGTCCGAAAGAGGTCGTAAAAGGGCAACTGAAAATTGAACTTGCTCACTTCAAGGTCGAATTCCCACTCGTTATCCGCTAAGCCACGGGGTCTCCTCCCAACCAAAACTTGACATCTTGCGTAGAGAACATGGCAGCAAAAAGACTATGCATCGACTTATCTTTCTTGGGACGGTACTTTACAGTTGTGGGGCTTAATTTTCATGGTGGTCATTTTTAACATGAAGAAACCAAAAAATAAACCATGGCATTATCGCTTTTGTCGGTAAGGAAAGAATCAATAACCAAACAACCACTGCTTTAATAATACCCATCTTTTTTAACAGATTGTTCAGGAATGTGGAATTCCCAGAACCTTTTTCCTAAGGGATTTTTAGGGTGAAGTGGGGTTATCATTTCTTCTGATCTTCGATCCTTGTCAATTTTTTGACTGTTGGCTTAATGTCTGTTAGCCTCTTGAAATATTCCGTTTTTACTCAAGGGCCCGTGGCATTTTTGGCTGCCCTACATTTTTTCCCCTTGAACAACTTTTTTAATATTAACTGCCAATCACTTCTAATAACATAATCAATATTATCATTTTATACTATAATCGTCGGACAAAAATAAAATTTAGTCATACAGGCTGTTTGAAAAAATGTTAGTATTTCTATGGGAGTTCCTTTATCACATTATGATTTTAAACTTTCCATCTCTTTACTATCCCAATCCCTTAGGACGTCTTCTTTTCTAATACAGATTCTCTCACGGAAATATTGATATGATTTAAGTATCTGACGGAAACGCAAAGAATGCGTTAATATCAATCCGGATGTGTCTTCGGGGTATAATGGTTAACACGTTGCACTACGGAATCGTATTAAACGAGTTCGAACTCTAGTCGCGCTGTTACGTTCCCTCTCGGACAAATACTCTTATCCTCACAGCTATGGGTTGAATAGCACCACTGCTGTTCTTCTATGAATTTGGCATTAAATAACCCGGGAAGGCTGATATGCTATTAAACAACAAAGCAATATCTATGGAGAATGCTTGTAGACTGAAATAAGACAATAAAGTTACTCCCATAAGGATGTTAACATTTTCTCCAATTACCCTGTAAATCAATTTTAAAAAAATATCAATATGCCAATGTAACAAACTATATAAAATTATAACATTCCAAAACGAAATAATATTGTGATATCCCTATAGAATCTTGAATATTTCATTCATTAAGCATTTTTTCTACACAATAATATGGACTTTTTCAAAGGAAAATTAAGAAATACGCACCTCAGTCTAAATCACATATACGAAAATTATTGTTTGAAATGAACATTTCAATTTAAAGGATATCCTTCGATCAGAATTTCTTACTAGCAAACTATTTAGCCATCAAATTACTTGCTCATTTTCCTCTAAATTGTTTTCTTTAATAAATCTAATCACCATTCTAATACCGTTAGTAAATCATCGAGATCGGAAATAAAGTTTTGGCTTCGATTTTATTTTGGTTTGGTTTTATGGCCTATCAACATTTCTATGTTATTTAATGCCAAATCCATTTGTATACATATAAAGATTTTTTTTCAACCAATTCAGTTTAGCAAAATACACAGGTTAGTTCTATTTGAAGAATAGATTGGACCCTATCAGGTGCAACCCCTCCGGGTCTTGGTGGAGCTGGGAGCGGTGACAATATATAGGTACTCCACATTCTCCAAAGATCTAGCATTACTGGAGTCTCGCAATCACATTGTTTAGTCTCATATCCTCGACACTCGCTGTGAGAGTCTTACCCCTCTGCAGAGATACAGTCGATGTATTCTACAATCGAAAATAAAGATATAACAAAAATCAAAAATCAGTACAATAATAAATATTAGTAAACAAATTAATTCTAATTGAAATTACTACTTAGGCACACTTAGCATAACGGCTATCGGCATAGAAATAGGAATCAGTGAACGAGTTGGTATCCCGGACGTGGTTGTTTGCTTTTCATTTCGAGCAAATTCTCCTGGTAAAGGCACGAATCCATCTGTTCTCGATATACATATTTACCCAACCCCTCCGCTCGGGCAGGATATGACACAAGGTCAATTTTCTAAGCGGAGTTTAACAGGTTTGAATTCAGAGTTTTCCTTCTCCTAGACTAGTTGCCTCACCAAGGCTGAAGAACCTAGTCTGCCCTACTATTTTACCCATAGCTAGAGGGAGAATAATTGGATTCATATCTTTCCCAAGGGTATTAGTGCAATGCAATCAGTCTCGTCGAGGATTTGAACTCGTGTCGCCGTGTTCAGTTCCTACGACGATAACCAATACACCACGGGCACCTCTGTTCTCGATATAGATATGTGTGAATAGTAGTTCAGCCTAGGTTCTTCAGCCTCAGTTCAGTAACCATTATAGAGAAAAAAACTAAATTTAAAGCAGCTGTCATCCACCAAAAGAATTGATCTTGTTATTTTTTTGGTTGTTTGAGTCCATAGTCAAAGTTCGTCGTTTATTTAATGTAATATTTGTATAAGAACAGTAATGATACTTTTTTAAGTCTTAGCCGGGGGTTAAAGGGTTCCTGCCTTTATAAGGAGCATTAGTCCAAAAGTGAATGAAATTTCTTTACGCCACGAGGACTTCAACAAAATTAATATTGTTCGGATAAATATGCGCTAGTAATTTGCAATATTATATTACATCTAATATTAATGTTGATATGACCCTGGAAAACATTGGGTTACCGATGAAATAGTCCATACTTCTATTTACAACGGAATTCTATTTGCATGTCATAGTTATCTCTGTTATATCGAGGATATAGATGATGAGAATATGACATTCAGTGTGGAATCAGACCCCACAAAATTTCCATTCAGTCAATGATTGGACAAGACATTTTTTTTCCTGTAATTTAAAGCATTTAAATTGTCCTGCTTCAATGTAATATTGTATTATGTTAGGCTTCCTTTGATGGTTTACTGTTGCATACATATTCAATCAAGTTTGATGTAAAAGTGAGTTATTAATGGATAGAGAAATGACAATAAAATATTTATAATTTATTACTTGTCGTTTTTAATTAACCAAAAATTGAATGGTAAAAATAGTAAAAGATGTATCTTTTCTAACAATGGTTTATGTTTGTGACCAAGATAAGTCGGCTTTTATCATTCCAAAGATGTTTCAGGAGGTGGTACTGTGATTGAAAGAAAAATATTTTGTACGCTTTACATCTTTAGAGAAAATATCCGTGTTGTTGCCTTTGATTTATGGTTCATTTCTCATTTTTTGTTCGTCAAATTCCTACCGCAATTTTGACGCCTACCGACAAAGTGTAAATAACATCGTAATCTATCGGAAAGTTTACGAAGTCTGATATAAAGACAATGAATAAAGAAAGGAAATTTAATACCTACTAGCCTCTCTCTCAACTCAACCATTTTTTATGATCACAATAAAAATATGAAATAAAAGAAACGGTAAAATATCAAAAGGAAAATGGAGGAAATACATTTTTAACTGGAAAATATTTTTGTATTTTTATTAGGGATTCAGTAAAAGTTAAACTCGAACTGAATTTCATTGATTAAAAAATATTCGAAACTAAATTTGTTTTTTAATAAACATGTATCATATTCTTTCAGTTTTGATTTAGGTTACCGAGCTTAATAGCATAGCAATCTTCTTGGGTCCATAAATTTGCTGAGAGTTTGTTTTTTCTTTTTCTTTTTTGTTGACAGAGAGATCTTGTGACGCATTAAGTCTCAGTCACCAACTGCATATTCGTATGCAGAGGAAGAAACAGATCCTTACTGATAATCTATAAGGATATTTATAACCTGTGTCATATTGTGTTGTATACGTTTTCCTTCATATATAGTGTGTATTCTTTTAAATAAATATTATGCATGGAAAAACTACCAATTCATGCTAAATGTTATTATGCTACCCTAACTTTAATAGAAGTAAAGATGGCGACCGTACTCGAGGGTGACCAGAAGGCTCCCTTTCCGATAACTTCTACACCAAGGTGTAGTGGAAGGTTCTCCTTTTTTCCCAGGATTGACCCGCTTTACCCTTGATCCGTACCTTATAATGCAGAGTGTTAAGCAAGGAGGCATCAAGTACCATTTTTTTTTTGTTTTTGGTATGACTCGACCTGGGATTGAACCCAGGGTTCTCGGGGAATTGGCAAATTGCTCTCTAACCGATATTGATGTCTCTTTATTTCGAAACATACCAATATATATATATATATATATATATATATATATATATATATATATATATATATATATATATATATATATATATATATATATATATATAATGTAATGTGGTATATCATTAAATAAGAAGTCCTCAAACAGTGTAAAGTAATACACAGTTCAATACATACACAGTATGCACATGGTGAATGATTTTTATTTCGTCAAAACATCTCTCACTGTCAACAAGAACAATAACAAAGAAAAGGCAAGTCTTAATGAACAAATACAACAAATCGTATCATATTATACATATATATATATTTTTTTCGAATGAAAATGCATACAGAAGTGATGCATTTTTTTGCACATAGGCACAATATCATAAATACAAATATCACACCCAGAGTGATACATTCACTAAATAGAACATGTCAAACATATACACTGGTCATTTCATACAAACGTTATACTAATCTTATTACATTCATCCACGGCTAATATGTCCACAGATGCCGAGACTGTTGTAAGTAGATTAGAGAACATGGCGCCGACGGAGAGCAGAAATTAAGAAAAGGGTATAAAATAAAAAAGAAAAACATTAATCTGGAAATGAAAAGGATTTCTTCCATCAAAGAATTAATCACTCCACTGATCGTTAGACGTTAATATGCTAAATCAGCGTTATCTACCTGACTGGAAAAAGGGATCGATTCTTTTTTAGATCCCCTCCGTCGACAAAAATATAACTTCTATAAAAAAAAATCATTATAAAGAATCCAGGGTTGGGTAGTGTATAGGGCACTTTGATGCAGATTTAACGTTAAGTGGATAAGTAGATTTCAGCATGTAGTGAAAGCTGTATTAGGAGTTCGTGCATTTGTTAAAAATGTACCAATACGGGTCTCAAAAAGAAGCTTGTACTGTTCACCAAATAGGACGTTTTACCGCTATACACCAAATATAGGGTTCTAATATTACATGGCACAAGGAGACATTTGAAACGCTACAGTGTTCAAATGGAAGTTCGTGCTAGTCCGGTCCCGATAGATGTTTGCACTAGTTCTACTGTGCATAGCCATGTGTACCACCACAAAACGAGCGGGTTTATGAGTGTAGTGTTACGTCTAAATTGTTAGTTGGACCCTGTTGTAACATCACCGGGCGAAAAAGTGAGGAACACACAAAACCCTGTTATGGTTTACTAACAAAAACCTTTATTCACTAATATATATATATACTGTAATCCATATTTGGTGTTTTCACCCTCAAATTAAGCGTGTATGTTATCTGAAACGACGATGATTATATTCATCGCCGAAATAAATTTATGATTACGATTTAATGATGGTTGAGTTTTCTCCTAGTTACATTATATATATATATATATATATATATATATATATATTAAATAGATAGATAAATAGATATTGGAGATGTCCTCATTTTTTCATTCTTGGGTATATCATTGTAGTTAATAATAATATATAATAACATTTTTTGAGGTTGTATAATGATAATAGATTATACAATCCTATAATATTAGGTTCATAAGAAAATGAAATGTTGTTAAACATTTGGGGGTGTTCTTATAATGGAGAAACGTATATCCACGATGTACTTTGCATCTATACGTATATATTGAGTTGCTCGTTAACTGAATACCGCTAATATTTACACTACCTTTTTGAGTAGTGTCATTTGATACTCAAAATAGAATTGACTCGACCAATATGTTACCAACTGGGTTTGAGAGTTAGGATTTTTAGGAAAAAATATCGATGACGTACTTCATGATAGTGTTCGTTTAAAAAATGTATCTAATAAAATCATACACATATATTTTCCAAAATTTGAAAGTTTCTATATTCAAGAAACGAGTCCGTTTCACATGCTTATTTTTTAAATTTATTTGTTTCTTTATTTATTTAGTTATTTATTTGTTGATATTTTTTATTAAAAGTAGAAAAAAATCTTTTTCAATGCCAAAAAGAATCTTAAAATCCATAGAAGGACAAAGCAATATTTAGAGGTCTTATTGATAAGAATAAAAACAATTATATTGTTGAGTGATTTGCAACCCATTCGCGTAAATCCGGTAAACCAAAAGGGGTCGAATCAATCCTAAAACAATTTTAATTTGATTTAAAGTATTGCTTTTAAGCCGTAAAAAATATAAGCCGGAAAGAAGGTCAAACACCAGAACTTTTATCAGATTTCAAAATACAACATTCTGTTATCTTTTGGCACCGATTTCAGCTTTCCTCTTTCTTGTTTTTGCTTTCTATACTTCTACCGCTAAATTATGAAGCCTTGCGTATTTAGAATCAGATAAGCAGCAAAAAATACATTTAAGGAAGGGAGAGAACTCTGGTCTTAAGCTTTTAGTCAATAGATTAAAGGTGACATTTAATTTTTTTCTTTATAGCCAATCTGGGGTCGTCTCAAAATATTTATCACCAACTTGGAAGTAGATAAGAATATAAATTATGAAAATAAAATATCATCTGCAAGAAAAAAAAATATTTTAGGAAACGTTGCAAAAATATATATCTATTTACACAAAATAATTCAGAAAAACGAAAAAACATTCATGGCGAGCCAATAAAATATTTGGGATCCGTTTTATGATTTAGCATAAAAAGTAAAAGAAAAAAGTGTATATTTTTCTTAGATATGAATCTTCATCAATGAAAACGTAATAATGTGATTATGCCGGAAAATATCGCTGATTGGAAAAGATAGCTCTAAAAAAACTGATACAAAATTCATCCTTGCTAAATTAAATTTGGTCATTATGTTAGTTTCTATTGCATTAAGTGACTTGTCTGCTCGTTTTGCGTATTAGTAACTTCGTAAGTATTTCATGTCAGCCGATTTGTAACAAAATTACTGTCTATCGTACTAGTATAGTTCTCATTTAATTTTTAGAATATATATTCTAGATGCTTTTCAAACGTTTCAGTGAACTAATTCTTTTCAAACTTTGTTGAGTTATACATTTTTGCAATATTTTGGTACGTTAAGGTTTGTGACGCATGCATCATTTGACCAAAGCAGTTCAAACCGTAAAAGGTGTCTTCAGTGGTTTGAAGTATAGCGGTAGCTGGTGTGCTGATACGTTGTACATTGCTTCACTCAGGGAGTGAATTTTTATTTATGTGTTCACACTGTGTTGTAACATTGCAGAATTGACCAAAAATATTTGTTGTGCGAGAGCTGAAGGCACATATGATCTCAGTAGAGGAACAAGACATTAAAGACATTTCACCCGAGATGCAAAAACCTCAACGATCAGGCAAAGTTAGGAAGGCCAGTAACCATGGATTAAGAAGTCGTTATCTACGCCATAAAAATAAATCGAGTGTCACTCAAAGTTAACAAGTCAGCTTGGGGGTGGTTGTAGAATATGCCGACAACATCTCTGAAAAGGGGTAAGACTCCACCCAACGAGATTCAGTCGGCTAGAGCTGTAGAATACACCGAGAGCATCTCTGCAAGAGGGTGAGACCCCCACCCAACGAGTGTCCTGATTATGACACTAAAGAATATGATGGTGAGGTTCCAGTAAGGCTGGAGCTTTGGGGAATGCGGAGATCTCGTTCATTGCCATCACTCCCAGATCTATTCTGGCCCGGAGTGGTAGTACCTGGTGCAATCTATTGGTCAAATAGAACTAAACTGCGAACTTATACTAAATGGGATAATTTTTAGATAGAAATCTATTGATATTAAAACTGCGTATTTATGCTTAACTGAACTGTTTGAAGTAGAACTGTTTTGAGATCTAACTGTGTGTAAAGAAAACAATACTTATATTAAAGTGAATTGTATAAATTAGAACTGTTTGGGTGAACTGAATAGCTTGACATAGAGATGTTTTTGACAATTCAACTGTACTTATGAAAACTGATTTGTTTGAAATAAAACTGTTCATTTATATAAAAAGTTGATTTGGAATAAAATAACCTACAGAGGATGATGTGCCTTTAAACCCAAAAAGAAACAAAGAAATTTCACTCAGAATTTATCAAGCGAGTTCGGCATCTTACAATTTAATTTAGTTTAATTCATTCACCGCCTTTGTAAAAAATATGACGTCACCAAAATATTGCAAAACTTTTGACACACCTTAATATTTAGAATGCTGACTAGTTTTATGTACCGGACATTGGCCTAGCTGTACCGGTTATTGGCCTAGCGGTTAGAGTGTTCGCCAATGGACCGGGAGACCTGGGTTCATTCCCAGGTCGAGTCATACCAAAGACTCAAAAAATGGTACTTGATGCCTCCTTGCTTAACAATCAGCATTATAAGATACGGATCAAGGGTAAAGTGGAGCAATCCAGGGAAAGGAGTAGCGCCCTCCCCTACACCTTGGTGTAGTAGCTATTGAAAAGGGAGCCTTCGGTTCACCCTCGACTATGGTCGCCAACTTACTTTTTTTACTAGTTTTATGATGAATCGAATTTTAGGTTGAATCCCCAAAAAATTGAGAGGAAAGATTTTATAGTGCCCATTTGTTAAAAGAAGGGCATAACATAAAATCAATTTTTTAGCAAAGTAAATATGGTCTGAATTCAAATTTGGTCATTATATGAGCCTTCAGTTCTAAATATATCAATCTGCTTTACTCCTCCTGTTGTAAGTCACAAAATATTTCTTGATTAGAAAATCGACACTGATGTTGTCAATCTAATTTTCAAATAAATTATTCAAGGTATTTTTTAATCGTTTAATTTATTTAAAGCTTCTCCCACATGCGGGTTGATCACTGTGGCGAAGAAATTTACGGTTGCCGTCCGTATAATGCAAAGCTCTTCGAATGAATTGAGCACTCTGGTATCTGGTAAGGTATAAAATGTAAACAAACGAACGCTACGACTTAATACCTAATAATTCCATAGCTGACGTGGTACACGTGTTTGCCGAGCGGTCTGATATTAAGTCTGATGTAAAGTTCCGTGGGGGTCAATCCTAGCTTCAAGCATCTTCTGTGTTTAGCCACATGGAAGAGTTGTGATACAACGAAACTGTCTGTCTGTGGATAACAATATATATATATATATATATATATATATATATAGTGTCAGCTAGAGACACACTGATTCGTTGTATCACAACTCTCCAGGGGAGCAAGACTCGCAAGATGCTTCAAGCTGAGAGCGAAACCCGGCATACTTTACACCAATCGGATATCTTACTCAAGACTTATCAACATTCTTTGTATTAGTGAAGCAGTTTTACACATGCACGTTAAGAGCTTCTCGAAGTGATCAATTCCAGAAAAAAGTGATTGCGTTTCATGTTGTGTGCTTGCCAGTTAGTTTTCCTCTTGAGTGCTCAACCTACAGGGCTGGAGCATATATATATATATATATATATAGATTACTAAATGTATACTGAAACAAAATTTATTTTGAAACTAATGAATAACTGAGAGAGGAAAAATTATTAATCTATCTATCTATCTAAATGCCTAAACTTCCCCTGGAGCAGGATGCTACACAAGGCCATTTCAAGCGGAGTTTTACAGGTTTGACTTTAGAATGTTTCTTCTTCTAGATCGATTGCTATAACAATGTTAAAGATCCAGTCTACCATACTATTTACCCATAGCTGGAGGGAAAAGAATTGAATTTACACTTTTTCCAAGTGTATTAGTTGGAAGTGCAATGCAGAAAGTTTCGTCCTGGATTGGAACTCGTATAGCCATGGCCATTTCCTACGAAGATAACCAAAATACCACGTAGGAAAGATTTTTTATCGTATATTCCACTACAGATAGTTCCTTATTAGATTAACTTGTAAAAATAAAGCACATATCTTGTTTGTCCGATTCACCGAACTCTCTGGAAAGAATATGTATATATAATGGAATGAGTGGGATAAAATGAATACTGTGACCAAAAACAAGGCAAATCCTCCCTACATCTGGCAGAGGTCATTTGACGGTTAGATATTTTTGTCTCTATTTTATCAACGCAGACAAGACGGAATACATATGCTTTAATCAAATAGGTGACATCTCCACACTAAGGAATAGGCCTTTGGAACTAGTGGACAAGTTCACTTACCCCGAAAGCAATGTCTCATCAACCAAGAAAGACACCAACACGCGACTGGCAAAGACATGGTCGGCTATTGATTGGCTATCGGTCATATAGAAGCCACACCTGACCGATAAAATAAAATGCAGTTTTTTTCCAAGCAGTGGTCGTGTCGATACTGCTATATGGATGCACCACATGGATGATAACGAAACGTCTGGAGAAAAAGCTTGACGGCAATTACACAAGAATGCTGCGAGCAATATCGAATAAATCCTGGCGGTAACACCCCACAAAACAGCAGCTATACGGCCACCAACCACCCATCATGAAAACAATCCAAGTTAGACAAACCATACATGTAGGATACTGCTGGAGAAGTAAAGACGAACTCATAAGCGATATACTCCCGTGGACCCTTTCACGTGGACGAGCAAAGGCAGGACGACCAGCTAGAACCTATATACAACATCTCTGTGCCTTGAAGACCTTCCGGGACAGGTGGCGAGGTGGGGTCAGGGAGAACCGTGTCTGTCTGTGTGACATCATGATGATGATGTCTTTTTAAAATATTGCTGAAACGTGAAGTATATATAATACATTAGAAACGAGAGACTAACCATATATGTCATTAAATACGGTATATCATTTGTTATATCCCTATTTTTCAAGCTAGAGGGAAAATAGATTTACTTTATGATAAAGATGTCATAAAAAAATAGTATTTACCCAACCCCTCCGCAACCGAAAGAATGAGACAAAACGTGGAGTAAAACTGGTTTAAATTCATAATGTTTTGCCACCTAGAATGATTGCCTACCAAGGCCAAAGGACCGTTTTTACCTTGCTATTAACTGCTGAGAATTGGAATGTATTTAAGCCTTTCCCAATTGCGTTAGCGTAAAGTAAAATGCAAGCAACCTTGTCCATGATTTGAGCTTAGTTCACCAATTTCATTTCTTCCGACGATTACAGTAAAACATATTTTCTTGTTAATGAACAAATGTTTAAGTATGAAAAAAAAAAAAAACCTGCTAAATATTTCCAAATTGAATGTATTTTTCCATTCTATCAGTTTTAGTAATATTCAAATTTAAATGTGAAACCCATTAGAAACAAAATGTACAGTTCATTTTCATCATGTAGTATTATTTGATAATGTATATGTTCCGCTGGCCAGATTTGACCGACCTGTCTAAAAAGAGTTCGGATTTGAATGGTTTACTCAACTATAAATAAATATTCAAAATACATTTATATTCGTTCATTACGTTAATCTTACTACCTACATTTATAAGTATGTTAACCGAGATAATAAAAAAAGCACATGCTAAAGTACGTTTTATAAAAGAAAAAAAAATTCTGCAAGGTGCTTGAAAAAAATTCCCATGAATGAACATTTTTGGAGTGGAATATTGGATTAAGATTGAAGTCACTGTTTTAAAAGAAAAAAAAAATCAATTTATCACTAATAAAATCCACATATACATTTCAGAGTATCTATAAGGCAGTCCTCCATTCGATGTGAAGATGATAGACAAATTAAAACTCTGTCTTACATCTTATCAAGTATGGTTACAATGTTCTATTAAGATTTTCCTCTCCCCTCCCTTCTCCCTCACCCTCCTCTCTCTATCTCTATCTATCTCTCCTGTCTGTCTGTCTGTCTGTCTCTGTCTCTGTCTGTCTGTCTGTCTCTCTCTCTCTCTCTCTATATATATATATATATACATGGTGTTTCAAAATAGATACAACCCATTGATATGATAATGATTTATTACTGAGACAAGCACAATGGCTGTCATTTGGAACACGTCCTGTTAAAAATGCATTCTTCGAGCTAGAGATATCAAATCAATGTTGCTGTTTTGTTTTTAATTATTATATCAGCTTCCAGGACAAAAATTCTTTTTGAGTTTCTTGTCTCTGTAATGAATCTTTATCCAATTAACAGGTCGCATTTATTTTGAGACAGTTTTGAGTAATTTTGTCTCCAAATAAGTTGTGACACAAAATATTTTTCCTCTCCTGTGTTCAAGGATTAATAGTTGTTATAATATACTATTTCAAATCTGAAACAAAACAGAACAGCATTATCATTAGCCAATATGAGTTACATGGGCCCAATGTATACTGAGACACCATATATCTACTTTTCGTTTATATTAACGGTCACAAATGGAAAGTAGTTCGGCATCTAAAGGTTCTTTCGGATTTTTTTCCGTGGAGAAGTCAAGATTTTTGGGAAGTTAATTTAAAGTTCTTCTTGTGAATACTAATTTCATTTCCTTTCTGTGGAAATGTATCTTTTTCTTTTCATTAATCTTATTCCAAAACGTTGCAAAAGATACCCATTTGAGGGAAATAAACATCCCTGCGAATATAAAATTTATTTGATTGATTGATAAGTTAAAAATTTCACCAAAAACTCGTCGTGCCTCTTTGCAAAAAAGTACTTAAATACCACACGCGTTGTGTATGTTAATTTTATTCGTTTTACGTGATTTATACAGTTTCCATTGAATTAATGATATATAGATCAGTAATTCCATATTCAGAATTATCTGAATGATTATTATAAAAATCCACATTATTTTGTTTTTAATCTGAATGGTTTTAATCGTCTGAAATCTCCATCAAATTATTTTCTTATTTTTCAACGTAAGGCTTTCTACTTGAAATATTAGAGAATCCTGCTCTAAGTTGTTTCACTTTTTAACGGGACATTTAAGCATGAACAGAAATTGGATCTGAAATTTCACCTGTATAATATTCAATGTTTAATTTATATTCAGCACTAAATTACGTTTTTTAACTAGATAAAGGATTTTGTTAAAAAACGATATCTCTTCTGTGAAATAAACGCCTTTCAAAACATAATACTGTAGATTTATTGATGTAACGAACATTTTCCCCTGGTAACCGAACTAAGAGTAGAGTGTGGTTTATGTCCATTTCTTGCAGTTATATTTCTATATATGGGCGGAATGTACCAACGTAATATAAATATTTATATTCCTCTTCCTTCATTCGAATATTATATATTTTCCCCAAACCTCCGCCACTGGCAAAATAAGACACAAGATCAATGTCTACACGGAGAAAAGGTTTTCATAGACTAGTTGCTTAAACAAAACTACAAAACCTAATCTGCCCAACTGTTATCCTATAGAGAGAGAAAACAGATGCATTTATGATTTCCGCAAGGATGTTACGCAAAGAGAAACAAAATCAGATTCATCCAGATTTTGAACTCGCACCGCTGAATTTATTTCCTGCGACAATAACTTATTTTAGGAGGGTCTCTTTTCAAATAGAAATGATCAGTGAAACAATTTTGATATTCTTATCATAGAATAATGTGTGTGTGTGTGTGTGTGTGTGTGTGTGTGTGTGTGTGTGTGAGAGCGGGAAGGAGTGAGAGAAAGAGAGAGAGAGCAGACGCGTCTCTCTATCTGTCTGCATGCGTTTGATTGTTCGTATATATATATATATATATATATATATATATATATATATATATATACGAGTGTGTGATCAAAAATATATTTTTGGTCTTATTTTACAATAGTCACTAGCAACTATGTTTACCTATATGGTCACCAAAAGGAAAGAAAAAAAAGATATATTTATAATAGCATGGTTGTTAGAAAAAGAGCCACTACTGATCAAGACTAAATATATACAAAATAAAAACCAACTTAGGAGAAAAAAGTTCAAATAATAACACTAACCAAAGGATTTGGAAAAATAATGCCATAAAAACAGCAATGAATTGAAGAGATATAACGACAGGGAAGTAACAGAAGAGTGGAAAACAAGGTTGTTAGAAATGACCTTACTAGATATCTCCTGAAAAGGAAAAAAAAAAACGATAAATACACAAAAATATGAAAGTTTCTTGGTTTATAAACGTATAAAACTCAGAGAAAAAATCACAACATAAATGAAAAAAAAATAATATTAAGAATATTTTTTTACAAATATCACTAATATAAAGAAACCACCAGCACGAAACAAATTCTCTGTCTCTCCGCTCTACCTATGAAAAACAGGAAGAGGTTGGATAAACTAAAGAATGAATGTCAGAGTTACCGCCCTTTGCTGTGATATTAAAGTTTGCTTACGATGCAGATTGACGCCATTTTCTTTTTGTCATATAATAGCTGTTGTTGCGTGTCGTAATCATATAGACTGTTAGGAACCACGTTGGCAGGGGTCCTTATGTTTATTGTGTGTTTTCATTCGTTTTTTTTTCTTCATTATAGATAATTTAGAGTGTGTGTGTGTGTGTGTGTTCGTTTTTTGTGCGTAAGCGCGTTTGTGTGTTGTTTTCATGCTTGTTGAAGAATGGTATATAAAGAGGCAGTCCAAGGAAAATTTTTGTATTTTTTTCTTGTTTAGTTATATGAAATGGGTCTCTATATATGAAATGGGTCTCTATATATGACTTCTGATGCGCTACTGGCCTGCTTTCTTTCTTTGTAACATTAAATAGGAAACACTTTGCCATCCACACATATTATTTTGAATCAAAAGTTGTTTTTTTTGTGTTTTTAAAAACCTCGATTCCAAAGCTAATTTTACCTTTGTATCTCATGACTTTCTGTTATTCTGTTATATTAGAGATTATTATAAGAACGTTATTCAGTGACGTTTAAGGAAGCGACACCACTGGCTCATAAGTATGCATATTTACACACACACACACACACACACACGCATCATATGAAAATATGACAATATAGGGGAAATATAACCGGCGTCAATGGCAGTTTCTCCAGTCCACCAGTAGATGCCGTAACAGATGTATCACCAAGGCTCAAGTCTGACCACAAACAACACTCCCGATCTTAGCCAACCAAATATCATATGATTATAATCTTTTAAATTTTCACACCAGATGCCTTTACGGTTATGTGAGTAACAGCAAATCCCGACAATTGTCCAGAACTTTTTCCCCTGAATAACCTGATCTCTGCTATGCAGTGACTTTTATATCCTACCATGGTTCTTGAGATTACTATATATTTTTTCAGGAGTTTTTGTATAGATGTTTCACAGTAAGGGATTGTTTCGATTTTTCTTCTGATCTGCACTTTCACAAACTTCTGGTCTCCATTTTCATCAACTTCTTATCCAGGCCTTTGGGGAAAATACTAAAGGTATAAATTCCTATACATATTACCGTCATATTCAATGGTGTTTCAGCTCATCAGAAATTTTTTCACTTTCTTTTATTTACATATGTAGTCAACCGAGATAGCAAAGTCAACAAGTTCTCTTTTTCTTGTTAATTATCCCTAGGTCTGATCTTCTGACCGGGATTATTTGATACGTTTGTATTTCAAAATTTAGTATCTCTCTTAAAGATTCCTTTTCTTAGATATGAGCATAATTCTCCAGTGAGATTTTATTAGATTACCGCTTGAAATTAGTATTTCTTTGTTCTTTTTTATGTTGAGTCATCGTATTAATGCATCCACGTGATCTTCATTGCTGGTGAGTCCTCTTCCTCCTTCTTTTCTTGTCATATAGTCTGTATATCTAATATTTCAGATGTAAGGCCTTGTGCATCGTCATTATATTTCCTCCTCTCTGGTCCATTTGTCTGAGATCTTCCCAGGTTCATTTCAAGAATATACCTGAGTATCGAACAAGGAGGTGGGCAGCTCCGGTGTTTATCCAGTTGATGAGATTCCTGTTGTAGACGTTGGTTTTGAGAAGTTTTCTCGTTGTTATTATTATTATTATTATTATTATTATTATTATTATTATTTACTCCTTTAGAGTTTTTCACATCTGCCTTAGCTGATGGTTTTTCACTGGAGTTTGAGTGACAGCAAGTCTCTGCAAATCTCCAGGACTCTTCTTAGTATTCTGGCCGTTTTCAATAATGCTATTGTTTAGATGGTCTCCACTCGACCGCCAACTTCCAAGTCCTCCAGGCCCTTTAGTAATACTTTACTTACTGTTCCAAAAGCAGCAATCACAATTGATATAATAATCACCCTCATGTTCTATAGATTTTTTTTTTCACTTCTCTAGCAAGATCGATATACTAATCCTTCTTTTCACATTCTTTCAGTTTTATTCTATTTTCAGCCGGGACAGCAAAGTTGGCAATTTTGCAAATTATTTCTTTTTTTTTTTTTTGTTTATTATTATAAGGGTTGGTCTCCTGGCCGAGTTTAGGTGATCCGTGTGTATGTCAAAGTCCCATGGGAGTTTATGTGTTTCATTTTCTAGGACAGGTGCTTGGTTGTGCATATACCATTTGCTCGTATGGTCAAATTTTAATTTCTTGCACATTTCCCAGTGTATCACCTTGCTCACTCAGTCGTGTCCAGTCTTGTACTCTTTCTGTGTTACCCCTTGCGAGTTTTTCACTCCAGAGTTAGCAGATAGTCTTTGATTGAAGTGCTAGTGACTGCAAGACAGCTTAAGTCTCCCGGACTCTGCTCAGAATTTTGATCAATGTCAACAATTTTGTTGTCTGGATATTCTTGATTCGTTCTCCGATTTTCAAATCATCCAGTACTCTCTTCCGAGTAATTATCTCTCTTGTATTTTCTTTCAACTTTTATTTTTATTCTCTGGTCTGATGGGACGGCTAAATCCAATTTAAGTTAACTTCTATTTTTTTGTCTTAATGATCATTAGGGTGATGTTCGTCTCATTCTTTAGGACGGATTTGTTATTCAACATTTGGTAATATGTTCAAATTGCACTTTCTTGCACAATTCCCTGAAGATACCGTTCAACACCCCCTTTGCTACATTCGTTTACTATGGGATTAACCCTTTTGTCTTTGTCAACTCATAAGCTATACCAGCAAATTCTGTTGCGTATTATCACTTTTCAAAATAACTGGTCTTTATCGCATTTTTGTTTTGTGCAGCCATTTGAAGAGATTAAGCATCTTTCTTAAGTGTTTCCTTTTGTTAGAAATGACCAGGTCTTCTGGAGTGACGCTTTGAATAGTCATACAGTTGTTTTCTTCACAATTCTGTTTTCAAGTTTTTGTTGCGATAATATTTAACCTTATTTTATCACTGTTGTTACTAGTCGCCTTTAATTAGTCTTTTTTAATGTTCTTTTTAGTGTAATCCTCGAATACTAGAAGTTTTAGGCTTCTTCTTGATCAATCCACATCATGGGCAGATCAATATACAATAAGTCACCTGATCCTCTTTTTCCCCCTGAGGTATCTGTTGTTCCGGAAACTCTCTGTGGCCCTCAAGCAAGAGATAGATATATTCTCGAATCTTTGCGCTTAGGATTTTCCATATCATAGGTAGACAAGTCATCGATCTATAATTGCTAAGGATGGTTCATTTTTTCGGAAAGTTATGGATCAGAGCAGTCTTAGATTTGGGTATTTTTTCTTCTTCTAGGCCTTTACTCATTTGAACTGTCTGTCCATCATGAAGGGATGGGATATTTTTGAAAAAACTAGATTCCTTGTATGCTGTCTGTACTTTTTTAAGTGTTATTCGGAGCAATTCTTAGTGTATATCCTCATTAGTGCCTTCTTCAAGTCTTTGAATGTTTTCTCATATTATTCATCCATTTAATCTTTCTTTTATTTTCTTTCTTTTCCTATATTTTTCTTCAAAATCTGTTGCTTCCTTTTGCATGAAGTCATTGGTTTGTTCTTGTACGTTCTCCATGTACATATTAGTAGAATTTCCACTTTTTTAAGAAGTTCCCGTTTTATTAGTATTTCTTAACCCTATTTCTAACTTTTAAGTCTATTTTCTTTTGTTAATTACTTATGACTTAACACTAGTTTTATTATCAAACTTGTCTACTGTTTGGTTTTGGTCTTTTTATTGTTTTGGTCTTTGTATTTTTCATTTTTCGCGCCTTTACTTGATGTCGCAATCTATTTACCTCTACTTCTAGCCTAATTTCCCATCCAGGTTTTGTATTTCTGTTCGGCTTCCTAATGGAAACACCGATTTTAATTCCATTGGATTCTTAACAATACCAAGTCTCCTCTGGTCTTTGGGATACTTCTAAGTATTCTGGCTGTTCTGTGCTTTCTATTGTCTTGATTCTTCCTCCTACTTCCTGTTTCTCCAGTCTTCTTTCAAAGCTCTTGGAAACCGTTCCAAACGCGTCAGTCACAATTAATATCACCGTTTCATTCATGATCCGTAATTTTTTCAACTCTCTGTGAAGATCTAAATATTTAGCTTTTCGTTTTCTTTCATTTATACAGCAAAAGACTGAAAAAATCCTCTAGAAAAGTTTTTTTTTTCATTATCGTTGGCACTACTTCCGGTCTTTTTCCCGGGATTAGGTGATCCGTTAACATCTCAAAATCTCGGATAATTTTATGGTTTGTTTTTGCTTCTGCTGGTGTTATTATTGCTGTTGTTGTTTATGGTGCAGTTTTTTGATATTTTATTTTTGTTGGCTCTGCATCAGTGTTTTGAAAATCACTTGTCTAATTATTCAAATGATTAAAGCAATAAAGCAGAAGAGACCCGTTTTAAACAATTCTTGATTAAATTTAATGTAATAAAGTTTGGCATTCTCGAAATAATTGCTATGTATCCAACTAACTAATAAATTTATTATGTATATTTTCGGATTCATAATTCTTATCTTTTGCAAAATTTTACGACCAAAGTTAGAGATTTATACAGGATGCATCAATAAATGGTAAAAATTATCTATTCTCCGTTACTTTCCCTTTGTTTTTCTTTTTTTTCAGAGAGAAAAGTTACCGGCATTGATAAAAGTGTCTACACACCATAAGTGTTAATCTTTAAATCATTTTACGATATTTACTGGTCAAAACTTGCAAATATCTTCCATGATTGTAGCAAATATGACCGTCCGTAAAACAAAATAATGATTGCATTTTTCTTCTGTCTTTCTTACAGCCTGTCTATTTTCCTCTTCTTTCATTCACTTCCTATATATATATATATATATATATGTATATATATATATATATATATATATATATATATATATATATGTGTGTGTGTGTGTGTGTGTGTGTGTGTGTGTGTCTTTAATTTTCATTTTTCTGACCTTATCTCTTCACCCACGCAGTTTATTTCTGTAAATCGAAAAGTGGCATTCTCTATCTTCCATTTATTTATTTATTGTTCCCTTTTTAAATCGCGTATCTTTTACTTTAGACTATTTATTTCTCTGCCACTAAAACACAATAAACTAACAATTTATCATTCTTCCTTCCTACCTTTTTTCTGTCAATATATTTTCACTCTTTTAAATCCATCTCTCTCTCTTTCTCTCTCTCTCTCTGCTTTTTTCACTACCCTTCTTTTCACTTTTTTCGAGATCTTAGCTTTCAATTTAACTTTCTTCTTGTCTCTTGGATACGTACACTCAAGGGTGCCCTCAAGTACTTGGTGACTGTTTGTTATGCCCCCCATTGTACTTTTTCACAGATCACTACGCTCCTTTTGTTTTATGAGATTGTTAGAAAATGACAGTTTGTAAATAAAATATCATAGAAATATGCTGTTTGTTTTAGATTTCCCTCAAAAACAAATACTACACATCAGGGTACAGTTATTTCTTCATCTAATGCTACTAAGCAAGAAAGAAGAAAGATTTCTTTATTATTTTGATACATAAATTATGGATTAAATTCACAAAAAACTTAAATAAAAAAATAAAAAAAAAACATGCGCTTATATTACGTTCGCTTCTTTAATATATTTTGTGAAAAAATCTGTTCATGGATTATTATTTTACTGGGTAATTCCAAGTGTCCTCAAGTCACCAGGACGCTTCTCAGTATTCTGGCCGATCTTAATAATGTTGTAGTCTTCACTTCTCCGCTGACTTCTAAATCTTCCAGTCCCCTTACCAATCTTTTGGGAATTGTTCTGAGTGTACCAATTGCAATTGGTATCATCGTCATCTTTATGTTTCATAGCTTTTTTTTTTTTAGTTTTCTACCAATGTTTAGATATTATCGGTCTTACAAATAGTAATGGTGATAGCGCATTTCCCTGGAAGGTTCCTGTCAGGATTTTCACCTCAGCTAAGCTTTTTCCTCCTGCATTTAGTTCTACTCACCATTTTTTCTTGGTATTCTCGATAAACTTTATAACTTCGCAGGATATCTTGCAATTTGGATTCTATTATCCAATAACTTTTGCTGGACCATACTAAGATTTGTCCGTCTCGTTTTGCCCACCTTGAGGGTGTATTGCTCAATGTATAATAGGTTTCCTATTCCTATGGTTCCCTTGCAGCATCCTTTCAGCTCCTCGGTGAACAGTCAAAGGTTAATTAGCGGATCCTAAATCTCTTCCCTTATTTGTGCAGTTAATATTTTCTATATCATTGACAGGCATGTTATGGGTCTGTATTTGTTGGGGGGATCTTTTCTTATTTTTTTTCTGTGTTGTTTGGGAATTTGGAGTTTCCACCAAAATTTTGCTGTTTTTTTCAGTTAGAGTTTTCTTGCTTTTCAGTATTTGGTGTGTAAATCGTAGTTTTAGGGTTTTGTTGCCATGATTCCCTAATAAGTTTTTTTGCATTTCGAATATTTCAAAGTCAGAAAACCAACCTTTCTTTATATTCCTGATAACTTAGTCAGCAAATCCTTGGCCTGTCGGAAATTGAGCGCATTATTCTTTTTATCATCATTATTTGCTCTCTATTGAGAGATTTTCACACCAGCGTTAACTGATGGTTTCTCACTGGAGTTTGAGTAACAGCAAGTTTTATCAAGTCTCCAGGACTCTTCTCAGTATTTTGGCCGATATCAGTAATGAAGTTGTTTGGATGCTCTCCACTCGTCCTCCAGTCCTTGTACTAAACCTTTGGTGACTGTACCAAGAGCACCAATTACAATTGGTATTATCGTTACTTTCAAGTTCCACAGCTTTTTCAATTCCCTAGCAAGGTCGAGCTACTTATCCCTCTTTTCACATTCTTTTAATTTCACTATGTGGTCTGTCGGGATAGCGAAGTCCTCAATTCTGCAAGTTCTCTTTTTTTTTTTTTTTGTTGTTGATTATTATAAGATCTGGTCGTCTGGCCGAGATTTGGTGATCCGTTTGTATTTCAAAATCCCAGAGAAGTTTATCTCATTCTCTAGGACAGATTATTGTTTGTGCATTATTATAATTATTATTATTATTATTATTATTATTATTATTATTATCTTACTTCTTTGAGTGCTTTTTCACACCAGCTTTAGCTGATAGTGTTTTATTTAACTTCACGTTTCCTTATGTCTCCAGGACTTTTCCCAATGTTCTGACTAATCTGTATAATGCCATAATCTGAATAGTATCCACTTGTCATCCAATCCATTTATCAACCCTTCGGCCATTGTTCTAAGCATTGCCAGTTACAATTGATATCACTGTTGCTTTCATATTCCAATCGATTTAGTCCTCCGGCAAAGTGTAAGTACCTCTCTCTTATTATTTATATATTTATTTATTTAATTAGTTTCTTTGTTTGTTATTACTCGCCCCCTTGTACATTAACAAATAAACAACTAAATGTAATGAAACAGTAGAGATTATTGTTCAGTTTATTTTCATCATTTAATGAAAAAATGCCGGAAATTTTATTAAAATCCAATATTTTTTCTTTTGTTTGATTATATTAATCGACAAAATGTCACTTTTTTATTTTTTTTAGTTGAAAACTTGCTCAACATGTTGTTCGATACAATAAATAATTACCTCCCTTGGATAACAGACATCTCCGTTGGGGACTTCCTTGGATGTTACATGGCTGTTTCCGAAATCCATTCTCGACCTCTTTTTTCTATTTTCTATTTATTTTACTCATTTTTCTCTCCCAATCTTCTTTCCTTTCTTTATTATTTTTTCTGTCTTCCTTCAAATCCGCTGAAGCAGGCGATAAACTTTGAATGTTATGTAAAATAAATGGTTTAATAATTGATTATATTCTTTTTTGTCTCTTAGTTATATTAATTATTTTATTGTTTAATATGGTAACATTTTTGATGGGTTAGAGATATTCTAGTGGAAGTGTTCTTATTGAAGTCAATTGGTACACACTGGCACGCACGCGTGAAAGGATGCAACAATCACCCATTGTCGTTATAAGGTTTCGGGACAGGAAAAAAAAGCTAAACGAAGCTGGGGCATATCAAGTTTGATTGAAATTAAATTAGGCTAATCATGCAATGATTTAGTAAGATGACGTCACACCGAGGACTGATGAAATAGCTAATTTTTGGAAAATGTGAAAAATAAATGATTTGAAAATAGTTCGGTTGAGTTCAGTTGAGCTTTGAAGTCAATTGGGGTTAGACGTTGGTACGATTCGGTCAGGGTCGGTGGGGGTGTCTCTGGTGTCAGCCAAGCAAGGATTTGTTCATATACCCTTAGGATGTCTTCCTCTCTGTTGTGAGACTGAAACTTACCTGCATAATGGACTCTTCCACCTCTATATTACTAACGAAGTAATACCCTAATACCATAGCAGTATAAGCAGTAGTACTGGAAATACGAATACCAATATTGGACACTATCCTTTGTAACTTTTGTTAATATATGTTTCTTACCTCTAAACCGTGTTCCGTCTTTTCCTTCTGTGTACCGACTTTGGGTTCACATCACTCTCCCTCATATTTCATCGACTACAAAGTAAAAAATTGCAGTTCAGAATTAAGAATTTTCGCATTCCGAGATATTTGAGTAGCTTATTGGTTTTTGAAGAAGAGTGTAACATTCGAATATTGAAGATGACACCATGGTGATACAGTAAGCATTAACGCTTCCACCTCGCTCCTTCCATTCTTTTTTTCTTATTATACGAGGGTGAGACAAACATTTTGCAAAATTTTAGGAGGTTCTAATTTAAGCTGCATTTATCATGTGACTGAATCATCGGCGGGGGTTGGTAGTATTACAAGAATTGTGCCCTGATACGCTGTGCATTGCTTTATTCTGTGCGAAATTTGAAAGCTGTTCTGATGAACGTGCAGAGTTACTTGATTCGATAACTGAAGTTTTACGAGTTTGATCTGAGAAATAACGCCGCCAAAGTATCCAAAGACATTTTTGAATAAAATGTGAAGTCGGAGTTGTTCAAAGCGTAGTTACCAGAAGGTTCAAGAGATTTAACTCATTTAGATGACGGTCAATGATCAGACAATATCCGATAGACATAGAACGTAAATTCTGTTCGTCGGTTCTGAACTATCCAGGAAAATCAACGTGAGTATTTTTCTGGGGGAATATGTGGCATTTTCAGCATCTCACTATCCTCTGTGATTGGTTACGTCAAGACATCGGCAAATGTTGGCGAATTGTATCTCACGTTACCAAAATGTAACAAAACTGTTGACTCAGCACAATAGTTGCTCTTTCTTTATAACACTTTCGTCCGTGTCTTATTATATAAATATTATAGTTAATAATAGGAAATTCCAAAGGTTATGATGATTATATGCAGACCGCTGCTACTGATAATAATGGATATAATCGAAAATAGCGAAATACCATTGGTATTAAACCAAAAAAAAAAACCGAAAAAAGCACTTTAATAGAAATATTTTTAATTCCTTTTCCCACAATATATTTAATACATTATCACCTGTGTACAGTCATTGTGTTTATTCTCATGCCAAACAAAATATTCTATGGGTATAAAAATATTTACTGTAATAAATAAAATAAAGCAAATAATAAAACTAAGCTTAAACTATTTTTGAGCTGAGACCCGAAAGAAACTGAACACTTAAAACAGTGTGTCAATGACACTTTTTAGCGGGCTCAGAAAAGAAGAGTTGCATGGTAACGAAAAGCAGCGTATTAGTGTGAATTTCTGTTTCAGATTAGGAAAAAAACTTTTATAGAGACCTTTCTAATGTTTCAAAAGGTTTACAAAGAGGATTGTTTAAGCCGTGTGGTATGACACGAGAGGTAGCTGCGTTTAAAATCGAAATGAACACGCTAACGAAAACTAGAATCAAGAGAAAGAATACATCTACCAAACACAGAAGTCACATTGACTTCGGGTTACGTCAGGGTGCGATTCTCGTTAAGTGATTAAGTGCTGGTTCAGTACTCAGACGGGTGACAACATAGTAATAGTCGCTATCGTAAACAACCAGAGGCCAATGGGATGAAAGAAAGTAGAGTGAATAAAATAAAAAACACTGAAACCACCAGGATGCATAATTGTAAAGAATCGTCTCGGAATTTTAAAATTATACTTTAAAAGTATCAAACATCAGTTCAACTAAAGAAATAGTTGGGCCTATAAAATGTTGTTCTTCTTTAGAGAGACAAACGTTATTCAGGGTTCACATCCGAAAACTATATATGATTCTCCAATTAATAATATATAGAGAGAGTATAACGAAAAGTAAGAGTGCATGTGACACAAGATAAATTTTAAACCGAGTAAAGACAGCTGAAATTCAGAGTTTTCCTTCTACTAAGGTTTGGTTTCTTTGTTTAATGGCATATCAACCTTTGTAGGTTATTTAATGCCGAAGCTATTCTTGAAAAACAGTAGTAGTACTATTTAACCCATAGCTGGGAGGATAAGGGTGTTCATACCTTTCCCACGGGTATTTGTCCGAAAGTGAACGTAATAGCGCGACTGGTGTACGAACTCGCTTACTACGATTCCACAGTCCATCGCTTAAAACCATTACACCACGAGGACGTTCCCCCTCCTTCTACTAATGTCACTTAAGCCAGGCTAAAGAACTTATTCGACGCCACTATTTATCTATTGGTAGTGGAAAATAGATGGATGAAAATCTCTTCGAACGACATCAGCGTGGACTAAAACTTCCAATAATTCGTCCAGGATTTGAAATCGGATCACAGATTCCACTTTCAACAATCATTTCCTTTACGCTAATTGACCAAAAACTTGAAAATATACAGGATTTATCACTCGTGTGGTTTCTCTCATTTTTAAAAACAAAAAATATTTTTCTTGCAAACAAATAATTTCAAGAAGAATGTCGATGATATTGTAAAGGAATAGGAAAAATCATATCAAAAATATTGACAAATACACGGATATTACTCCAAGTAATTTAGTATGGTCCCTTCTTAAATAAAAAAGAAGACGAAAATTTGTATTTTTTCGAGAACATTAAACAATGTGAATAAAGTTTTACATCTCAGAGACGATGTTGATAAAGGCTACGTAGGAGAAAAGAGAAAAGGGCGTAATCAGCATTGTATATCGTATCAGTTCAGCTAGGAAAGAAAATTTTTATTAGAAAAGACAAAATAAAGAGAGAATAATTAAGAGAACCACACAGTACCATATACAAAAGAAAATAAATGTTCACAGTTTCAAACATCGGGAATTTGCTTAAAAAGTTTAGAAATATATAAAAAGACCATTAACAGTCCGAAAGGACGAACAATCTCTTAGTAATTCAAGCAGATTAACCTAAAAAACATGAAAATACCAGATAAATTTGTAGCAAACCGAAATTTTGAATACTCTATCCCAAAGTGTTTAAACCTAAAAGTCCAAAACATTTGATAATCATGAGAAGTAATAAGTAAAAAGTGTTGACTATGGACTTTTTTTTATATCATTCACTCAGATTCTCATTGACGTGCCAATTTAAAAGAGATTAAATGATAATGTGCACTCGTTGTTAGATTTTCTTGATTATTTACTGATAGTAATAAAAATAATGCAGAGTGGATGGATAAAGACAATGTAGATGAAGAAAATAAAGAAAAGCAACTGAATGCGCAAAAATATTAGAGGATCAACGAAGTCAGATTAAGAGATAAAGAAAACAAAACGATGATGATAATCTATATCATGACGTTGCAAAAGACACAAATCTTTACGAGGTTATTCAGCGCAATATCAGTGAATGCTATAACTTGAAGAAAAATCAATTCAAAATAAATTCGCATAATAATAATAGCGCCATTGGCCTAAGGAGTAGAGTGTTCACCAATGGTCTGGGAGACTTGGGTTCAATCTCAAGTCAAGTCATACCAAAGACTCAAAAATGGTACTCAATGTCACCTTGCTTAACAATCAGCATTACAACGTAAAAATGAAAGTAAAGTGGACCAATCCATAGTATTGGGTAGACCCTCTTCTACACCTCGGTGAAGTAGCTATTTAGAAGGGAACCTTCGTGCACCCTCGACTAAGGTCACCAACTTTAATTCATTTAGCAGGAATAGAAATGGTAAACAGATAATCTAATATCGGCTTGATGACCAGACCTAGTGATTGCCAACAGAAAAAAATATAAACTACTTTACAGTAGACGATGCAGTGGATGTAGACCACTGCGTAAAAATAAAAGAAAGTGAAAAGAGCGAGAAGTACAGAGACCTTGCTAGAGAACATGAAGATGACGGTGATACCAAACTGTAATTCGTGCGCTGAGAATGATCCTAAAAGGCTTCGTTAGGGGATTGGAAGATTTAGAAATCAGAGAACAAGTGGAAACCATCCGTACCATAGCATTATGAAGATCGGCCTAAATACTAAGAAAAGTCCTGCAAACTTGAGAAGACTTGCTGTCACTCAGACTTCTGGGAAAACCATCAGCTAATGCTAGTGTGAAAAACAATCAAAGGAGTAAAATATTAGTAGAAATAATAGTTGTTGTAATGTAGTGACTGTGTCACACTCACAGTGATGATAATAACATATTTTAATGGTTGAATGTTTGATGAACTGATATAGAATTAGGAGTAGATTGTTTTTTATCTGAAATTCTAATGTTCTGAAAGTGTTAGATAAATATCAAGCTTCTACTAGCTGTAGAAGTTTCAACGTAATAAAAAAACGTTTGTTGTGTGCAATAATCAAAGTAATGTAATTAAATAGTCAACATCTCAATAGACAAACATAAAATTAAAAAAAAAGATTTTAAAATGTATTAATGCCTTCCTTAAGTAATGATAACTTCATATAAACTATATGTATTTTCCTTATTTTTTTTTAGATTTAATCAACATGTTTTTATGAACACTTATCATAAACATTCAAGTTACATTTTACTAGGAACAATCAAAACGGAAAAATTCAGAAGTGAAGCCTAATTGTCCAAAATTACTTTATTTTATTTTACTTTTATTTTTATATTCTCTTCAGTTGATTAAATTTCCCTTTCTTTTTTGAAACGTCTGTCAGTTTTCAATCAGAAATTGAATTCAGGTACCTTTCGGATATATATTCATATATTCCATGAATTTAATAGCTGACTTCCTTGACATAAAGTATCAAATTACAAGACCCCAGGCCTTGATAGGATCACTGAATTCTGGTTTTCAAAAATCACATCTATCCACAAAAAGTTAGCTTAGCAACTATGAGGATCATTAAATAAGTTTCCAGACATTTTTCGTATAGGCACTTTTAGTGATGTTACACATATGAAACTCTAAAAGTATATTCCTCCAGCTGCAATGCACTTGTTGTACGGTTCCAGTAACTTCTGGAAAGCACCATGGAAGTCCTCTTGTGTGAGCGTGTCAATGACCTTCGTCACAGCCTCTTTCATCTCCTCGATTGTCTCATAACGACAGCCTCTGAGCTTAGGGAATAACCAAATGTCACTGGGAGCAATGTCTGGTCTATAGGGAGGGAGAGGAACTGTCTTGATGCCCATATTGGTCAAGCAGTCTGTGACAAGGATGGGGTTGTTGACGGGTGCATTGTCCTGGTGGAAATGCCACTGACCCGATTTGAAGAGTGCCGGCCTCTTCCGACGGAATCTCTTCCTGAACTCCCTGAAAAACTCACAATTTCAATTCCAGCTGTAGCTTTTCATTTGAATCTGAAATCATAAAAATTGGTATGTCATCTGAAAAGATATATAGCAATAACATACTGAATTTTCTAGAGTCTAAGACAATTTTAAATTCGTGTACAAAAAAGTCTGGAACGTTATTGAATTCACCACGTACATCCTTACCTACTGGACGTCACAAGAATACGGAAATGGATGAGATACTGGATACTATTCTGATCTCAAAAGACCTCCCCAAAAGGAACCAACCCTAGATCCTCCAGACTGAAAACGTTTTTTCCATTGATTTTCAAGATCCTAACACTACAAAAAAAAAGAGATATACCCCTCGCTTAAATGTGTCTTTGCCCAAACTTTGGCGAAAAATGAAGCCATCGCAAGAATAGACTAAGAAAAGGCATATGGTAATGTCCCACAAACTTCGACAGTAATATATCTTAAAATGTTCAAAATATCAGCATAAATTATTTACTTCATTATTAACCTTATGGATGAATTTACAGCAGGTGGACAAAACATGACAAATCTTAGAATACAAAGAGGTATCTTGCAGAGAGAGGTATCTTAGAATTTCAGTTTGTTGTAACAATGATACACTGAAATGCATACTAAGAAAATAAAGAGGTTACATATCTATAAAGTCATAGGAAACAATATACTACCTCCTCTACATAGCTAATGTAAAGATATTTCTGTAATACCACGGTTCTAAATAGTCTATGGTTGTAGCCCTACTGCATCCGTCCCAGTTGGACTTAGTGGAGAACGTACCGGGAAAAAAGTGAGGAAGGCAAAATGCTGTCTGTAGGTTCCGTTGGTACGAAGGTTTATTTGCTACAACACATTATTAGCAGGAGTCCGAAAAGAGAGAAACAGAGTATGAAATGCGTCAACTGCTTTAGATCGTGAATAAATGATCGGATGAACAAAACAATCTAGACAAGAAAATGGAAAAAAACTGCATGGATACTATAATCTCAAACTTAGGAATTGCACATTGGATGACCTGAAAAACAGCCAAGAATGGGAAGCCTCCAGTGGGAAACAGAATCTCTATTGATAGTAGCACAGGCTAACCCTAAAAAATGATTACACCAAATTGATAATACCCAGAGAAATAGCGAGTGTTGGTTTTGAGGAGACAACGATGAAACTGTGTGTCATTTCCTACCCGAGCGCAGTGGTTGGTAAATATGATATCTCTGTGAAAAAGCCCCAATTAAAACTGTTAGTTAAACTCTCATAGAATGAAAATAATATTATCAAAATTGAAGAAATGTGGAGTTGCTGAAGCGAATAAATGTGTAGAAATCTTAGCCGTGTTTGTACTATTGTAACAGCTTAACTCATCGATTCGTAGAAAACAGAAACAGATACTGTGTTCAAAGATTTATTGGCCTTCAGTTAATACTTTGTTGATGTTAGTGAATCTATTCTACATGTAACACTATCATAGTGTTACAAAATGACTGGCGATATCAAATTAAATACTTAGGACTAATTGAGATAATTATGCTGAAGATTAGTTATAGTATTTTGGTAAGGTAGTGTAGAAAAATATGATAATAATAAAAATAATGTATTCGCACCTGGCGACACCATGCGCAAGAAGGAGCCAAAGTGACAAGGACAGCAATATTGTTTACTGAAGGGTCGAATCGGCCGATCTGGCTTTTGATTGACGGGATAGAAAAAACAAAATTGTCAGCAGAGAGCGAATCTACGGATAATTACGGCCGAAAGCCTGACACAAGGCCATTAATACAACATTAGAATAATATTGGATTTTGTTGTATACTCATATGCAGATACATGCAGAAACATAACGACGCAATAAAGCCGAGCGACACAGTTCTTTAGAAAAATATACCTCTCACTTTATTGAATGGGTTGTGTGTGAGAGGGAGCTGGAGACCGAACAGAACTGCAACATACTGACCCCTATTCTTCTGACCATAACTGCGTTTCTTTCCCGTTATCATGGGCTGCTCTACTGGGGGCCTGGGGGCCCAGCCTCTCTGGGTGCTGGTTCCTCTACCGCATCTTATCTCCAACTCGGCTGATCCCCAACTGCTGACTTCCTCTCTTCACCCGGGTTATATAGTGATTTGACGCCAACTCTTTCAACCCGTCCACGGTCAAGGTTATAATATCCTGATATTCCACGACCGGATGCACCTGTTATTCATACAGGTGCATTTCCTATTTTGACAGCCCGGCTGGGTCGGAGGTCAATATGCAGCAGTGTCTCACCAATCAAAGAAAATCGTGGTGGAGCTTTTCCCTCCTGCCAAAGACGTGCAATGCAGATCCATAATTTTTTATTGGCTATACGGTTAAACACGGGACTTGGGGTAAGGTTTCTTTACCCACCTACCCCGATGATTGCCTTCTGGGGCCATCGGTCCAGCGTTTCTATCCCGAAAAGGGAATAGGAAGATTGAAAGCTGGTTCCGCACACCGAAGACATGAAGCCCTTGCCATCCTCTTCGCCACCACTGCTGCTTTATCCAGAGTCGTCAACTTGACCCTCCCAAGCAACATTAATTTGCTTAAAACGGACTCGAGGCTAAATGTTATTGCCAGTCAACTTATCTCCGCACTAAAACCCTTTGTTGTTGTTGTTGTTCATGACTTATTTTAATCGTTGTATAATGAATAAATGCTGTTATTTACAACTGTTAGCAAGCGTTCCTGACGTATTGAAGTAGTTGACCAGCTAACAGCACTGGTAAAGTTGGCTGTCTATCGACCCAGCCAGAACCAAGAGAAGTCCGAACATTCTCGTGGGTCGAACAGAGCAAGGTGGACACAGAAATCTGGACAAGCAGATCCACCAGAAACTTCGACCTATAAGTAGGTTGCAGCGCGACATGCACTTATAGGGTCACATATGAACAGATTTGATATGATTGATTCGGAAAGAAAATGGTTGCTGCTCAAGTAAACCACGGGTAAAAACAGGACTTAAAATCAGCTGGTGAGTGATTTCACGAGTCATTTCATTCTCATACATTAATAATTATATATATATATATATATATATATATATATATATATATATATTGACATGAAGGGAAACGAGAGATATAATAAAAGATTCCAAAATCAGATACTATTGTTCGTACATAAATGTTACTCTAATATTGTGCTGTAAACGAACAACGTCCGATGTTGCACTGAGAATGTTACACTGAATTACTGATAACAGTCCTTTGACCGCAAGACTATGCTGGATACCAAGGAGGTGACGGCTTTTTTTGTGATTGACCCCTATTTTCTTTTAGAATTGCGGATGTATATTTCATTTGTAATTTGATAAAAAAAGATTATAGCAATAACCTTAATGGAATATTAAGAATATCCTCATGTCTTCGAATGATTATTTGAAAATTGTTCGGAAGACCCTTTTTAACATGCCGTGTGAAGTTCGAGGGTAGCATAATAAGAAATACTCATGTTTCCAAAAGTAAATATAATGCTGTTTCTTCTTCATTGGAAGAGCCATGTACGTTTTGTGGGTGGCACGCTAGATATTATTCTTCCGAGTCGCGACGATTGTTCAAAAGAAGCGAAACGTTATAACGCCCACTTTCCTTCTCATAACACATTTCTTCTTGGATTACCTTGTTTATCAATTTCTCTCTCTCTCTCTCTCTCTATATATATATATATATATATATATATATATATATATATAATAGGATTCGTGGTGTAATGTTTATCGCCGTAATGAATGGACCAGGTAAACTGCGTTTGGTCCAGTTTGTTTACTGTTCAAATTGCACTAATTCACTTGGGAAAATGTCGATCAAGTTATCAGTAAAGTAGGATAGACTGAGCTCTTTAACCTTGGTATAGTAACCGGTTAAGAGAGGAAATACTCGGAATTAAACTAGTCAAAAGTAGGATTTAATGTTGACCTTCTCTCATCGTATTAATGAGGAGTAGTATATATATATATATATATATATATATATATGTGTGTGTGTGTGTGTGTGTGTGTGTGTGTGTGTAAACTGTTTATGGAGGGAAACTTCAACTCTCTCTTGTGGCTGCATGTTTAAGCGAACTCTTTCACGAAAGAAAGGAGTAGAGAGAAAGGTAAAAAAGAACAGCTTTAAAAACATAAAGAGGAGAAAAGAAAGAGAAACTCTCAAATTAGTTTAAAAAGGAGGACTCATTTAAGAGGGAAAATAATTGGAAAGTTTCACTAAATAAGTAATAAGGCATTAAGTATAAATGTTAGCGTAAGAAATTAAATGAATAAGTGACGAAAAAACTGGTCGGGCTGACATCAGCGATTGCGTAATTAATTTTCTTTTTTCATTTCCGGTCAGACCCCTAATGACACTTATTTGTTTCAGCTTATTCGACAATATGTCTTGGGACAAAATTGATACTATTTCTCCCTCTTTGCTAATACTAACCGAATCACTCGTGAGCTGAAATGCTTTTAAGTTAACCAATATAAGTTGGCGAACTAAGTCGAGAGTGACGCGAAGGCTCCCTTTTAGATAACTACAACACCGAGATGTAGGGGAGGGCACTGTTCCAATCCCTGGATTGCACCACTTTACCCTTGATCTGCTCCTTATAATACTGAATGTTAAGCAATGCTTCATCAAGTACCAGTTTTTGAGTCTTTGGTATGACTCGACCTGGGATTGAATCCTGGGTTACTATGTTAAACTAGTACATGGCAGACTCTTTTCGAGGGCTATTTCATTTGAGTAAATAAAACAGTTAGTAAAGAAATGAATAGATCTGAAAAAGTGAAACAAATATATCATAAAGGCGAAAGTTGTATTAGATAAATCATACCTGAGGGTACAAATAAATCAGAACCTGAAGTAAACGAGGAAACTATCATAGATTGGTCTTCTGAAATTGAATAGACCGACGAGAACCATTAGTTAATATCTGGTAAGTAACTTAAAATCTCACAGATAGCAATAGAAATTTTTTAAAAACTAACCACTGGACCAAAGAGTCACATTGAAATACAAATGGATCAATAAAATTCTGCTTACAACAAATTTGCTTGATGAATTTAACGAAATGTTTACTAATTCTTTTCTGGACTTTAAAGCCATATAAGAGTATAGATTAGCAATAACTTATTTATTTAATCTTGTACTTCCTAATTAAATATATATATATATAGTATTATTCGGTACATTTATAGATATAAATATTCTTTCTCCCATGAACATCTGAAACACCAAGCAGCCCTAAGTAAGCATTTTTGGAGTTTGAAAAATAAAGATTTAACCCCTGGATTCAATGGTCCATATTAAACAGGTCAAATACCCCAAAATGTTTTAATAGTAGATGTAGTCTATGCCTAGAGGAAAAAATACAAGTAATGATATACCCTCCCTGAAAAAAGTGTTAAATAAGAGATGTGAATTAATAGCTAAATGTAGATATAGGAGTAAATTTATACTGTAGAAAAATTATCATAGATAATGTTTTTAAAAACAAAGGATTAAATTGAGATTTAAGGTAAATGATTAAAAATAAAATAAAATAAAATAAATGTGAAGAAACCATATCATATATACGTGCAATTCAATAAAAGGGTAACTGAATTAATGAGCTCGAAAATAAAATAAAATTTTTAAAAAATCAGTTTTAATTTTGAATCTTGAATTTAATTTAAGTGTTACTGTATCCTTACGTAAAGTTATCAAATAAAGTTATGTTATCTAAATTAGTATTAAATCTGGAGTTTTAAGTCGAAAATTAATTAGAATTTTTAAAAATAAAAAAAATTAATTTACTATAATTCCAACCGGCAATAAAAAAAAGAACGAAAGTGGTCTAAATGAGGAAAAAAACTCTTCACCCCTCTTCTATCCTTGTCACCCTTCTTTCCTGTGTCTATTCTGAATTATTTTATCCATAAGATCTGAAGATGTCCTGGTAATATTTTTTCGTTTTTTTTATTCATATCAAAAACATATAAAAGGATGGAAAGAAATGTATAATCCTAACGTGACCGGTTTTGTTTTTTCTTAAAGAATACATACATACATATATATATATATATATATATATATATATAATATTGAAAAAGTCGAATACTCCAAAATGCTCTGATAGTAGATATAATCAGTGCCTAGAAAAAATATATAATGATATACCCACTCGCTGAAAAATTATAAAATCAGCGATGAGAATTAATAGCGAGATGTAGATATAGGAATAAATTTAAACTATAGACCAATATCATATATAATGTTTAATTAACTAAAATATATAATTAATTTGAGATTTAAGGAGAAATGAATTAAATTTAAAAAATGGTAAGATACCATGTGATGTTTATATACTTTTCAATGGAAAGGTAACTGAATTAAAATTTTAATTTTCAATTTTGAATTTAATTTAAGATAAGTATTACTGCAATTCTTACGTAAGATTATTAAGGAATGTTGTACTTCCCTTAACTATTATTAAATATGGAGTTTTACGTTTGAATGTTTTAAGAATTTAAATATTAAAAAAATAATTTAATGTGATTCCAACTGGTAATAAAAAAATTTAAAAAATGAAAACCGGAATTTGGCGAAATGGGGAGGAAACTCTTCACCCTTCTTCTACCCCCTCCCACCCTTCCTATCTGTGTTTATTCTGACTAATTATTTCATCCATTAGATCTGAAGATGTTCTGTTATTTTTTGTGTTATTGATTCATATCAATACCAATAACAGGATGGAAATAAATTTATAATCCTAATGTGACCGGTTTTTATTTTTCTTAAAGATATATACATATGCGTGTGTGTGTGTGAGTGTGTGTGCGTGCTTGTGTGTGTGTGTGTGTGTGTGTGTGTGTGTGATTCCCTTGGTATAGGTACGTCTAAAGTGCTTAATAAAACATACACTACCATGACCTGAAATTTGGTTATAAATCAATGAATGGTAAATGTGCTCCTTACTTCATTCTTGAAACAAGCTTTTCAAAAAATCAGGAGAAAGAGGCCACATAAATGAACCTCCACTACAGAATGAAATGACAAAGACGAATGAATAAATCGGAATTTGTGTATTCGAAAAGACAATCTACAAGATCACTTAACCCATTTGTAAGGATGTTGCCTTTGGCTTAATAGTGTTGATGCACTCTGCATCAAAACCAATTTTAACTCAGTACTTCTTATTGCACTGAGTGGAAGGTGTAATATTTTCACCAGCGGCAGCTGGTCAGTGGAAGCTAGTTGTCAGCTAGTGAGGGAAAATCAGAACTCGTTTTAGCGTTTGAAACTTTGCTGTTTATTCTTTCTCCGTTCACTCTCTGAGGCCATGAAAGCCGGAAGAAATGAACTACGGGCACCAAGTACCGTGTAAGCTTTTCCGTTCTTTTAATGAGCCGTCTATTCTGATGTCTTTGACTCGTTCTTCGTTCTCTTTTAACGTAAAAGTATTGCCTGTTTACATCAGCCACCAAAAGAGTAAAAAAGTGGTACAGTATTCACCAATGGTCCGGGAGACCTGGATACAATCCCAGGTCGAATCATACCAAAGATTCAAAATGTTACTTGATTCCTCCTTCGTTAACACTCAGCATTATAAGGTACGGATCAAGAGTAAGTAGTGCAATCCATGGAAAGGAGTAGCTCCCGCCTCTACACCTTGGTGAAGAAGCTATAGAAAAGGAACCTTCTGATCACCCTCGACTACGGTCGACCAATAACAAAAACAATACCTGACAGCGTAAATTATAAAAGAACAAAAGTTAATACGAAATGCGTTAAATTTCTGAGCTGACATTAAGTCGCCGAAATTGCTGAGCGGTATGTTTTCGGTCTAACGAAAAATTAGTTGGGTTTCGATCCCTGCTTGAAGCGTCCTGCGTTTCTAACCACACTGAAGAGTTGTGATACAAAGAAACAGTCTCTCTGTGAATGACAATATATATATATATATATATATATGTGTGTGTGTAGAGTAAGCTTTACTGAACACCCCACTCTCAATTCCGCTTGAGTTTTGTGAAATCTCCTGGTCCCCTCATCATTTAAACGTGATTAATTCATTTTGGAGAGCAAGATAAAGGGTATCTTGCTACACCGAGTAGAGACAATTAATTGTCTTTCAACTGCTGACATTTTTGATTACCCCTTCATTTGAACCTCAGTACAATTTGCTTACAATGCTACATAGGATATAACTAGCCTTACTTCGGCGTAGAACAAGAAATGGTCCCCGGGCAATTTTGTCATTAATCATTGGTCCCTCTTACACTAACTCCACAATATGTCACCTTTGGAAGGTAGTTAAATACAGCATCAAGCCTCATCTATCTGATCAACCACAAGGGTGTATGGTATTATATCACATCAATATTCACATGTTCTCCTCTCTGTCCGTGATATTTTGGTAGGGCATGGATATGACAGACTCCATGACAGGATCTTCAAAAAAAGGAACAAAAGGGTTCGGTTGGAATAGTCCGAGTCTTACGTTTCTTCAGCAAATTTTCTATTTAGACACAGTTTTCGCGCATTAAACTAAGAATGTGTTACATATTATCCCTGATATTTTTGTTTAGGTTTAAGTATATTTGTTTAACGACGTATGAACCCCTTATAGGATTTTTTAATAACGAAATCCAATACACTTATTGTTTTTAAAAATTCTAACTACATTTTCAATATTCTAGTGATTTTTATATTGCATTCTATCATCAATTCTTTGCAGATCTATGATATCAAGCATTCCAATCTTATAGAGATAATGTTCTCTATAAGGTTTCAAGTTTTCCTCTCTAATATTGACATTTTTCACTGTCTAATGGTTTCAAAATAATCAGGTTTTCTGGATCAGTCTCATATCGGACAAGGGAGGAAAAATAGACGAAAGAACATGGGAATTGATGACACTGAATGAGGTCTTAAATATGAGATATGACATAAACAGACAATATGTGACTAGAAAAATGTGAATAAAGAGACTAAACGACATTGAAGATGACGTGGATGCATTGATACGAGGGATCGTGGACTACACCAAAATAAAACAAGAAAGATTAATTACAACAGCCAGTAAAAGCACTGACAAATTAAGACCAGAAAAACAACAAAAACTCGCAAATCGAAATGAGACGAAAAACAAATATATGCAGATTTCAAGTGACAAACTGAAAAAATTAAATCCGATAAGATTAAAATTAGCCACAAAACCTCAAGAGAAAATTAACAACTGAGTGAAAATAAAGAAATCAAATGAATAATCAAATACTTGGACATTGATAGAAAGCTGAAAAAGCTAACCAATATGAGGGTTAAGGCAATTTTAATTATTGGTGGTGCATACGAAATAGTCTCCAGGGGCCTGGAAAACGGACAAAAGAAACTTGAAGTAAGTAGGAGAATCGAAACCATTCCGACAATAGCATTGCTGATATCGGCTCGCATACTCAGAAAAGTCCTGGAGATCTGAAGAAATTTACCGTCTCTCAGACTCTAACGTTGGTGAGAAAAAAACCCAGGAGCAAACTTCCCTGGGATTTTGAGATATAGAAGGATCAACTCATCTCGGCCACACGGGCAGAACTTGTGATAGTAAAAAAAAAACCACAAACGAATTGTGAAAATAGCCGTTCTGGCTGACCACAAGTTAGAATTGAAAGAAAGTGAAACGAGATATAAGTACCTAATCTTTACAAGAGAGCTGAAAAAACCATGGAACATAAAAGTAATGGGGATACCAATCATAAATGGAGCCAAAGGACTGATGCACGGACTTAAAGACTTGGAAATAAGAGGATGGGTGAAGACAGTCCAAACGACAGTATTTTAAAAATCGACTAGAATAATTAGAATATTCTTGAAGATGTGAGGAGACTTGCAATCATTCAAAAACTAGTGGGAAACCATCAACAAACGCTTGTGTGAAAAACTCCCAAAAAAGAGAAGTATTAAAAATTATAATGATATAGAAAAGAGACATAAATGTTCCAGCACAAGATAACAAAACAGGAAAACAAACACTTCCCTACTAATAACGAGATTGCACGAGTGGACACCTCCCCCAAAAGAAAAAAAATTGTCACGTAATATTTTTTTCTTTTTTAAATGTATCTAGCTAAATTATCGAAGTTCATTGCATGTGTTTGTAATTTTCTGTATGCCTTGAGTATAATGATTGTATCTGAGAAGAAATAATGTCGGCATTGGGACAAGTGGCCTCGGAGGAAATGGTGGTGGATTGAGGATGGGGTAGGATGGACTGAATTGAAAGTGAAGAACAAAAAGTTAAAAAAAGAAAGTAGTCAGGATAGCCTGGCAGTCACATGAGGAAATTTTTCGATCAAATTTTTTTTAAGTGTTTCAGAGAGACCAAAATTATATAATACTCTTAAAAACTGGGGGAAACTCACAAAGATTGAATCAAAACTTACAACTCAGTGTTTAAGGAACAAAATACCAGTGACAAGTTAAAGAAAATAGTCCATTCTGGACTTTTTATGTTAAAACATAAAATATTCATGAGGGAAGTTATTTTTTAACCGCTCGAGAGATCTTCTATTTATTGAGTACTTGGTTACATCTGTGAAAATTGCGCAGATTTATACAAACCTTGAGTCATGTATAACCGTAATATACATTGAAAATTACAAATAGAAACATAACATTACGAAAGATCCAGACTACAAGTCATGGTGTCATCAGTAACCGGGGTTTCCTTCACAGCCAGCACGAGGGACCATGTTCTCATCCAGCGAATAAACGATGACCTAAGCAACCACACAAATCAGAAACACCAACGCAGAAAATGAACAAAGGAAGCCAACAAACTTGCACTTCACTGTTATTTTAGGAGCAACCCTAAACATATGGATTATAGAAAAGAATCATAGAAATCTGAGAATAATGCGCTAGATTTCAACCAACAAGCTCAAGACACGCTGATCAAGTTAGGACAATCATAAAGAGGTTAGTTTTCTGACCCCTAAATGTTAGAAATACCCCAACAAATAAATAGTAAATCAAGTCAACAAGACCCAAATACAATAATGGACGCAATAAATACTAGAAAATAAGAACCCCCTAACAAAACAAAAAGCATATTAGCATTAACTAAAACACTACAAATCCAAGCCACATCAAACAAAGACTAACATAAGAATAAGAAATGAAGAGAGAAATTATAAAATGTCTGAAAAAAGACAATATAACCATCGGTAAAAAACCAAGTCTGAATGAATAAAAGCCACGACAGGAATTATAAATAAATATCTCAACGAACAACATCAAAGCAAGAGTGGCATTTGTGTTCCCTTAAAGAACACAAGAAGAAAGAAAAAAAAAACCTGAATGGGAAATAAGACTGGAAACATAGATAAGAAATGATAAGAAAATTGATAAGACAATGGAAAACACGATGGGAGGAAAAGAGAAAAGCAACACAAGTAAATCAAACATTACAACCGGAGATAATAAATGAGAGGATACTGATGGAAGAAGGACAACTAAAAGGATATCAAGACAGGATAAAACAATAATGAAAAAAAAGGACATTACAAAAAATGGACAAAATTTCAACCAGCAAAGAGGGGAAGAATGCATCAAGATATAACAATAACTGCATGATGAAACCCAGAGAGGAATTTACCAGGAAAATGCACTATCGTTATTACTATTTGTAATTGCAATGATGCCTTTGAATCACGTACTTAGAAAATGTAGAGATAGAAACAAATTTCATAAACTGAAAGAAAATATCAACAACCTAATGTACATGGATAGCATCAAATTGTTTGCTAAAATGTGAAAGAATTGGTAACCCTGATACAGGCAATAACGATATAGGGATGGAATATGGCTTCGAAAAATGTGCTATACCAATAATAAAAACCAGAAATCGCCAAATGACAAAGAGAATAGAACTACCAAATCAAGAAAAAATAAGAACACTCGTATAAAAGTAAAATTACAAGTACTTGGTAATACCAGAACATGCAGATAGATATTAATGAAAAGATAAAAAAAGAATGCATCAGGAGAGCGAGAAACCTACGCGAAACAAAACAATATAGCTGAAATCTCACCAGAGGGATCAACACCTTGGTTATCCTTTTCGTAATATACTCGGGACCATTCTTAAAGTGGAGGAGGAATGAACTTCGACAAATGGACGAGAGCACAAGAAAAATCATGAGGATGTACCTGGCCTTATATCCCAGCGATGATATAGACAGACTATATGAGTCAAGAAAAGGAGGAAAAGGACTTGCTAGCATTCAAGATACCGCCAAGTCTTCAGGGCCTTTCTCAGTATTCTTAGTATACATCGATAAAACTTCTCAAAGACAATCAATCATGTAATAAGCGAATGCAGTAAATTAACACAAAAGGAGTATAAAGCTAGACACGACTTCGTGGGGAAGTTAAACCACTCTAAGTTGCGCGAAAAATTTAAATTTGATCATAAGAATAAGTGGTATATGCGCAAACCAGAAACCATCCTGGAGAATGAGATGCAAAAAATTCTCAGGGGTTTTGAGATACAAATGATCATCTAATCTCGGCCAGACGACCTTACCTAGTGATAATCAATAAAAAAAGTGAACCTGACGAACAGTGGAATTTGTCTTCTTGTCAGACTACAGAGTGAAAATAAAAGAAAACGAAAAGAGAAGATAAGTACGTAGACTTTTTTAAAGAACTAAAAAATATGGAACGTAAATTTTACGGCGATACCAATTGTGATAGGTACATTTTGGACAATCCACAAAGGATTGATAAAGGGATGGGAAGACTTGGAAGTAGAGGACAAGTGAAGACCCTCCAGACTACAGCATTATTATGCTCGGCCAGAATACTGAGGAGGGTCCTGAAGACTTGAGACTTGCTATCACTCAATATCCAGGGAGAAAACATCAGTTAACTCTGCTGTGAGGAATTCTCATAGGATTAAAGTAAGAAAGCCAAACCAAAAATGTAAATCATTGGATTGTGCTTTGAAAGAAAAATGACAGAGGTTAGTAGTCTTTTAACAAAACTGTATTTAAACGCATGTCAGCTGTTGTTTTTCCTCTAATGTAGAGTCTTTGCTAAATATTATGTGCTATTTAAATCCAAGGACGACACTTAACTTGCAGCTTATTCTTGCAGGTTTATAATTTTAAAATTTTATATTAAAAGCAAGTCAAATGCTTTTTTAGTTAGGGAGAAAACATTTTTTTTCTGTAATCCTGTCAACTATGTCTTTGAATCGATAAGTTAGTATAAAATTCGAATATGTTTAAGATTGCTAGTATAAGTAGAGATATGTTTTTTGGGAGGAGGAGAGATATTAAAATGACCAAAAGTAAAGACACATGGGTATCGCTATTATGTCTGTAAAACCACCCAACACAAAGGCCTCCAACGGACTTGAAAAGTGAAAGCCCAAGCAAAACCGTAAACCATTGACTTCTACTTTGAAAGAAGAATGACAGAGGTTAGTTGACTTTTAAGTAAATTGTCTTTAAACGCATGATATGTGTTACTTGTCCTCGAATGTAAAATTTTACTGGATATTATATGTAATTTAAATGAAAAGGTGACCCTTAACTTGCACCTTAGTTTTCTGGTTTATTATTTAAAAAGCAAGTTAAATGCCTTTTTATTTGGGGAAAAATTGTCTGGTATTGTGTGAATTGGGTCTTTGGATCGTCAAGTTAGTATAAATTCCAATATCTTCTAGATCACCAGGACCTGTAAATAAAGCTATGTTATATTGTGTCCGGAACCAGATATAAAAAAAGAAAGCAGTAAATCTTCCTACGGGATTAATCTCAGTAATAAGTAGTTTCAATTCGCTCTATACTTCAATTAGCATATTTCAAGATAACGACACTGAAATGCCAGTAGACCAGCTAAGATTTACAATAATCCAGTGTAGTTTCACCATCGAGAAATCATGTTCTTATACCAAGTTAAAACTTATAAAAAGTGAGTTTTTTTTATAGCCACACCTGCTAGTCAAACCTCAGAAGCCATGGGAAGCAGCATGGTGGATGTGAACTATGGCTGATGAACCCTTCGATGGGCCAACGAAGTACTTCCCATTATGCTACGTGGATGAACCCCACCAGCCTAAGGTCAGGATCAAATATTTCAGTCAGAAACTACTACCTATCTACAAGTCTATCGGCTTCTGATGAGGTTAATCTAGCCATCACTTTTGTTTTGTTTTCTTTGTGTGACCAACTAAAGAGTTCTTTTACTTAAAGAAACGTTTTTATATCTGTGTCAGGAGCGCAGTCTTTAAACAACTTCTGGGTCTGATATAGCTACAATATACCACCTATGATAAAGATGTCAATCTAAATATATCACAACGTGGGACCCAGGCAACAGACCTGGATGTTATGATCAGAAGGTGCTTTGCTGATAGCCAACATGGGAGATCCGATAATCATCTTGCAAATCTTGGCTGGTCTTTTTTCAGGTTCACGAACGACGAACTAAGGAACCATTGAAATCAGAGATGTAAACGCAAAACATTGACTAGGGAAGACAGCCAACTTGCACTGCACTGCTATTTTAGGAGCAACCCTGCATTAGGAGGATATAGAAAAAGAATGATTGGGATCTGGCAAGAATGTACGAGTTAACAGACAGCAAGCCAAAGACTTGCGGACCAACTTAAGCCAATGATAAAAAAAGTTTATTTCCTTACCTTGAAATTCTAGAAATACGCCAGAAAACAAATAATGAATTGGACACTGATATAATATCAGACACACTATGTTTTGACAAACAAGAACAGTCTAACCAATATGAACCACTAACTTCGGAAAATAGAAAGACCACACATCTAACAAGAGAGAGAAAACAATAACACTAGAACAAGAAATGAATTTAGAAAATTTAAAGAGAATTATGATTGAACAAAACACTACCTTGCCACCACTAAGAAACACAGAGCGGAGAACAATCAAGATGAAAACAGAAAAAATAAATCAAGTATTAATATATATACCAACCAAAAATATAACCGAACTAAATGAACTAATCTATGCTGAAGATATTAGTTAGAGAGAAAATCGAAGTTTCCTTAAAGAGCATGAACAAAAAATCAAAATCTGGAAGGGAAATTCGAGTGGAAACACTGATAAAAAAAAAAAAAGAAAACAGATAAAAACGATAAAACATAGGAAAAACAATGAAACATGTTGGGACAAAAAAAAATCAACACAAGAAAATTAACAATAAAAGTTAAAGAAATAAATCACAATGAAGGGATGAAAGAAAGAATATTTAAAAAGATATCGACAAGGGTAAAGCAATACAAACAAACCAGAATATTCCAAAATAAGGAAAGAAGTCTACTAACAAGTGTGATGACATGAACACATACCAACAACCAGATGCAAGAGAAAGTGGACAATTCTGAAGTAAAATATGGAAACCAAGAGAACATAACAAAAAAGCTGAATGGATAAGCAACATGTCTAAAGAGTTATATTGACTCAAAGAAGGAGCGAATGCGGAAATACCCATAGATTTACTGAGAATGGCACTTAAAAGATATCAAATTGGAAAACGCCAGGCCATGATGGAATATATAGATTCAGGATCAAGAGATGCACCACCATTCATAACTCACTAGCACACGATTGTTCCCTGAGTAAGAGTAAGGATGCCGCAAAGAATACAGAGGCACGGAAGAACTATTGTACATTTATCTGCACATCTTTCTCAAGAACAAGACAAGACAGAAAAATCAGTTTACTCAAACAATTGAGTTTAGCATAAGTATGCTGTTGGTTCTATTTAACCCATAGATAGGGCCCTATCAGGTGCTACCATTCCGGGCCAGAGTGAACCTGTGTGGGATGGCAATGAAGGGGTACTCCACATTCCTCAAATCTCCAGCACTACTGGACCCCCACCATCAAATTGTTTAGTGACATACCCCTCTGCAGAGGTGCAGTCAGTGTATTCTACAGCCCCAGCTGACTGGACAGAAAAAAATCTGGCTATGGTCTTGATTGTCTACAAAAAGGCATACGATATGGTCCTAAAAAGCTGGATAATAAACTCTCTCAAAAGGCCCAAAATATCAGATGAAGTCATAAACTTTATCGAGAAAACCAAGAAAACATGGAAAGCGGAATTGACACCAGGAAGGAAAATCTTTGCTGAAACGAATATCCAAAGATTATATTCCAGAGAGATTCACTACCACCCTTGCTATTTATAATTGCGGTGATTCCACTCAACTCCATATTCAGAAAATAGACAGCTGGATACAAACTTAGTAAATCGAAATAAAGATCAATCCCCTAAAGTACAAGCATGACATCAAACTGTTTGCAAAAAAAAATTGGAACCTCTTAAACAAGCAGTCAGAATATACAGTCAGGACATAAGGATAGAATTTAGCATAGAAAAATGTGCCATGCTAGTAGTGAAAAGCAGACAACCACACTTTACGTACGGGATGGAACTACGAAATCAAGAAAAAAATTGAAAAATCGGAAAAAAGGAAACCTATAAATACTTGGGAATATTGGAAACTGACAGCATCAAACAAACTACTACCACGCTGGGCCAGAGTGGACCTGGGAGCAATGGGAATGAAGGTGTGCTCCGCATTCCACAAAGCTCCAGCATCACTGAAACCTCACCATCAGATTGTTTAGTCTCATATCCAGGACACTGATTGGTTGGGTCTCACCCCTCTGCAGAGGTGCAGTCAGTGCATTCTTCTAACCCGGCCGATTGTGCAAAACTATCATGAATAATAATAATAATGTGCAAGAAATTTAAATTTGACCATACCAGCAAATGGTATAGGCACAACCCAGCACCTGTCATAGAAAATGACATGCACAAACTCCCGTGGGACTTTGATATACAAACGGATCAGTTAATCTCGGCCCAAAGACCAGATCTTATAATAATCAACAAAAAAAAAGAAAAACTGCAAAATTGCTGTCCCGGCAGACCACAGAATAAAGCTGAAAGAATGTGAAAAGAGAGATAAGTACCTTGAACTTGCTAGAGAATTGAAACAACTATGGCACATGTAGATGTCAATTATACCAATAGTGATTGGTGCTTTTGACACGGTAACTAAAGGATCATTAAAGAGCCTGGAAGATTTACATGTTGGCGGCCGAGTGGAGAACATCCAAACAACAGCATCATTGAAAACAGCCAGAATACTGGGAAGAGTCCTGGGGATTTGTGGATACTTGCTGTCACTCAATATCCAGTGAAAGACCATCAACTTACGCTAATGTGAAAAACTCTAATGAGTAATAATAATAATAATAATAATAATAATAATTCTTCCTAAACTAAAAGAGCTTTGAATGATTATTCTTAATCCTTCAATTCTTTCACTTGTTTCTCTATTACATAAATAATTATATTTGATAACAGTGATTTATAATCACAGTTATATATTTAGTATAACCTATTCATATCCAATGCCAATAATTTTTAAATAGATTTATTTTGCCTGTTGATAGTACCATAGCAGATCTTTCACCACCAGTTCAGAGTTGACATGTGAGCAATGCCAATAAAGGGTTAACCTACATTACCCAGAGCTCTAGAAAAGAAACCTCAACATAAAAAAAAAAAACATGCAGCTTACTGTCTGATAAGGGGACTCCCCTTTTAGTTGTAGTTTTCCCCCTGTATAGGGAAGACAACTGGCGAATCGTAAGCCCTGCTGACGGACTTGACACTTCTGCTTGAATAATTAAATAAAGGATTATAGTATTAATACACTAAGCTAAATTATAAACAAACAATAAAAAAAAACATTTGAAATTTATCATATTGAATCGTTAAAAAATAATTTCTTAAAATGAAAAGCATAAACATGAAACGACTTATATATATATATATATATATATATATATGTGTGTGTGTGTGTGTGTGTTTGTGTGTGTGTGTGTGTGTGTGCACTCACGCACACATGCACACAAACATACACACACACACACACACACACACATATAGATATATATATATATATATAAATATATATATATATATAGAGAGAGAGAGAGATATTTTAGTATGTCACCATCTATTAATGTATTTTTTACAAAATGTTTAATACTGCATTTCTTATTTCTATATTTTAATTCGTTTGATTTCATATGGAATATGTTTTCCACACGGGAATTTAATTATAATGCAATTCAGAGACACACGGTCAGTTTCATCTGGTGAGGGTCTCCACGCATATGTGTAGAAAAAGACAGAATTTGCTGAGTCACCGTGAACAGCGCCACCAAGGCACAAGATTATTGGACCCTCCTCTTATAATTCCTTTGAATTTATATCCTTGTGTCGGAACACCCAGAACGAATCTCGCTTTCTTTATTTTAATCTTATTTATTGCCTCCCAAACGTGATGACAAGAACAGAGTTGAGGAGGTTGACGAAAAGATCCCAGCTCAAAATTTATCCTCACGTTGCACTTAAATTCTCTACCAAAATTGCGATAATGATACTGAGAAGTGTATAGGTTTATGACATTCTTTAAAGCCAGCATAATATATATATATATATATATATATATATATATATATATATATGCTCCCCTCTCGGGGTTTGATCACCCTAAGGAAGGAATTAATGGACGCGTAATGCAAAGCTCTTCTTACGAATTGAGCTCTCCGGTATCCGATACTACACAAATGTTAACGAACGAAAGCTAATACAAAATGGATCATAATTCCTGAACTGACCTTGATCATCTATCTGGCCGAGCAGTAAGATACTTAGTCTAGCATAAAGTTTGATAGGTCTTGATCCCAGCTTGAAGCTTCCTGCCTGTATCGCCTCCTTTAAGAGTTATGATGCAACGTAACCATCTCTCTGTTGATGATAATATGTATATATATATATATATATATAACACATCACTCAATAAGACTCGGGCCTAACATATAGATGGTGCCATTATAAATTTTAAGAAATCCATATAATTTCAAATGGCACGTGTCAAAATTTGAGCCCAATTTATGAATTACAGTTATTTGAGTGAAGCTACTGTTGCAAATTTTCAAAACAATGGAAAAATTTGATTTTTATGCGTTGATAAAGGATTACTTTTTGATAGGGAAAGATAAGATTCAACCAAAGCAATGGCTTGATAAGTGTTATTCTGACTCGGCTCTGTTGGAAATAACAGTTAAGAAGTAGTATGCTGACTTTAAACTCGGTCATTCAGACGGATATGATGCTAAATATTCAGGTCGCTCAAATTCGACAGTTGTCCAAGAAAACACCAAAAAACTCTACAAACAATTTGGTCGGTCGTAAATTGAAGTGGCGTGAGATAACAGACGATCTGAAGATATCAAAAAGCGGTTTATTAACAATTTTCCATGAACATATGTAAATGAGAAAGCTGTGTTGAAAGTGGGTACCGCGTTTGCTCACAGTCGATCAAAAACAACAACGTGTCGACGATTCAGAGCGTTGTTTGTAACTGTTTTAACGCAGCAAAACGGAGATTTTTCATAAATATGTGACAATGGATGAAACATTGATCCGACATTTCCTTCAAAGGGACAAATAGGTGATCAGCTGAGTGGACAGCAGCAGGTGAAAGCTATATAAGAATATCAGCAGGTAATGTTTTGGCCTCCGTATTTTGGGATGCACAAGATATTTCGTTTATCCATTACCTTGAGAAAGGAAGAACCATCACTAGCGAATATTATAGAGGATTAGTGGTGCTTTCAAAGGAGTAAATTGCCAAAAAACGGCCACAAATGAAGAATAATAAAGAGCTCTTTCTCGAAGATAATGCATCGTGTCACATGTCGATTGCAAAACTACATGAATTGCACTTCGAATTGCTTCCACACATATCTTATTCTCCAGATCTAGTCCCCAGGATTATAGGCTGTTAGCAGACCTCAAAAGAATGCTTTGGGAAAAGAGATTTGGCTCCAATGAAGAAGTGATATCGGAAACTGAAGCATCTTTTGAGGCCAAAGACAAATGATTCAACAAAAAAGTCCTCAAATTGTTAGAGAAGCGTTAGAATCAGTGTATCACCCTAGAAGGAGACAATATTGATGAATAATGTCGAATTTTGCCAAAACGTTTTTGTTTTATTAGTTAGACCTGGGACTAATTGAGTGATGTGTAATATATATATATATATATATATATATGTATATATGTATATAAGACTCATAAATAATTTTCGTTTTTGTAAGATACAACTCATTCAATTTAAAAATGAATTAATTTCAATCAGGAATATATTCGCGATTATTTTTGATAAACTTTTACCATCCTTCATGTGGCTTGTTTATTCATGTCAAGTTAAAATCAGCTGTTTTTAAGCTGAGTTTTCTGGGGTTGTAGAATACAATCACTGCATCTTTGTAGACGGGTAAGACTCCGCAACGTGTGTCCTGTATGACATTAAACAATCTGGTGGCGACGCTCCAGCCTTGGAACTTTGAGGAATTTTGACCATCCCTTTAATGCCATTGGTCCTTGCTCTACTCTTACCCACAGTGGTAGCACATGATAGTGTCCTATCAATCGGTGAAATAGAATTGTTTAACATTTAAACTATGTGCTGAGAAATGACAGATGTTGATTTCAAAATTTAGTAATACATAGCAATACTTACAACCATTTGTCTGTAACATACGAATGAGTACTGTTGAATAGAATTATTAGTGCTAAATAGCAATTTTTCAAACTCTTTAACTGTCTACCAAATTAAAATTACTGTTATAACATGGCAATACTTCGGACCATTTGACTGTGAGCAAATGAATGAATTGTGTTCAATAGAATAGTGTTAAGTAGCAATAAGTGTAACCACTTCGCTGTCTAAAAACAAATGATTAATGTTGAATAGAATCATTTGTGTTAGGAACAAATAAAAGTGTAGAAACAATAGCAAAGCTTGGGTGAAAACAAATTTGCTCTAATTCATTTAAGAATGAGATTACCTACAAACTATTCACAAAGAAATCACATATCCATTTAAATGTGAGCAAACAAATAACTGATGTAAAATTGTTACAATTATATATGCATTCTTGAAAAATGTGTCATTTAGAGTATTTTGTTAAAAAACGAAAAGTAGAAATAACTTAGATAGGGTAAAACAGACGAGCTTAAGTTTTTCTGGCTAAATGCTGTCTTCTATGATGGAAAAATACATTGTTTCTCCTATTAAAGTGTACAAGGCGTTTTCTTAATTTTTCACGAACTCTTAGCGACATTTGAGTGTATAATATTGCATTGAGTGTATGATTAAAACATCAAAATTAATACCCATTGTACACACAGCATGACTTTTCTTTCAGAAATCTCCACCTTTGTGAATAGTGGCGAGGAGCCTTCTCTGAAAATCCACTGCTATATCTGACGAACATTATCATAAAAGATCCATTTTTTGTCACTTGTGATGATATTCTTTTGAAACAAGTCATTTCTCTTTCCCCAAAAAGGACTTGTCGCAATGGACATGCGATCTTTCTTCTTCTTTTCACAAAGAGTATGAGAAACCTAAACGCACAACTTACTCACTTTTCTGATCATTTTCAAGTTGCTGTAGATTTTGGATTGAGATTTTGTGAGATAAAGTGCTATTTCTCAAGTATTTTTTGTAGAAATTGAATTCACCTGGATATTTTAAAACATCATGATCGAGCGCCTTGTTCTTGATAAATAGCTCAGGGGGAACACTTGAATGAAATCTATGCAGACCAGTTTCAAGCTTGGTGTCCAGTTATGACACCATAGCCATAAACTCGACAAATTATATTTGCTGTTTCTGGAGTATTTTTGTTATTCATTGCATGTCATATATGAACTTTCAATCCTTCCATTTTAGATGCGTAAAATCATTGATTAAAACAGGATAAATACTGTTTCCCTACCGAAGTAAGAATGACTGAGGAAGGAAATCTTTAATTAGTTTATTGCCGACTGCTTGAAAAATAGGGGGTTTGAATATGGGATTTACAACTTGCGGTTTAAAAGTAGAAATTATAGCTTGATTATGGAATCACACTGACATCGAGGATTTCCCTAAATCTATCTCCATTCGTCCCTATCATCAGTTGTTCCCTGCTGGTCCTCCGGATTACATCTTGTATCCGCATGGAGCTAGTGTAGATAAGTTCTTGCTGGTCAGCCATTACAAGAACGTCAAATTATAGGGGTTGATAGAAGAACGTCACTTATGAGTTTGCTTTTGTTTGTCCAGCTATGTCCTGCATGTCTTGTTCGTCGTAAGTGGCCTAACACCTATTGTTTCGTTGGGTGTTGCTCCCAGGGTTTATTCAGAATAGCACATAGCATTCATGCGTTGTTTCCATCTAGCTTTTTTCTTTATGCCTTTTGTGATCGTCCATGTTTTGCATCCATACAGTACTTTTGATAAAACCACAGCTTGGAAGAAATTCCGTTTTATCTTATCGACAAACTATCAATAGCAGTCCATGCCTTTATTAGGCGTAGATGAGACCTTACTGCTGAGATACATGAACATGCCAAAGGACCACCGTTAAGAGTGGAGATGGCTCCTGGTTTAAATTACATGAACGCCGATTTGTTTGCAATCACATGGAGGCGAATGTCACCTGCTGTCTGTTCCAGGCCATCAGCAGGGATTTGGCTTGGATAGTTGTATTTGCAAGTATCGCTATATCTTCTGCATAGTCAACGTATTATATATATATATATATATATATATATATATATATATATATATGAAGTTCTGTTAGTCCAACGTGAGAAAAGTATATATTTAAGATAAACAGGTCCCCAAATGAATCTCAATTCATACTTATTTAAAATAAAACCCAAAAGTATTAAGGTTTTATTTAAAATAAGTATGCCCAACACGTTTTTTTTTAATGACGTGGTAGTTTTCATGAGACTAATAATATGTTTGTTTTGACTGGAGGGTGATTATTTTTAATTCAAATTTCTTTACTTCTTTTTTTTTTTTGTTATTAACAAGTACTTTATTCGTGTTTGTGTATGAATACATTCATATACATGTATATTCCTCTAGTTATTGGTTTTTCTTTTTTCTTTCTTCCTCTTTTAGTTGAATATGTGTGGTAAGTCTTTAAAAGTATTAGATTCGTATCCAGTTATTGTTTTTCTGTTTTCCTCTCTCTCTCTCTCTCTCTCTCTCTCTCTCTCTCTCTCTAAATTGAATGTATCAGGAATATATTTTATGATAGTTTTCGTGTATATGTTTGTGGTAGTGTGTGTGTAAAACTTTTCTATCTCTCTGTCTGTCTCTCTGTCTGCCTGTCTATGTCTCTGTGTCTCTGTCTCTCTATGTACGTGTATGTGTTTGTGTCTGTGTGTGGGCAATTAGAGTCATTTTAATGTAGGTTTATATTTATCAACATTTTTTTAATTTTATTTGAAGTATTAGGTAATCGTCAGTTTGGTATATGTGCATATGTTCCATTACTGCATTCTTAAAGGCGTCTTAAAACTTAATTTTCTATTTCGTATCAATTTAATATTGGTTTTATGTAAAGATCATTTTTATAATTACTACATCTAATTATGTGGACTATTTTTTTTTATTTGCAGTTTAGATTTTTATTTATTAAGAATGTCGTTTAGGGGTTTTCGAAGCTTTGAAATGTTCTGTCAATGATTAAATTATTATGTACTCCGCATCTTTAAATTTTGCATTTTGATATTCCATGACTTGTGTTTCTTAGATTTAGATGAGGTTAGAGGGTATTTTCACGTTTTTTGGTTGTCATCTACTTTTAATTATTTTTGTTATGTCTAGTTTTTTTATTCGATAGTTTTTAATTTGGTCAAGGTTTTTGTTATTTCTGTGAATAGTTCTAGTTTTTTTTGTTGAATTTTGAGACGTCTGCTAGAGGTTCTTTGTTGCTACGTTTTCTTTAGTTCGTAGTTATTTCAATGGGATTTTTTCTGATAATTTATTTACCTGGTGGAGGATTACGATTAATTCCACTGGGCGAGTTTTCGGAGTTTTTCAATAGTGCATATGGCGGATATTCTACGTGCTAAAGAGTAAGGAATGGAGTTTATGCAGTTTTGGAGGTATAATTAGGGGTCTGCAGGTGTCGGAATTATGTTTTATTTAAAATAACTACCTCACTTTCCTTTTATAATTATGTCTTTTATTTGTATATTTCTAAGACTTGTCTTTGTTTGAGGAAGAAGTTGTTTTTGCATTTTTTTTTAGGTCAATATTCCATAGCTATTCAAAGAAGTTATTCAAATCACTTTTCATATCTTCGATCGGAAAGAATTCAGATATATTTTTCACTCGGGAGTCATTTATATTTTTTATTGTACATTATATTTCAAATACTTTGAGGTTTCTTTTTAATTCTCCTATATTGCTTTTTGGATTGGGACAAAATTTTAGACCTAGTCTGAGTAAAAAATTAATCTTTGTTTAATTTGTGTGATGAAAGATTAATTATCTTAAGTTTTATGTTGTTAATATTGATATCTATGTTACTTAAACTAATCCTTTGTTTTATCTTTTTTTGTTGAAAAAAATTGTTTCTTTTTATGTTGCGTAAAAAAAGTTTCTTTTTGTATTGACTAAAAATGGTTTCTTTTTATATTGAATTGAAAATGGGACGTTATTGCATTGTTATCCTATTTACCAACCCCTCCGCTCGGGCAGGCCATGACACAAGGTCAATTTTTAAGCGGAGTTTAACAGGTTTGAATTCAGAGTTTTCCTTCTAATTGACTAGTTCCCAAACCAAGGCTGAAGAACCTAGTCTGTCCTACTATTTACCCATAGTTGGAGGGAGAATAATTGGATTCATACCTTTCCCATGGGTATTAGTGCTATGTGAAATGCCATCAGTCTCGTCCAGGATTTGAACTCGTGTCGCCGTGTTCATTTCCTACGACGATAACAATTACACCACGGGCACCTCCCATTATTGCATTGTTATTGATATTTCGGAGAAGAAAGAGAAAAGAAAAAAGGGACAACCAGATGTACATAGATGTATACCAATGTATACCCACTCAAAAACTCCATACTATACTTGTTAATTCGAAAACAATTGAATTAAAAAGATACTCTCCAGTCAAAACAAACACATTATTAGTCTCTTAAAAAAGACCACACCGTGAAACACGTGTTGAGCATATTAATATGAAATAAAAATCAAACTTACCACAATGAAATTAATTTGCGGACCTTTTAGTTATATATATATATATATATACATCAACCGAAAAAGACATCGACACACGACTGATGAAGGCATGGACGGCTATCGATAGGCTCTCGATCATATGGAAATCAGACCTAACCGATAAAATGAAACGCAGTTTCTTCCAGGCAGCGGTTGTGTCGATACTGCTATATGGATGCACTACATGGACGCTAACTAAACGGCTGGAGAAAAAACTAGATGGAAATTACGCAAGAATATTGAGAGCAGTATTGAACAAGTTCTCGCGACAACACCCCACGAGACACCAACTATACGGACACTTGCCCCCCATCACGAAAACTATACAAGTTAGACGAACCAGACACGCGGGACACTGCTGGAGAAGCAAGGACGAGCCCATAAGTGATGTACTCCTATGGACCCCCACATATGGCCGTGCAAAAGCAGGACGACCAGCACGAACTTACATACAGCAACTATGTGAGGACACAGGATGTAATTCTGAATACCTGCCGGAGGCGATGAATGATAGAGAGAAGTGGCGAGAGAGGGTCAGGGATATCCCTGCTGGCGGCACGACATGATGATGATGATGATGATATATATATATATATATATATATATATATATATATATATATATATATAATAAAGCACTGCCTTAAGTCGTTTCTTTTTCACTGTGAAAAAACCATAGATAACAAACACCATAACTAAGTTTTCAATGTGACCTTGGGAATCTAAAACAGTGCTTAGATATGTGAACTAGTAAAAATTCTCCTACTTTTACAGCTACCTACAATAATAAACAAAGATAACATAGGATTATACTGAGACGACGGCTTTATCGTCATAAAAGAACTAAATCAAATAGATACAGGAAATATAACGAATATATTGAAATATGATGTATAAGTTGGTGACCGTAGTCGAGGGTTACCCGAAGGCTCCCTTCTCAATTACTACTACAAAAAGGCACACGGGAGGGCGCTACTCCATTTCCTGGATTTATCCACTTTACACTTGATCCGTAACTTATAATGATGACTGTTAAGCAATATTGCATTATATACCATTTTTGAGTCTTTGTTATGACTCAACCTTAAATTGAACTCCGGTCTCCAGGACCATTGGCGAACACTCAAACCATTATACCAATGGCCCAGTATATTGAAACTACTAAGATTTAGAATTGCCATAAAAACAATTTAAAAATAACAAACTTTCTAGACGTAACCCTAAATTTAGAAAAAGGAACATCCGAACTTTTGAAAATGAAAACGACACACGTATTTATATAAACACCAGAAACCACCCACCTTCAATCAAAAATAGATACCATAATTCATTAGCCGTATAATATCAGACAACTTATCCAACATTGACATATTCAACAGCAAAAGAAAAATATCAACAAAACACTAAAAAAAAGTGGATGCGCAGAAAAACTGGAATACACACAACCAAAAACTGAACCAAAATATAGAAAAGGAAACATAATCTAGTTCCACCCATCCTATTGCAAAAACGTGAAAAGTTAATATCACCAAAGAATTTATAGAACTGATTGAATAATGCTTCACAAAACAAAAAAACCTTGGCCAAAATCTTTAACAAAAGCAACCTCAAAATCAGGTAGAGCAGCTCAAAATTATTAAACACCTTAATAAAGAATAGATGTCAACAACACCGCAACCGAAACTAATAACATAAAAAAATTTAACAGCCTAAAAACGTGGTATACAAAGTTACGCTAATGAGAAACAATTCAACAAAATACTACATTGGTGCGACGGGAAAACCTTTAAACAAAATATATGCCCTCAAACCCTCGTTTTCAAATAAAAATCAATACAATGTAACTTGATATGGTAAGTCCAAGTTATAAAGAGAACGAGAGGCTAATTTCAGGGGAAGGAGAGAAAGAAGAAAAAATACGAGGAAAAACGGCAGACATAGAGTCTACGGCAGCAGGAAACTGACCTCTTAAAGACTTAAGCCAAGCTCTTGTGGGACAGCAAGTCACGAGTGAGTTCTTACGTTGATTAAGAATGCCAAAAACCGGAAGTCTGAAATCTTTTATGCAGGTGTGGAACCAACGGAAACGGATACGTTTCTCCTTCAAACACCAGGTGGTCGTAGTTGGACGACTTAGTTTGAGAGAGTTCAGTAGAAGATGTGACGAGGTAAAAACAGGCAGTTGAAAACCAGCCACGAAGATGTAAGGAGAGACGAAAATTTACTAGTCCCATTTTTGGAGGTGATCTCCAAAAAGGGGTCTCAGACACCAGACGTGAACCTGTAAAGACAACCAGCGGACTTGCATGTTGGAACTACAACAGAAAACCAGTGAGTAAATTTAAGATATGCGCCTGTCTCTTTCTCCTCGTGACATGTTGTTTCTCTTTGCCAGCTAACGAGGATCGATTAACTTTCAGACTCTCTTTCGTTCCCCCGGTGATACTTACAAAATGTAGAAGTGAATAAAACTTTGTGTAGTGAACTAAGCCTTATTTTTGTATGTTCGTTAAATTTTCGGACAGGGTCCGACTACTACTTAAGACTTGGCAATACGGCTGTTCGAGTACGTGGTGGTACAAACATCTATTTGGAGCCCTTATGTCCCAACAACACTATCAGTGCACATTTGGAAATTAAAAGATAAAAACTTCACACCAAGTATCACTAGGAAGTTATATAATCAGCCCCCATCTACAATAAAATATGTAAAAGATGCAATCTTTTCTTCCAAGTTTCGATAATCATCCACCTATCACAAAATACACTATTAAACGACAAATCAGAGATAATCTCAAAATGTTGGAACGAAAACATAATCTTCTACTCCAAATTGATCCAAACACATAACCGAGGCATAAATTATTTTCATCCACCTTCTAATTGTTTTATTTTTCAAGGGCCAATATTATTTTTATATCTACATATTTCTATCATCTATGTGCACTATACTTTACAATTCACCCTTTCCCTTTCATCATACCCCATCAGTTTCACCAACACCTTTCTTATTGTCACATCAACCATCATCCATTAAAGACGCCATACTAATACTAAAACAGAATCACACTCCGTAAGTACTTCCATTATCCGTTGACAACACAATCATTATCATTATAGAAATAAAGGGAAAATGAATTTAAAAAGAATGAAAAGACTTTCATAAAAAAAGTAAAGTGCTGACGATTTTAATTTTAATCATCATCATCATCATCACTTAATGAAATTCGCCATTAAACAGACGTTTCCTATTCACACCAAATAAAACTTTTGCTATCAGAAAGAGAGGCTGGATCAAGAGAAAAAATAAACCATTCTGATTTAAACAATTCTTTTACACAATTTCCTCACCCTTTCTGCCCTATTCACATTCTGCATCTTTGCCTCATCCCATCGCACAAACAGATAGCAGAAATATTTGTATATATGTAAAGATACATGCCATTATCTGCGCAGATATATGTATATCTCTTTATACGAGGGACAGCATATACACAAACACTCTAAGATTCAAACGCATACAAGCTTTGACACACAAACATACAAATAAAATCCTCCTTCCAACACCACCGACACGAAAATATTAACAATAATAATTAGTTTTTTTTTAAAACCTTTTAATCAGTCTAATGAATGCGTAAAGCTTGAACCCCCATATATATATGTGTGTATATATATATATATATATATATATATATATATATACCTTAAGAAAAACAACGAAACCGGTCACATAGGATTATAAATTTATTTCAATCCTGTTACGCATTTTTGAAATTTCCAAAAACACGAAAAAAAGTAACAGGACTTCTTCAGATCTTTTGGATAAAATAAACTAGAATAGACACATGGTAGTGAAAGGGGATAGTAGGAGGGGATAGAAGAGGGGTGAAGAGTTACCTCTTCATTAAGCCCACTTCCGTTTTAATTTAAATTTCGGTTAGCAATGTAGTAAAACTTGTTTTTTAAAAAACTTTTCTTTAATTAATAATATTTTAATTATATTTAGACCTAAATTACATATTTTTATTGAATTAGATTTAAACTTTAAATAATAACTTCAGGTAAGGATACAGTAATAGATATATTAAAACTAAAAACAAAAACAAATATTTAATTTATTTACTATATTTAACATTTCAAAAATATTTAGAAAGCATTAATCAGTTCCACTTTTTATGCGTAGTACATATGTATTATGTGCTTTTTCACAATTTTCTATCTAACAATTTATTTTATTTATTCTCAAATTAAACTCTCATTTTCAAAATTAAATCTATGTTTTTATAGAAAAATTTGGTTAAATATTTATAGTTTAAATTTAGCCCTATGTCTACACCTAGCTATTAGTTCATTTCTCTTATTTAATAATTTTTTTGGCTCAGGAAAAAGCAAAATGTAATTGTAATTCTCGAACGGATTGTCCAATGAATGGGTTGTCTAATTTAGGTAATGTAGTATATCAAGCTATTATTAATCCAAAAGAGGACATAAGTGATAAGAAATTTTATATCGGCGTTTCGTCTACTAGTTGGAAAATTAGATATGGAAATCATAAATTTTCCTTCTCCCATGAGCATAAAAAAAATCAAACTGCTCTATCAAAACATTATTGGGGATTAAAAGATAAAGGGTTAACCACTGACATACAATGGTCCATATTGAAAAGATCTAGTACCCCAAAATCTTTCGATAGTAGGTGCAACCTGTGTCTTGAAGAAAAAATCAACATTTTGCTTTTTCCTATATATATATATATATATATATATATATATATATATATATATATATATATATATACCTAAAAACCCTGCCAAAAGCAGGATGTCACTAAAAGTAATCTTTTAAGTAGAATTAAAATGTTAAAACCTGGTTTTCTTCCATTCCAAACGGTTGCAAAGCCAAGTCTGCTCAAATATTTTCCCATAGCAAGAGGAATGATATTTGGATTTATATCTTTGTTGTATTAGTACTACGTGAAATAAAAACAGCCTCGTCCAGGTTTTAACATTTGGTCACTGTCTCCACTAGCAACGAAATCGCACCAAGAGTGTTTTCATCATCAGACCGACTGTTTCGTTGTATCACAACTCTTCGGTGTGGCTAGACACACAGGATGATTCAAGCTAGGATCGAAAACAGCCGAACTTTACGTTAGTCTTACAATCTTACAGCTCAGGTTCAGGCGACCTATGTCAGGTCGGGAATTATGATACATACGTCAGGTTAGGAATTATAACTCATTAAGTATATATATATATATATATATATATATATATATATATATATATATATTGAAAGAAAGACAGAGAGAGAAAGAGAGCGGGGGGATGAAGACAGATATGGATAAAACATAGCATTTAATAAATGAGCATGACCAAAGTCAATATTTTTCACCTTTTCTAATAATTTTCTCATTAGTTTTGCCTTAATTCTCCTTCGATCTATTTCAGTCTTTTAAAAAAGAACATTGTTTTGTTATTCTACAGGAATAAAATTATCTATAAATGCTGTATGATGAGGGGGCTGATTTCTTAAGGCGATGGACTGTTAACTTATTCAACTCAAGTCTCTTTAGGGATAAGATTGGAATTAGCATACAGAATAATTGGTTAACGATAGTCACAGCCAATTGTTGAGGACAGGAAGACCCAACCCTTGGAATGTCTAAATCAAATCAAAATTGCTTAGAATAGTAATATGAATAAATCGTTGAATATTGAAAAAAAACTTCAGTAAAGAATCCGAGAGAATTCAGAGGTTTCTTTTCCCAAAAATATTTTCTTCCTTTATTGCCGTTGATGACAATTTGATAACTGAATAACGGAGGTGCCAGTGGTGTAATGGTTATCGTCGTAGGAAATGGACACGGCGCCACGAGTTCAAATCCTGAACGAGACTGATTGCATCTCACATAGCACTAATACCCTTGGGAAATTGTATGAATCCCCCAGCTATGTGTAAATAGTAGGGCAGACTGGATTCTTCAGTCTTGGTGAGACAACTAGTCTAGGAGAAGGAAAACTCTGAATTCAAACCTGTTAAACTCCGCTTAAAAAATTGACCTTGTGTCATATCCTGCCTGAGCGAAGGGCTTGGTAAATATGATAACTGAATTTTCAACTCTTTTTCGTCATCCACTCTAACACACCTACGCATCAGAATATTCTCTTCTATAGAAATTGTTATTCTCTTCTTCCCTTTGCTTCATTTTTTTTATATGTCATTATTATGTGCAGTGTGTTTCAGGAGACGTAGACGACACTTCCTTGGAAGAAAGTTAAAATGAAGGTTTAAAACCAAACGAAAATGATAAATAAATAACATTATTAAAAATAAAAATCATATTAAAAAAAATACTGCACTTGATGCTCTCAATGAACGCTCTTACACCATAAAAGAATTATTTCCGATTTTTTTACCTCAATAAAAGCTTCCCTCTTTTTACTTTTTCGGTATTTTCTTTTTCTTTTTTATTTCAATTTATTATTCTTTTGTATAATTCATTTTTGATTTTACCATATTTACGGATAAATAAAATGAAGAAAATAATAAAAAGGGCAAAGATTTAACATTTCATTTTTGAAAGTAAAAGATATTAAGTTGTTAGTCTACCCATAGAAGCGGCGGTCTGTCTAAATCTTTATAAAAGCTGAAAACATCTCTGCGTTTTCATGGGAATCGTTGTTGTTGGAATTGACAATCTCAACAAAGTCAGAAATATTGAAGATTTAATAAAAATTTGAATGGAATCATCATTGTGTATTTCTAACGTTAAACGTCTTATAGATTATCACAAATAGAGTAAAAAATGATAAGCAGAGAGGGAAAAGAGAAACTTGTTATTATTGAAGGCAGTTTTATCCCTGCTATAAAAGGACTTGAATTACGCAAATTCTAAAATTCCCACTATTACGAACAGAAGAATGAATAACGGAATAGGTACCTCCAAAATTTTAAAAGATGTTGAAGAAAAGTAATTAGACAAGTATTTTAGGAGATGAATTGAAGGAATTGTAAAAGGAAAGATATGAACACATGCGAAAAAATAGCCGAAGTTTTTCTGGCTAAATGCTGTCTTCTATGATGGAAAAATACATTGTTTCTCCTATTAAAGTGTACAAGGCGTTTTCTTAATTTTTCACGAACTCTTAGCAACATTTGAGTGTATAATATTGCATTGAGTGTATGATTAAAACATCAAAATTAATACCCATTGTACACACAGCATGACTTTTCTTTCAGAAATCTCCACCTTTGTGAATAGTGGCGAGGAGCCTTCTCTGAAAATCCACTGCTATATCTGACGAACATTATCATAAAAGATCCATTTTTTGTCACTTGTGATGATATTCTTTTGAAACAAGTCATTTCTCTTTCCCCAAAAAGGACTTGTCGCAATGGACATGCGATCTTTCTTCTTCTTTTCACAAAGAGTATGAGAAACCTAAACGCACAACTTACTCACTTTTCTGATCATTTTCAAGTTGCTGTAGATTTTGGATTGAGATTTTGTGAGATAAAGTGCTATTTCTCAAGTATTTTTTGTAGAAATTGAATTCAACTGGATATTTTAAAACATCATGATCGAGCGCCTTGTTCTTGATAAATAGCTCAGGGGGAACACTTGAATGAAATTTTTGCAGACCAGTTTCAAGCTTGGTGTCCAGTTATGACACCATAGCCATAAACTCGACAAATTATATTTGCTGTTTCTGGAGTATTTTTGTTATTCATTGCATGTCATATATGAACTTTCAATCCTTCCATTTTAGATGCGTAAAATCATTGATTAAAACAGGATAAATACTGTTTCCCTACCGAAGTAAGAATGACTGAGGAAGGAAATCTTTAATTAGTTTATTGCCGACTGCTTGAAAAATAGGGGGTTTGAATATGGGATTTACAACTTGCGGTTTAAAAGTAGAAATTATAGCTTGATTATGGAATCACACTGACATCGAGGATTTCCCTAAATCTATCTCCATTCGTCCCTATCATCAGTTGTTCCCTGCTGGTCCTCCGGATTACATCTTGTATCCGCATGGAGCTAGTGTAGATAAGTTCTTGCTGGTCAGCCATTACAGGAACGTCAAATTATAGGGGTTGATAGAAGAACGTCACTTATGAGTTTGCTTTTGTTTGTCCAGCTATGTCCTGCATGTCTTGTTCGTTGTAAGTGGCCTAACACCTATTGTTTCGTTGGGTGTTGCTCCCAGGGTTTATTCAGAATAGCACATAGCATTCTTGCGTTGTTTCCATCTAGCTTTTTTCTTTATGCCTTTTGTGATCGTCCATGTTTTGCATCCATACAGTACTTTTGATAAAACCACAGCTTGGAAGAAATTCCGTTTTATCTTATCGACAAACTATCGATAGCAGTCCATGCCTTTATTAGGCGTAGATGAGACCTTACTGCTGAGATACATGAACATGCCAAATAATTTCAAAGGACCACCGTTAAGAGTGGAGATGGCTCCTGGTTTAAATTACATGAACGCCGATTTGTTTGCAATCACATGGAGGCGAATGTAACCTGCTGTCTGTTCCAGGCCATCAGCAGGGATTCGGCTTGGATAGTTGTATTTGCAAGTATCGCTATATCTTCTGCATAGTCAACGTATTATATATATATATATATATATATATATGAAGTTCTGTTAGTTCAACGTGAGAAAAGTATATATTTAAGATAAACAGGTCCACAAATGAATCTCAATTCATACTTATTTAAAATAAAACCCAAAAGTATTAGGGTTTTATTTAAAATAAGTATGCCCAACAGGTTTTTTTTTAAATGCCGTGGTAGTTTTCATGAGACTAATAATATGTTTGTTTTGACTGGAGTGTGATTATTTTTAATTCAAATTTCTTTACTTCTTTTTTTTTGTTATTAACAAGTACTTTATTCGTGTTTGTGTATGAATACATTCATATACATGTATATTCCTCAAGTTATTGTTTTTTCTTTTTTCTTTCTTCCTCTTTTAGTTAAATATGTGTGGTAAGTCTTTAAAAGTATTAAATTCGTATCCAGTTATTGTTTTTCTGTTTTCCTCTCTCTCTCTCTCTCTCTCTCTCTCTCTCTCTCTCTCTCTCTCTCTCTCTCTCTCTCTCTCTAAAGTTAATGTATCAGGAATATATTTTATGATAGTTTTCGTGTATATGTTTGTGGTAGTGTGTGTGTAAAACTTTTCTATCTCTCTGTCTGTCTCTCTGTCTGCCTGTCTATGTCTCTGTCTCTCTGTCTCTCTATGTACGTGTATGTGTGTGTGTCTGTGTGTAGGCAATTAGAGTCATTTTATGTAGGTTTAGATTTATCAACATTTTTTCATTTTATTTGAAGTATTGGGTAATCGTCAGTTTGGTATATGTGCATTATTTTAAAGCCTCCATTACTGCATTCTTAAAGGCGTCTTAAAACTTAATTTTCTATTTCGTATCAATTTAATATTGGTTTTATGTAAAGATCATTTTTATAATTACTACATATAATTATGTGGACTATTTTCTTTTATTTGCAGTTAAGATTTTTATTTATTAAGAATGTCGTTTAGGGGTTTTCGAAGCTTTGACATATTCTGTCAATGATTAAATTATTATGTACTCCGCATCTTTAAATTTTGCATTTTGAGATCCCATGACTTGTGTTTCTTAGATTTAGATGAGGTTAGAGGGTATTTTCACGTTTTTTGGTTGTCATCTACTTTTAATTATTTTTGTTATGTCTAGTATTTTTTTATCCGATAGTTTTTAATTTGGTCAAGGTTTTTGTTATTTCTGTGAATAGTTCTAGTTTTTTTTGTTGAATTTTGAGACATCTGCTAGAGGTTCTTTGTTGCTACGTTTTCTTTAGTTCGTAGTTATTTCAATGGGATTTTTTCTGATAATTTATTTACCTGGTGGAGGATTACGATTAATTCCACTGGGTGAGTTTTCGGAGGTTTTTAATAGTGCATATGGCGGATATTCTACGTGCTAAAGAGTAAGGAATGGAGTTTATGCAGTTCTGGAGGTATAATTGGGGGTATGCAGGTGTCGGAATTATGTTTTATTTAAAATGACTACCTCACTTTCCTTTTATAATTATGTCTTTTATTTGTATATTTCTAAGACTTGTCTTTGTTTGAGGAAGAAGTTGTTTTTGCATTTTTTTAGGTCAATATTCCATGGCTATTCAAAGAAGTTATTCAAATCACTTTTCATATCTTCGATCGGAAAGAATTCAGATATATTTTTCACTCGGGAGTCATTTATATTTTTTATTGTACATTATATTTCAAATACTTTGAGGTTTCTTTTTAATTCTCCTATATTGCTTTTTGGATTAGGACAAAATTTTAGACCTAGTCTGAGTGAAAAAATTAATTTTTGTTTAATTTGTGTGATGAAAGATTAATTATCTTAGGTTTTATGTTGTTAATATTGTTATCTATGTTACTTTGACTAATCCTTTGTTTTATCTTTTTTTGTTTAAAAAATTGTTTCTTTTTATGTTGCGTAAAAAAAGTTTCTTTTTGTATTGCCTAAAAATGGTTTCTTTTTATATTGAATTGAAAATGGGGCGTTATTGCATTGTTATCCTATTTACCAACCCCTCCGCTCGGGCAGGCTATGACACAAGGTCAATTTTTAAACGGAGTTTAACAGGTTTGAATTCAGAGTTTTCCTTCTCCTAGACTAGTTCCCTAACCAAGGTTGAAGAACCTAGTCTATCCTACTATTTACCCATATTTGGAGGCAGAATAATTGGATTCATAACTTTCCCAAGGGTATTAGTGCTATGTGAAATGCCATCAGTCTCATCCAGGATTTGAACTCGAGTCGCCGTGTTCATTTCCTACGACGATAACAATTACACCACGGGCACCTTCCGTTATTGCATTGTTATTGATATTTCGTAAAAGAAAGAGAAAAGAAAAAAGGGACAACCAGATGTACATAGATGTATACCAATGTATATCCACTCAAAAACTCCATACTATACTTGTTAATTCGAAAACAACTGAATTAAAAAGATACTCTCCAGTCAAAACAAACACATTATTAGTCTCTTAAAAAAGACCACACCGTGAAACACGTGTTGAGCATATTAATATGAAATAAAAATCAAACTTACCACAATGAAATTAATTTGCGGACCATTTAGTTATATATATATATATATATATACATCAACCGAAAAAGACATCGACACACGACTGATGAAGGCATGGACGGCTATCGATAGGCTCTCGATCATATGGAAATCAGACCTAACCGATAAAATGAAACGCAGTTTCTTCCAGGCAGCAGTTGTGTCGATACTGCTATATGGATGCACTACATGGACGCTAACGAAACGGCTGGAGAAAAAACTAGACGGAAATTACGCAAGAATATTGAGAGCAGTATTGAACAAGTCCTGGCTACAACACCCCACGAGACACCAACTATACGGACACTTGCCCCCCATCACGAAAACTATACAAGTTAGACGAACCAGACACGCGGGACACTGCTGGAGAAGCAAGGACGAGCTCATAAGCGATGTACTCCTATGGACCTCCACATATGGATGTGCAAAAGCAGGACGACCAGCACGAACTTACATACAGCAACTATGTGAGGACGCAGGATGTAATTCTGAATACCTACCGGAGGCGATGAATGATAGAGAGAAGTGGCGAGAGAGGGTCAGGGATATCCCTGCTGGCGGCACGACATGATGATGATGATGATGATGATGATGATGATATATATATATATATATAATAAAGCACTGCCTTAAGTCGTTTCTTTTTCACTGTGAAAAAACCATAGATAACAAACACCATAACTAAGTTTTCAATGTGACCTTGGAAATCTAAGACAGTGCTTATATATGTGAACTAGTAAAAATTCTCCTACTTTTACAGCTACCTACAATAATAAACAAAGATAACATAGGATTATACTGAGACGACGGCTTTATCGTCATAAAAGAACTAAATCAAATAGATACAGGAAATATAACGAATATATTGAAATATGATATATGAGTTGGTGACCGTAGTCGAGGTTTACCCGAAGGCTCCCTTCTCAATTACTACTACAAAAAGGCACAGGGGAGGGCGCTACTCCATTTCCTGGATTTATCCACATTACACTTGATCCGTAACTTATAATGATCAGTGTTAAGCAATATGGCATTATATACCATTTTTGAGTCTTTGGTATGACTCAACCTTAAATTGAACTCCGGTCTCCAGGACCATTGACGAACACTCAAACCATTATACCAATGGCCCAGTATATTGAAACTACTAAGATTTAGAATTGCCATAAAAACAATTTAAAAATAACAAACTTTCTAGACGTAACCCTAAATTTAGAAAAAGGAACATCCGAACTTTTGAAAATGAAAACGACACACGTATTTATATAAACACCAGAAACCACCCACCTTCAATCAAAAATAGATACCATAATTCATTAGCCGTATAATATCAGACAACTTATCCAACATTGACATATTCAACAGCAAAAGAAAAATATCAACAAAACACTAAAAAAAAGTGGATGCGCAGAAAAACTGGAATACACACAACCAAAAACTGAACCAAAATATAGAAAAGGAAACATAATCTAGTTCCACCCATCCTATTGCAAAAACGTGAAAAGTTAATATCACCAAAGAATTTATAGAACTGATTGAATAATGCTTCACAAAACAAAAAAACCTTGGCCAAAATCTTTAACAAAAGCAACCTCAAAATCAGGTAGAGCAGCTCAAAATTATTAAACACCTTAACAAAGAATAGATGTCAACAACACTGCAACCGAATCTAATAACATAAAAAAATTTAACAGCCTAAAAACGTGGTATACAAAGTTACGCTAATGAGAAACAATTCAACAAAATACTACATTGGTGCGACGGGAAAACCTTTAAACAAAATATATGCCCTCAAACCCTTGTTTTCAAATAAAAAATCAATACAATGTAACTTGATATGGTAAGTCCAAGTTATAAAGAGAACGAGAGGCTAATTTCTGGGGAAGGAGAGAAAGAAGAAAAAATAAGAGGAAAAACGGCAGACATAGAGTCTACGGCAGCAGGAAACTGACCTCTTAAAGACTTAAGCCAAGCTCTTGTGGGACAGCAAGTCACGAGTGAGTTGTTACGTTAATCAAAAATGCCAAAAACCGGAGGTCTGAAATCTTTTATGCAGGTGTGGAACCAACGGAAACCGATATGTTTCTCCTTCAAACGCCAGGTGGTCGTAGCAGGACGACTTAGTTTGAGAGAGTTCGGTAGAAGACGTGACGAGGTAAAAACAGGCAGTTGAAAACCAGCCACGAAGATGTAAGGAGAGACGAAAATTTACTAGTCCCATTTTTGAAGGTGATCTCCAAAAAGGGGTCTCAGACACCATACGTGAACCTGTAAAGACAACCAGCGGACTTGCATGTTGGAACTAAAACAGAAAACCAGTGAGTAAATTTAAGATATGGGCCTGTCTCTTTCTCTTCGTGACATGTTGTTTCTCTTTGCCAGCTAACGAGGATCGATTAACTTTCAGACTCTTTCGTTCTCCCGGTGATACTTACAAAATGTAGTAGTGAATAAAACTTTGTGTAGTGAACTAAGCCTTATTTTTGTATGTTCGTTAAATTTTCGGACAGGGTCCGACTACTACTTAAGACTTGGCAATATGGCTGTTCGAGTACGTGGTGGTACAAACATCTATTTGGAGCCCTTATGTCCCAACAACACTATCAGTGCACATTTGGAAATTAAAAGATAAAAACTTCACACCAAGTATCACGAGGAAGTTATATAATCAGCCCCCATCTACAATAAAATATGTAAAAGATGCAATCTTTTCTTCCAAGAAAAAGTTTCGATAATCATCCACCTATCACAAAATACACTATTAAACGACAAATCAGAGATAATCTCAAAATGTTGGAACGAAAACATAATCTTCTACTCCAATTTGATCCAAACACATAACCGAGGCATAAATTATTTGCATCCACCTTCTAATTGTTTTATTTTTCAAGGGCCAATATTATTTTCATATTTACATATTTCTGTCATCTATGTGCACTATACTTAACAATTCACCCTTTCCCTTTCATCATACCCCATCAGTTTCACCAACACCTTTCTTATTGTCACATCAACCATCATCCATTAAAGACGCCATACTAATACTAAAACAGAATCACACTCCGTAAGTACTTCCATTATCCGTTGACAACACAATCATTATCATTATAGAAATAAAGGAAAAATGAATTTAAAAAGAATGAAAAGACTTTCATAAAAAAAGTAAAATTGCTGACGATTTTAATTTTAATCATCATCATCATCATCATTACTTAATGAAATTCGCCATTAAACAGACGTTTCCTATTCACACCAAATAAAACTTTTGCTATCAGAAAGAGAGGCTGGATCAAGAGAAAAAATAAACCATTCTGATTTAAACAATTCTTTTACACAATTTCCTCACCCTTTCTGCCCTATTCACATTCTGCATCTTTGCCTCATCCCATCGCACAAACAGATAGCAGAAATATTTGTATATATGTAAAGATACATGCCATTATCTGCGCAGATATATGTATATCTCTTTATACGAGGGACAGCATATACACAAACACTCTAAGATTCAAACGCACACAAGCTTTGACACACAAACATACAAATAAAATCCTCCTTCCAACACCACCGACACGAAAATATTAACAATAATAATTAGTTTTTTTTTTAAACCTTTTAATCAGTCTAATGAATGAGTAAAACATGAACCCCCATATATATATATATATATATATACTTTAAGAAAAACAACGAAACCGGTCACATAGGATTATAAATTTATTTCAATCCTGTTACGCATTTTTGAAATTTCCAAAAACACGAAAAAAGTAACAGGACTTCTTCAGATCTTTTGGATAAAATAAACTAGAATCGACACATGGTAGTGAAAGGGGATAGTAGGAGGGGATAGAAGAGGGGTGAAGAGTTACCTCTTCATTAAGCCCACTTCCGTTTTAATTTAAATTTCGGTTAGCAATGTAGTAAAAATTGTTTTTTAAAAAACTTTTCTTTAATTAATAATATTTTAATTATATTTAGACCTAAATTACAGATTTTTTATTGAATTAGATTTAAACTTTAAATAATAACTTCAGGTAAGGATACAGTAATAGATATATTAAAACTAAAAACACAAACAAATATTTAATTTATTTACTATATTTAACATTTCAAAAATATTTAGAAAGCATTAATCAGTTCCACTTTTTATGCGTAGTACATATGTATTATGTGCTTTTTCACAATTTTCTATCTAACAATTTATTTTATTTATTCTCAAATTAAACTCTCATTTTCAAAATTAAATCTATGTTTTTATAGAAAAATTTGGTTAAATATTTATAGTTTAAATTTAGCCCTATGTCTACACCAAGCTATTAGTTCATTTCTCTTATTTAATAATTTTTTTGGCTCAGGAAAAAGAAAAATGTAATTGTAATTCTCGAACGGATTGTCCAATGAATGGGTTGTGTAATTTAGGTAATGTAGTATATCAAGCTATTATTAATCCAAAAGAGGACATAAGTGATAAGAAATTTTATATCGGCGTTTCGTCTACTAGTTGGAAAATTAGATATGGAAATCATAAATTTTCCTTCTCCCATGAGCATCAAAAAATCAAACTGCTCTATCAAAACATTATTGGGGATTAAAAGATAAAGGGTTAACCCCTGACATACAATGGTCCTTATTGAAAAGATCTAGTACCCCAAAATCTTTCGATAGTAGGTGCAACCTGTGTCTTGAAGAAAAAATCAACATTTTGCTTTTTCCTATATATATATATATATATATATATATATATATACCTAAAAACCCTGCCAAAAGCAGGATGTCACTAAAAGTAATCTTTTAAGTAGAATTAAAATGTTAAAACCTAGTTTTCTTCCATTCCAAACGGTTGCAAAGCCAAGTCTGCTCAAATATTTTCCCATAGCAAGAGGAATAATATTTGGATTTATATCTTTGTTGTATTAGTACTACGTGAAATAAAAACAGCCTCGTCCAGGTTTTAACATTTGGTCACTGTCTCCACTAGCAACGAAATCGCACTAAGAGTGTTTTCATCATCAGACCGACTGTTTCGTTGTATCACAACTCTTCGGTGTTGCTAGACACACAGGATGATTCAAGCTAGGATCGAAAACAGCCGAACTTTACGTTAGTCTTACAATCTTACAGCTCAGGTTCAGGCGACCTATGTCAGGTCGGGAATTATGATACATACGTCAGGTTAGGAATTATAACTCATTAAGTATATATATATATATATATATATATTGAAAGAAAGACACAGAGAGAAAGAGAGCGGGGGGATGAAGACAGATATGGATAAAACATAGCATTTAATAAATGAGCATGACCAAAGTCAATATTTTTCACCTTTTCTAATAATTTTCTCATTAGTTTTGCCTTAATTCTCCTTCGATCTATTTCAGTCTTTTAAAAAAGAACATTGTTTTGTTATTCTACAGGAATAAAATTATCTATAACTCCTGTATGATGAGGGGGCTGATTTCTTAAGGCGATGGACTGCTAACTTATTCAACTCAAGTCTCTTTAGGGATAAGATTGGAATTAGCATACAGAATAATTGGTTAACGATAGTCACAGCCAATTGTTGAGGACAGGAAGACCCAACCCTTGGAATGTCTAAATCAAATCAAAATTGCTTAGAATAGTAATATGAATAAATCGTTGAATATTGAAAAAAAAACTTCAGTAAAGAATCCGAGAGAATTCAGAGGTTTCTTTTCCCAAAAATATTTTCTTCCTTTATTGCCGTTGATGACATTTTGATAACTGAATAACGGAGGTGCCAGTGGTGTAATGGTTATCGTCGTAGGAAATGGACACGGCGCCACGAGTTCAAATCCTGAACGAGACTGATTGCATCTCACATAGCACTAATACCCTTGGGAAATTGTATGAATCCCCCAGCTATGTGTAAATAGTAGGGCAGACTGGATTCTTCAGTCTTGGTGAGACAACTAGTCTAGGAGAAGGAAAACTCTGAATTCAAACCTGTTAAACTCCGCTTAAAAAATTGACCTTGTGTCATATCCTGCCTGAGCGAAGGGCTTGGTAAATATGATAACTGAATTTTCAACTCTTTTTTCGTCATCCACTCTAACACACCTACGCATCAGAATATTCTCTTCTATAGAAATTGTTATTCTCTTCTTCCCTTTGCTTCATTTTTTTTATATGTCATTATTATGTGCAGTGTGTTTCAGGAGACGTAGACGACACTTCCTTGGAAGAAAGTTAAAATGAAGGTTTAAAACCAAACGAAAATGATAAATAAATAACATTATAAAAAATAAAAATCATATTAAAAAAAAAATACTGCACTTGATGCTCTCAATGAACGCTCTTACACCATAAAAGAATTATTTCCGATTTTTTTACCTCAATAAAAGCTTCCCTCTTTTTACTTTTTCGGTATTTTCTTTTTCTTTTTTATTTCAATTTATTATTCTTTTGTATAATTCATTTTTGATTTTACCATATTTACGGATAAATAAAATGAAGAAAATAATAAAAAGGGCAAAGATTTAACATTTCATTTTTGAAAGTAAAAGATATTAAGTTGTTAGTCTACCCATAGAAGCGACGGTCTGTCTAAATCTTTATAAAAGATGAAAACATCTCTGCGTTTTCATGGGAATCGTTGTTGTTGGAATTGACAATCTCAACAAAGTCAGAAATATTGAAGATTTAATAAAAATTTGAATGGAATCATCATTGTGTATTTCTAACGTTAAACGTCTTATAGATTATCACAAATAGAGTAAAAAATGATAAGCAGAGAGGGAAAAGAGAAACTTGTTATTATTGAAGGCAGTTTTATCCCTGCTATAAAAGGACTTGAATTACGCAAATTCTAAAATTCCCACTATTACGAACAGAAGAATGAATAACGGAATAGGTACCTCCAAAATTTTAAAAGATGTTGAAGAAAAGTAATTAGACAAGTATTTTAGGAGATGAATTGAAGGAATTGTAAAAGGAAAGATATGAACACATGCGAAAAAATAGCCGAACAAAGGAAATTGATTATTATACACGGTAACCTATAATAAAAGCCACATGAACTAATTATATAATGGCTTAATTCTCAAGGAAGTGATGCTAATATTATGATAAGAAATTCACTGCAATTTTGATAAAATGTTCGCTTATAAAGAATGCTATTATTTATAGGGCTTGGAACGAAACTCTATCCACAAGAATCTGTATATTTTACGGATTACAACATAACGATTCCTGATATATTCTAAAGCCAGATTTTACCAAAGGGAATTAAAAAGTATAATATTTAATGCCAAATCTTGTTCATATATAAACATACTATTTAGATTGGCCTAGTAATTAGAGTGTTCGCCAATGGTCCGGGAGACGTGGGCTCAATCCCAGGTCGAGTCATACCAAAGACTTGGTACTTGATACCTCTTTGCTTACCACTTAGCAATATAAGGTACGTATCAAGGGTAAAGTGGAGAAATCCAGGGAAAGGAGTAGTGCCCTCCCCTACACCTCAGTGTAGTAGCTATTGAAAAGGGAGCCTTCTGATCGTCCTCGACTAAAGGGAGACAACTTTACCTTACTTACTTATTTGTAAACGATTCGTTTATTAATAATTTGTAAACGAGTTCGAGCTCATTGATCTGCAAACAGTTAAATGTACTAAAGCATTGCTATTTAATATGTTTAATTCCATTTATCAAATATTCCAATCTAATTTAATATCAATCAGTTGTTTGCACACAGTTTGAATGGTTTCAAGTATTGCTATCTAACTCTAACAATTCTATATAATGTTAATCATTTGTTTTCGCGAAGACAAATGGTATCAAGTATAGTAAATAACTGATTATTACTGTTTGACTAATAGAGAAGACCCTAAGTGAACCAGGTGATTAATGTCGATGAAACATATTCCACATTTTCCAACTCTTTCAGGATTGGAGCTTTACAATTATATAATTTAGTATCCTATTAGAACACTCGTTAGAGGAGTACAACTCCTCTGCAGCGGTACAGTCATCGTATTTTATAGACCCAGTCGACAGCATGGTAAATTGTTTTAAGTTTTGCAGTTTAACTCTAATGATTATATTTCATGTTAATCATTATTTTGCCCTTGGTTTAAATTGTTTCAAGCATTTTACCTAAGCGCAAGTGACTCACATTCAATGCCTTCAAGCAACGTTAAGATAAGAACGGGTTAGGTATTTGTTTGTCACTAGAGTCATTAAAGATACAATCGGGACAATTATATAAGGTGCAAGGCTTTACATGACAAGTCGATTGATCGGATCAGTCTTCTGCTACCACCCGTCTCGTCCCTTAAGGGCCAAAATAGAGTGTTGCAAGTCACTTGACTACTCGCTTGCCGGGGCACTGACTGCTCAGCCACAAGGATCCCATCCTAAATTATGACGGATCGCTTTTTACGTTTAATAGGTGGCCTCAGTAGGGATGTCTTACGCCTTTGCAGAGATGCTGGTGGTGTAATCCACGGCCCAAGCTGACAGGGGCCGCTTAATCTATTATTACCAGGATTATTTTATAACAAATTTAACACTCAACTCTTTTTCTTCCCTTTCGATGGGATTTAGAAAACGTTGACTGTATCCCCGGCAAAGAGGTGTCTTGCATCTGGAAACCTGGAAGGTTCGAATAATTGCCTTTATTTTCTGGTCCATTTTGACTCGGAATGATAGTACCAATTTGGGTCGTAGAAATGAGTTCAATGAATATGTTTACTTGTAAGCGATAGGCCCCAGCAAATAGGAATAGTTTTTAAATATATCTATTTTAATTTACGGCAATATCGCATCAACTTATTTGGAGATGAATGGAAATTAAGTTTGGTCACAAGGATACAGTAAGTAAAATGTTTCAGAATCCTTGTTTGAGATTGTGTCCGCTAATTCTGTACTCGTCTCAAATAATACTGAATGTAATAGACTCTTAAAATATTGTTTGTAATGATTAAAACCACGTCAAGAATAAGTAGCAAGCAATATGGTATTCAGATTATTATTACTGAAGTGAGCACGATTTTCACGTGATATTATAAAGTAGTAGTCTCTAGCTTTTCATCAGTAATCTCATTAAATGTCGCTGTTTTGTTTAATAATGGTTAGATATTTGATTATGATGGTTATGAAGAAAATAAAGATGATGATGATGACGATGATAATAGGACCTGATGGGGAAAGGAAGAGATTAATTTTTTTTTTTTTTTTGCCCATTGGATATTTGAATTTTATCTTACACTGTGGAAATTTACTAAGCTTTTTGCTTAGATGTGGCACAAGGCCATATGAAAGGGGCACCCAACGAGACTCGAACTCACTCGTGTAGGTTTGGTAGCCGAGCTTGCTAACCATTACACAACCAGAGACGCCTATTTTATCTTACACTGTGGAGGGGAATTTAGTTTTATTTTATATCGTAAAAAACTGAATAGTCGCAGCCAGCACTTTTAAATGGAATGCAAGCACTCGTTCACCCTACTCTTTCACCAATCGCAATATGCAAAAAATAAAAAAAAGTCTGTTCAATTAAAAAAAAAAGTGAGAGCGTAAAATACGATAAAAAAGAGTCAAGCTTAAAAACCTGGCATGAGAGAGAGAGAGAGAGAGAGAGAGAGAGAGAGAGAGAGAGAGAGAGAGAGAGAGAGAGAGAATAGCTGAACAAACAAATGAAGCAGTGACAGTAGAAGATATTAAGATTGAATATGCTTTTTATAAACGGAGAGAGAAGAAAAGAAAAAGATATAATGCCCCAAACGGGTATATGATAAAAAGATGTAATACCCAAATGGTTATATAAAAATGTAATACCCACATATATTGTTAAAAGATGTATTACCAAAACAGGTATATAATAAAAAGATATAATACCTAAATGGGTATATCATAAAAAAGATTTAATGCCCAAACGGGCATATAATAAAAAGTGATAATACCCTAACTGTTATATAGTAAAACGTTGTATTACCCAAACGGGTTTATAATAAGAAGATGTAATACCAAAACGGGCATATAAAAAAGATATAATACCCAAACTGGTATATATTTAAAAGACGTTATACCCAAACGTTTATATCAAAATAAGATGTAATAAAAGAAGAAAGGAGACAATGAAAAATCTTTATGTAAAAGTGAAAACCTGAGAAGAAAAAGCAAATGTCATAAAATTAAATAAAAGAAGAAAAGAGAAAAAGAAGAAAAGAAAATTATCTTAATTTTTGCAAAAGACAGCAGAAAGATAAATATAAAAAGGCATGAAAAGAATCGAAACTGTGGAATGAATAAAAGACTGTAAATACAAAGTGTAAATAAAAGGTTTTTTATTTTACTTATCATTTCTTTAACAAAATAGCACATTTCAGAATCGTGGCGACGGCGCCATTCCTATTCTTTTTTCTCGTTTCCATTTCTTTTGACAAAACTATAAATAATATTCTATTAAATATTTATTTAGTAGCAGAAGTACCCGTTTTTTCCTGGAAAGGTAACATCTACAACAACAGAATGATCGCATATAAACAAATAAACCTTTTTTTTTTTCTCGTTGGCAATATATATCGCCTGGGTGTAAATGGCGTTTGAAGTATTTTTTTAACAATTTGTCGATGTAGAGATTGCTCACTTTTTCAAGAGAACAAACATGAAGCGCAGACAAAATGTAAATTTGGCATGAGATTAAAGACTTATTTTGTACAACTGTTTTTGTGTCGGTTGTAATTGAATTTTAGAGGGAAGTTTTGATAAGTTAACTATAAATGCATTTTCTTTTAGCTTATCATCATCATCAGGTCACGCCATCGGCACGGATATCCCTGACCCTCTCTCACCACCCTTCTCTATCGTCCATCGCTCCCGGTAGGTCTCCAAGGTTACATCCTGTATCGGCACAGAGCTGTTGTAGATAGCTTCTTACTGGTCGTCCTGCCTTTGCTCGTCCATGTGAAGGGATGAAAAGGACTACGTCACTTATGAGTCCGTCCCTACCTCTCGAACCATGTCCTGCATATCTGGTTCGGCGAACTTGGATAGTTTTCGTGATTGGTGGTGAATGGCCGTACAGCAGCTGGTTCGTTGGGTGTTGCCTCCATGACTTGTCCAATATTTCTCGCAGCATTCTTGTGTTGTTGCCATCAAGCTTTTTCTCCATACGTTTACTTATCCCCCAGGTAGTGAATCCATACAACTTCCATATGACCGATAGCCTATTGATAGTTTTTCATGCCTTTGTTAGTCACGTGTTGATGTCTGTCTCGGATGATGAGACACTGCTTCCTAGGTTGGTGAACTTGTCTACTAGTTTCAGAGAGCTACCGTTTTGTGTGGAAATGTCGCCTGTTTGATTAAAGCACGTATATTCCGTCTTGTGTGCATTGATATGGAGACCTATGCCTGCAGCTGCTCGTAGTAGGGTTTCGGCTTGGGCGGGTGTATTTGCCAGAAGCACTATATCGTCAGCGTAGTCCGTGTCCGTAATTGTTTGCGCGGAGTACCTTCTGCTTCTTTTGGGGGGTGTCCTCGTGGTGTAATGGTTAAAGCGATGAACTGCGGAATCGTAGTACGCGAGTTCGTACTCCAGTCGCGCTATTACGTTCACTTTCGGGCAAATACCCTTGGGAAAGGTATGAACCCCCTTATTCTCCCTCCAGCTATGGGTAAATAGTAGGACGGACTAGGTTCTTCAGCCTTGGTGAGGCAACTAGTCTAGGAGAAGGAAAACTCTGAATTCAAACCTGTTAAACTCCGCTTAAAAATCGACCTTGTGTCATATCCTGCCCGAGCGGAGGGATTGGTAAATAGTACCTTCTGCTTCTTTCCTTTGTTAGCCTGAAACCGTTTTCTTTCATTTTATCAATTATTTCCTAATAGCTTTACAATTCTCTACAATCAGTTCGTAAAGGTTGCTCTGCTTAGCATATAAGTAATTAGTAAAATAGTGATATAGGTAATTAGGAAAATAGGGATGTAGACAAAATGTTAAATTACGGTATAATTCAAATGAATATACATTTTATGCATATGTAGAATATATGGAATTAGCACACGTAGAAGATTTTGACTTCGGCTCTTTTATTTAGCAGTAAATAATATAATAACAGATAAATCGTAAAACTTTCAGGCAAGGACGAATGGCATAATGGATAGGGAGTTTATTTGGCAGGTGCTTCTGAGTGAAATTATGTGGAGGTTGCTGGTTCAATCCCAACAGCAGGTAAGACTACAATGAATACTTACTATAACTTAACACTTTTACTTGGTCATAGTTAACAAACTTAAAACAGTCTAACCCTGTGGTTCAAATGAAGGTTTCAATTAGAGGTTTTGTGTGGACCAAAGAGGTTGCCATGAAACTCCTGAAGAATTTCGAAGGACATATCGGTCAAAACGTAGTGATTATAAAAATAGTCCGAATATTCTAAGTAATAAACTGTAAAACTTTTTTTTTCATCTATTAGCTGAATATTCTGGCTTCATAAAATATTCTCTTAACAAACTAGATTAAATCATTTGAAGTTGGATTTTTCTCAAGCTTTGCAGAGGAAAATATAATGGAATAACCAAGAAAAAAAAAACTCGGAAATTTTTGGTAATAAACATTAGAATTAATTCTTTGCTGCCTCTCCCCAAGCCTTTATGACAGCCTTAATTCTTTCGTGTATGGATTTAATTAATTTAAAGCGATAGTCTTTATCAAAGTAATGCCAATTTTCCCAAATGGCAATTTATAGATTTTTTGTGTATGGAGCCTTATCTTAGACCATTTTTTACTGCATTTACAGCTGAATTAAACACCAAATAGAACATCATCTAGATGTGATAATTCCGTTATTTTTGCCAGGGGGAATATGCTTACATAGTTTATTCCATATGTTTTTAAAGTAGTTGTTGATTTACAGAAATGTTCGTAGAAATTAATAAGAATCTTTGAATTACAAATTCTTAACTTAACTAAGTATATAAGCTGACTAACTCGTGTCAAATTGAAACCAGATTGTGTAAGACAAATATTCCATAATGTTTGTCTGAGGAGAGGAATTAATTCTCCCTTAACACAATCAAAGGTTTTTCTTAAACTAAACTGACGCTGATATTTTAGAATTATTTATAAAATATTTTTCTAAAAGAAAGTATTGTTATGATTGATCGACTTATTTTAACCCTTTGTCAACGCGTATGAAGTTATTCTATGTCTAGAGGTTAGGGAATTGCGTTCATGATATGTTTATACTTACACTTTTGGCATTATAATTTCTTGAGATTTGTTTTCACACACACTATTATCAAGTATTAATAGTTTATAGAAAAGATACTATCTCATACTAATAGTTTATTCAGATTATATAGTTTTAATGACATAGCCCAGTCATCTGGTACCGTAGGATACAACTACTGCATCTATACAGAGGGGTAAGACTTTTCCAACGAGTGTAGGGCACCCCTGGTGGTGTAATAGTTAGCAAGCTAGACTAGCAAACCTACACGAGTGAGTTCGAGTCTCACTGGGTGCCCCATTCATTCGGCCTTGTGCCACATCGAAGCAAAGAGCTTTGTAAATTACTTTTCCAACGAGTTTCCTGGAGATGACATTAAATAATCTGATGGTGAAAATACAGTAAAACTGAATATTTAGAGAATGCAGAGTCTCACTTCATTGCTTTTACTTCTACTTCCACTTTGACCCGCAGTGGTAATACCACAAGGTGTTCTATCTATAAGTAAAATAGAACTGCTTGTCATTTATATATATTGCGCAAATAAATTATATAAGTTAAATTTAATTATTACAAATAGAACTGTTTTGCTCCTTTAACTATGTATAAACAAATGTTTGATGTCTATCTGAATTGTTAGTGATACATAGCAAAACTTAGAACTATTTAACTGCTAAATTGAATTATTAGAAATAGAGCTGTTTTATCATTCAACTGCATATCAACAAAATATGTTTACAACTAACATAATTAATATACATGTAAAAACAGAATTTGACTTTAAATAATCAACAATGTTTTATGTACCATAAACCCAAACTAAACCCAATAGTTTCAAGTAATTATTTATTTCATTTGCTTCCACAGAGAAATATGTTTTTAAGTAACTAATTATAATAATTCTTAAGGAACAATTATAGTTTCATGTAACTTCCTCAATAATGCTACTTTATACACCCTTACGTAATTCCTATCAAATACAAATAATTCTAACACAGATCCATTTGAACTGTACATGGTACCCGAAGAAGTTCTACCACTCCTGATTAAATTGAAATTGGCAGTAAATGCAATGAAGAGATACTTCACACCCAACAGATATTCAGAATTGGAACCTCAACATTAGAGGCAGTTTAGTGTCATACCTAGTAAATCCTTTAATATTACAGGGGGTGGGTTCTACTGTAGAGATAACAGTCAACGTATTCTAATTTCCTTGACAGTGCAAAAATGTATTATTAGGAAAATGATTAAAAAAACCAGCGAATATTGTTTTCTCATTCGTGGTTAAAACTTTTAGTTACTTATTGTGGTCAAGAGACATATTCTCGAGAAAATCTTTAGAAAGGCACTATTTTCTACTCGGTTTCTTTTTATTCAATATTTATATAGACAATTTATTCACCTTAAGATAAACAGTTTTATACTTTTTTCAGGCAAGTAAACATTAGCTTTTTTACTCAATTCCTGGATGAGGCTGATTGCATTTTACATAGGTATGGAAAAGGTTGTTATTCTTCGGCCAGCTATGGGTAAATAGTACAGCAGACTGGGTTCTTTAACCTCGGTTAGGCAACTAGTCTAGGAGAAGGAAAACTCTGAATTCAAACCTGTTAAACTTTGCTCATGCTGTAGTGGTTGGTAATTATAAATATCTAATTGGTTGGTAATTATGAATATTTATTCATGTCTTATTGTGGTGGCCAAATTAAATGCATTTCATATACAACCTTTTGTTTTGTTGTTGTTGTTTTTTTTTCAGTTTCTCTTGTATTTACTTCTATTAGTCATATTTATGGTATTATAAGAGAATCGACTGAAAAGGCTCATAGGCTATCCAATAGACTCTCATTTTATGTGACCAAGCAAGATTATATTTATAATATTGTTCCATCCATGCACCTCTTCCATTGGTGTTGCAGGTCTTGGATCCCATTTTTAAAATATCATCAACAACAGATACTACGTCATCATATAAACCTTTCAGTCTATGAATTATCCAACCTATTCTCGTAAGTAAAAAGTATCCTACAGGATGACCCCCGCCAAAAAACCAGAATCCATAAACTTTTTTATTACTTTTACTAAAATAAAGCAAAATAATTCCAATTCTTTTCCTTGGTATTTATATCATTTGCTTCCACAGAGAAATATGTTTTTAAGTAACTAATTATAATAATTCTTAAGGAACAATTATAGTTTCATGTAACTTCCTCAATAATGCTACTTTATACACCCTTATTAGTGAATACTATCATCCCAATTTTTCATGCACAGAATCTACTTCATATCCTGAAAAAGGAAAAGGATAGAATTAAATTTATGAATTTCAGTCAAAAATATATGGGTTCTGTTTATTTTTGGCGGGGAGGGTCACCCTGTATTAGAAAAAATGAATTATAATTCAAATCAAATCCGTATTCAATCCCAAGAGTCAATTGTGAAATGCTTCCCACTGCCAAATTTGATTCTGAATCTTGGACCACCTATCGTTGTCAATCACACCAACTAGTACGTTTACATTAGGTCTCCAAGTTATAGATAAATTGTAGGAATAGATTAGGATCTCAGAGAAGGAAAACTCTAATCTTTAAACTAGTTGTATTATGCTTGATATCCACTGAAAGAACTTTACAATAATATGGGAAATATTCAAGTTTGTAAAGTCCACAATTACAGAAATCGTCCTCCACAAGACATAACTCAGCTGGACAGGATATATACAAAGATTAGATTATCAACCCAGATTTCTAATGTTCAGCAAACTTTTCTCACGTAAGAGGAACGCAATCACCTCAGGACTATCAACCACTGTGTGAGCGATCAATCTTTGTGGTAATTTACTAAGTTTTTTTTTTGCTTAGATCTGGCACAAGGCCATATTAAAGGGGCACCCAATGAGACTCGAACTCACTCGTGTAGGTTTGCTAGTGGATCTTGCTAACCATTACACCACCACAGGCGCCTAACGATCAATCTTTGTGGAATGCACGAACTGCTGGCAATATAAATATATTAGAAGACAAGATCATAAACGAAAATCAATACACTTTTATAAAAAGTGGATTTTATCGGAGAGTTTAAATTAGAAATTATTTCAAAAGTAATATCAGCCAAGCGTATGAATCTAAAAATAATATCGCTGACATTTATTCTAATAATGACCTACTGGAAGGTAACTGTTTATATGAACACATTGGCATAATATCCCAAAATTATTTTATTTCAAATGGATATTAAGAAAGGATACTACGATTATGGCTGAGACTAAATTTACAAACCATAGGTTAAGCTTAATAAGAATAAATTGTAAATCATTCTTACAAGTAAACTGTTTTATTTGCATCATTATATCAGGTTCATATTTTCCACGAAATCTAGTAAGTGAGAAGTATGCAAGACGAATAAAGTCTTGCAAAATACCCTTATGCTTCACAAAACAGACAAAACCATCATTTACTAAGATTTGGGAGAGTATGTAGCAACCGCTGAGAATCGAACTCACTAACAATACAAAACAAATCTAATGTGCTGAACATTACACAACGTAAGTAGCCGAGACACATACATTTATTGAGAAAAACAAATTAGACAGCATTTGATAAACTAAATTTGCGTAGACATTTCAATATTGCAGCGAATTAGTAGAAAAAAATGATTACGTGATGAAAACGCGAGAAATACACTCGAAAAGGCTGGTTAAGAGAGGTGAATTGAATACCCACTTAACCAAGACCTTAGAAAAACCGAAAATACAAGATGTTAATGTAAGTTAATTAATAAAATATAGAGAAACTAAGCACGAAAGAACATCAAACGAAAACGGAAGCTGAATTTTGATTACTTGTAAGTTTCAATTGATACCAGAAGAACATTCGGATGGAATGTTTTTTGGCTGTACAGTAATTTTTTCTACTCTCTGATGGTTTGATTACTTCGAAGGATTAATTCAGTTTTCGAACAAAATGAAGTCAAAATATTTAAAATAGACATTGTGTTAAAAGGAAGCTGTTCCATTTTTTTAAAAAATCTTATATATATATATATATATATATATATATATATGGGGTGGGTGGTGGTGTGCATTTGTTAATTATTTAGTAAAATCGATAATGGGAGATTCTTACTTGACTTGAATCAAAATTGACGGTATATAAAATGACAATGAAACAGAAAATAAGATTCAGAGAACAAGAAACTACCTCTGCAAAATTTAGAATGATCCTACTTATATTGGATTAAATGTAGATCTTTTGCATATGTACTAAGAACACTTGTGCGTTGATGCAAAAATTAAGAAAAATAAAATATATAGTCATCTACTGACAGACAGTTTCGTTCTATCAGAACTCTTCAGTGTGGCTAGACACGTAGGACGCTTGAAGCCAGGATCAAAACTCGTCCAACTTTTCTTTTATCTTAGTATCAGACCGCTCGGCCAACAAGCGTACCTCTTTCAAAGAGCTTTGCATTATGTTAGTGGGGACCGAAAATTCCTTCGCCAGAGTGCGCAACCTCCATGGGATAGCATATATATATGCTTAAAAACGAAAATAACTCTTCCTAATATGTCCTAGATGGACATTTAGTTAAATTAATATTAATATCAATTATCTAGAATACGTAAACTATATTATTAGATATTTAAAAAAGCATTAATTTCAAAGAAAAATAGGAATCAAATATTATCTTAATTTTGATAATTATTTATTTAATAAGGTCACAACTCATTAGTATCACCTTCTGATATTCATCCGTTTAAAAAAATTGTAATTTAAATTATCAGTAACGAGTTCTTGAAAATAAAAACAAAAGTGGAAAACAGACATCTTATTTATTCACATATATTGATATTTCCAACGAATAAAATTATATATTTTATCTCTTCCCACTTGTAACATGTTAGGCGTGTCCACATTGATTCAAAGCATAAATGTATTAAATTCTATCAGAGGAAAGTCATTTTGTTGACTTGAAAAAAATTTATAATAGAACTGCTGACTCGGAGTTTTTCGTTAAATTCAATATATATATATATATATATATATATATATATATATATATATATATATATAAGCTCTTCTATTGAATTGAGCACTTCTGTAGCCGTTAAGCGTATATGTAAAGAAAGGAAAATAACACATATTATTTCGCTTATACTGAGGTAAGATATCCTACTGGCGTTAAATCAGCTAGGTTTCGATCACAGTTTGAGACCTCTAACATATCTAACCACTCTGATGCGTTGCGATTCAACGAAACAGCACCCCTGAGGACAATATGTATGCTCTCTGCACCTTTAGTTGAGCACACAGGCGAGGAATTACCGGTTGCTACTCGCGTAACTCAAAGTTCTTCAAATGATTTCCGCCCTTCGGTAGTCGTTAAGTAATTATGTAAATAAAGGAAAGTAATAAAAATCCCTTCACTTCCACTGACGTTGCTGATAGATCTGCGGTATAATATCCAACTGGCCTTAGTCAGCCGGGTTTCGATCCCTGCTTGAAGCATTTCGCGCACCTAGCCAAAATGATGAGTTGTGATACAGCAAAACAGTGTGTGGATGAATATATATATATATATATATATATATATATATATATATATATATATTTAAACAAATGTTTGATGCAGCAGAATTGTATTATTAATTTCATAGGGGGAATCATTTTATTAGATCGTTTAAAACGTTAAAAAACTAAAGGTTCCCTTTCGTCCGGGATTTTTTCAATAGCAACGACTAGAATCGATCAAAATAGTGAAGTTAAAAAAACAAATGGAGTTGTACATATTGTTATTTTTTTTTTCAAGTAGAGGAATTAACATTGTGAATTGAATTACCTGAAAAATCCGTCGAACATCTACGCATGACATACGGGAACAATGGACAGCTGTTTCGACCTTATTAGGTCACATCAGCAGTATATACCGTAATCTCCTCCACTGGAGATTGAACCAGCGACCACAGAGGCGAGACTCTACAACTTAGCCACCAGTTCATATAGCACAAAAGTGATGCCAAATCAACTAGTCATGGTATTTGCGCAGCCAAATAACCTAAATGTGCCTTGCAAGTTACCTCCGCACTCTTTCAATTACCATGACTAGCTGATTGTATATGTATATATATATATATATATATATATATATATATGTATATATATATATATATATATAAACTCTATAAAAGTCATTTATTCCATCCACAGAGGGGAAAATGGAGCAAATCCTACTAGCATACGGCCTACCAAAAGAAACAGTAGCAGCAATAATGATTCTCTACAAAAACACAAAAGTGAAAGTACGTTCACCAGATGGAGACATGGAATACTTCAACATTGTTGCAGGAGTACTACAAGGAGACACGCTAGCCCCATACCTCTTTATCATCTGTCTAGACTACGTGCTTAGAACTTCGATCGACAAAATCAGAGAAAATGGCTTCGAGCTGACTAAGAAAAGAAACAAAAGGTACCCCGCAAAAACAATCATAGACGCCGACTACGCTGATGACTTGGCGTTACTGGCGAATACACCTAATCAAGCAGAGACACTACTGCATAGTTTGGAACGAGCCGCAGCTGGCATTGGCCTCCATATCAATGCACACAAAACTGAATATATGTGTTACAACCAAACGGGCAACATTACCACACTAGACGGAGCCTCTCTGAGGATGGTGGACAAATACACCTACCTAGGAAGTAGCGTCTCATCAACCGAAAACGACATCGACACACGACGGACAAAAGCATGGACGGCTATAGATAGGCTCTCGATCATATGGGAATCAGACCTGACCGATAAAATGAAACGCAGTTTCTTCCAGGCAGCGGTTTCATCGATACTGCTATATGGATGCACTATATGGACGCTAACTAAACGGCTGGAGAAGAAGCTTGACGGCAACTACACAAGAATGTTGAGAGCAATATTGAACAAGTCCTGGCTACAACACCCCACGAGACACCAACTATACGGCCACTTGCCTCCCATCACGAAAACTATACAAGTTAGACGAACCAGACACGCAGGACACTGCTGGAGAAGCAGGGACGAGCTCGTGAGTGATGTACTCCTATGGACCCCCACATATGGCCAAGCAAAAGCAGGACGACCAGCCCGAACTTACATACAGCAGCTATGTGAGGACACAGGATGTAACCCTGAAGACCTGCCGGAGGCGATGAATGATATGGAGAAGTAGCGAGAGAGGTTCAGGGATATCCGTGCTGGCGGCACGACATGATGATGATGATGATGATTAACGTAGTTCAACGGTTATCTTAAACTGGATGATTAGAGACTAACGGCTCACTAACGAAAGGATAGTTCATTAACCACACACACACACACTCACACACATATAAATATATATATATAAGTTCTTTTTTTTTCTTTTTTGCGAATAGGGGCATAAGGTAAAGTTAAAGACTGACTGAATAGTTTTGAGCGGGGGATTAATTCATGTTAGTTTAGTAGTATTAGTATAGGACAGATTTGGCGGGAAATTAATGTAAGTCTAGTGAAGTGTAAATCATGGACACGGACGAGTATTAAAATAACATCTTACCTCGGTACCGATTTGAGAAGTCACAGGAAGAAACCGGATGAGGTAAAGACGGTACTATATAGCAGAGGAGTGTGGAATGCCCTGTTTTCATTGGCTGTTTACTAAAAGACAGATGTCGTCGCGATCATGGAGGCGGCTTGGCTCTTTCAGAGTCAAGCCGGGGTTACTGTCGGAGCTGATATGATGCAGAAATAACCCGAAATCGGCAATGAAGACAGCGCATCACTGAAGACCTCCCTGATGCATCTAAGATGTATGATTGAAATATATATATATATATATATGAAATTAAATTATTACCTTTTTTCAAATAACCTAATTACGAAAATTTCATGTTTCATGTATCAAGGAAGTGAATAAAAATATTAAGTACTCCATCAACAAAAAATAATTGCATAATGCAAGAGTGGGAGTAAGAACTGAGAGAGGGAAAAAACTCCCATTATATAGAAAATTCTTTTTGATATTACAGTCAATGTTTAATACTAAAATTAGTAAATAATTTATCGAAGAAAAAGCAATAAGACCAACTAATATTTCTAAATTGAATTGCTACAATATACATAATAAATGGTCGAATGGTCGTCTTTTAAGTCGGGAAATGAATTGATGATCCTAATATTCTTTATAGAATAGTAATAAATGAAGTACACAGCTCAATAGAGGAATAACATTATAAAGAAAAAGTTCATTGTTTTCCTGTAATTTCTCTTGGTAATGAACTAATGCGAGATATTAAATACTTGAACAATAAATAGCTATAAAAAGTGCACCATACTAGGATTAAATGTCTGCATAGCAAAATGGATTACATTTTGAAATTCAATGTATATTAGAATTTAAGTCTTCATGAGATACTGAATATACATAAATTTTCATTGAATTAAGAGTGTTGTGCAAGTTCCAATGAAATAAATACTTTAAGAAAAAGAAGAAAACCTTTTCAGTAAGTGTTAGATGTAAAATTTTGGTTATTTAGTCAGCAAGGTACCAATAATCACGGCCAATTAGTAAATATTTACTTGTTGACAGTTCAATAATATTATAATATGAGTATGTGCGAACTAATCCATTAAAAAATCCATAGAACAAGGGCGACACAATGACTAATAATTAGTTGAATACCGGATCAGGTTTTAACTTTAATAGCCACAAACATAAACTACTTTTTGAGGGATCATTTCTTCTCGCTAAACTGTGAATTATCAGGAGTGTTCTTGGAAAAGTTTTCCTTCTTCTTAGATTTAATTAACTCTGTATTATATTTCACAGAGTGTTTTTCGACATCAAAGACCCTAAATATTTCAGCCATCGCTGAAGAAGGAATGATTCATGACTTTCCTAATGAATAAGGACCAAGCGAATGCAAACAACGCTCGCGAAAATTTGAACTCACCTCTCTGATTGTATTTAAATCGCCAATAACGATAATGCAGCTATCATCTTCGACTGAAGTTTACTTTTGCACCCAGAAAAGCGAGAAAGAGTAAGCTATGTAGTCAACTAAAATATTACGTGTGAAAAAAAGGGTATCCTCAATATAAGTAGGCGATATAGCAACGAAACTGTTTGCTCTTATCCCGATTTAGTATTAGTTGTATAAATTGATTGATTATAACGGAATGTTTTCCGACTGGGTTTATTTTAATCCTACAGGTTTGAGAATCGTGTTCATTGCACCTTTATATATACATTAGTCTTTTTTTTCTTATAGTTTCTTTCGAACACAAACGTAAGGTATTAAGTATTCCTAATATAAATGATTATACACGGTTATATCATTTTAGTTTAATTATTGTCATTTCTTTCCACCGATATATATTTTCAAGTAACTAATATGCTTAGTTCTTAGTGTAACTATTATAGTTTCGAGTAACTATTATCAATGCAAATAATTTATACAGAATTTTAAAATTTTTTGGTTTTGTGGATAAAAAACTACATGAAAGTTAATCTTGCGCCTCTATTTTATTTTCTCCACATTTTATATCTGTTCTATTAATTACTTCCTAAATATTTTATTGTTTCCTCGCAAAATACACAATAATATATAATCATGACTGAAATTTTTCCGTTTAAATATCAAAATATCAAATAAGTTTACTAATTTTCGTTATTAATTTTTGCTTCCAAACAATTTCAGCTTTATTCATTTCATGTTTTAATATTTGTCCTTTCAGTTAGAAGTTAATATCGAACAGAAATTTTATCGATAATTTGTGTTCATGTACTCAATTAACTATATCATCTTACTTTGATTTATTTCCATTTTCAGCAAAAAATATTTTAACTATTTTTCTATATTCCATTTCTTTGGCTATTCATCGATTTGAATATACTGTGACTTCAGTACACGAATACACATTGCACAGTAATAAAATAGAAAGCATTGTAACATCACCAGATACTTTCTTTGTTTTTTGAATATAATGGAAAGTGATTCACGTTTACTTGTCCCGTATCATGGCAAGGTTGTTGGGGTACTACTCATGTTACGTGTCTCGAGCACGATTATCCTGACGTAGCCTATCTATCTGCAGGTCTACAACTGGATAGAATGCAGAGTTTCCTTCCCCTAGACCGGTTGACATACCAAAACTTGAGAGTACAGTCCCACCTACAACTTACCAGACCAAAGTATTTATACATTTTTCATAAAATTACGCATGAGAAATGCAAACAGACTCAATCGGGATTGAAACTCAAGAATCCAAATCAATTTTTTTATGATGATAACTGGTACGCTGCAAGCGCATCATAATATATATGCATACTTAGCAAATGAAATGTTGGTCGAAAAAGACAGTGGAAGTGCCGATTGATTCAAACCATTGTCCAACCACCAATTTGCCTGTACATTTTAGCCTTTCATATCTATTTCCTTTCTTTTAATCCAAACCAACATATATATATGGAAGTAAATATTGGAAAATAATCCGACAATGTGGAGAAAATATTGAAAAATAAAGTAATCCAGAGTAAAGAATTTAATAAGAAGGAAAGTCGGTGTTTTTACATTTCGGTTTCAATAAGCCATCATCAGTATTAAGAAAATATCTTTTCTGAGCCTAGATAATGGCTTATTGAAACCGAAACGTTATAACGACGACTTTCTTTCATATTAGATTCTTCGCCTGGGATTACTATCTTTTTTCAATATTTTCTCCATATATATATATATATATATATATTGTAGTTTGATGAATTTTGAAATAAACGCTCAATATCGGCGATTTTGATTTTTTTTCTTAGAACGTGGAAATTGAAACCATTACTTTCAGATGTATATGTTCAATGGTTAGAATTATGCAATAGATGAAACAATAAGATATATATATTTCTCCTAAGTTAAAAAAAAATATCCATTTCTGGTATAATGTATATATAATAGGATAAAATAGACAAAGTTTGAGGGAAATTTTGATCTTAGTTTCTGGGAATGGTGGTTTAGTAATTTACTAAGCGTTTTTACTTTGATCTAGTATAGTGCCGTATAAATGGAGCACCCAAAAAGACTTGAACTCACTAGAGAAGGTTTTCTAATCTAACTTGCAAACCATTACACCACCGCTATTGCTTATACTTCAAAGCTAATAATATGGTTATATTAATGTATTAATTTCATGATTTGATAATTTATTTACTGTATTATCTGTAAATAATAATTATTCAACTTTTGGAGAATTTCTCGCACCAGCGTCAGCTGGTGATCTTTCTCGGGATTCTGAGTGACAGCAAGTCTCTTCAGATCTTTGGGATTCTTTTCTATATTCTAGACAATCTTTGCAAGCATGCTGATGTCTGGATATTCTCGGTTCCTCCAGATATCTAATTCCTTTAGTACCGTCTCTTAGCGTTTTGGTGATCGTACTAAGAATCCCGAAAGCAATTATTATTACTGTCACCGTGGTGTTTCTAGGTTTTTTTTTCTTGTTCTCCGGAAAGGTACTAGTATCTATACGCTTTCTTTTTAATATCATTTAATATCGAAACGGAAAAATCCACTATATACCTTTTTTTGTTAATTTAACACTAGATAATGATTTTTGTTTTGGTTTATTTGTTTATGGCATATCGACCTTTGTATGTTATTTAATTCCAAAGCTATTATCCTAGAAGAACAGTAGGGGTACTATTTAACGCATAGCTGGGAGGATAAGGGGGTTCATACCTTTCCCAAGAGTATTTGCCAAACAGTGAACGTAATAGCGCGACTGTAGTACGACCTCGCATTCTACGATTCTGCAACCCACCGCTTTAACCATTACACCACGAGGACACCCCCATGTTTATTTGTCTCACATTCTTGGACCTATTCTCGTTTGTGCATGTACCATTTGGTAGTATCGTCAAATTCTAATTCCTTCCACAGTTCCCTATCTATCTATCTATCTATCTATCAAGTATTTTTACTTGTATTTATTTTTATATCTTATTTTGGATTTTTAAATCTTTGGATTCGTTAGTTTTCAAGTGGCTTTGTAGGTATTTATTTTCATGCTACATTTAGATATAAATTCTGATCATAAATTGAGTAATTTGTTTTAGTCTAAGAATGTGATTATTTCAAAGTTCTTCTATTTAAAGCTATACATACAGCGCGGAAAAACATGGTCTGATGCTGACGTACGAGGAAAACGGGTAGTCACATAGCACTGTTGATTCTGAGTCTACGAAATCTTAACTTGTCTCGACCACAGGGTGGATTCTAAGTAGCAAATTCTACAACCTGTAGAAATATTAAGTAATATGGCTACTTTGCCTATATTAGATTTTTTTTAAATCCTAAAAAAAAAAAGATTGGTAGTTTGACAAATAGAATTGAAAATTTAAAAAAATGATATTTGATTATTTATTTTCAATTATTTGTTGTTTTTGGTTTTTGCACATGTTTTTTTGTATTTATTCGTTTACATCTTTTATAATCAATCATAACTGGGATATTGTTTTCATCAACTTTGACCTCGCTAGACGTCAACGTTAGCTATATTATAAATTAAGGCACCAACCTAAAGGGTTAAGTATTTCTTCTCAATTATGACTTGAATACAATTGTGAATATGAACTATTTTTTCACAAAAACAAATCTAAAATTATTCCAAAGATTTTTTTTTTTTAATTTCTCGTCTTAAGTTGTATGAGGTTATATTTCATTTATCTTTGATAGACGTGCTAAAATTAATTCTATTTTTTTCTTTTTTGCTTTTGAAATAGAAATCAACAACGATTTATATCTTAATATTGATAACTATTTTTATCCGGGCAATTATTAAGCATATATTTCATGGAATTTTCACGAGTGTAGCTAGTATATATATATATATATATATATATATATATATATATATATATATATATACGGGCACGTTTTCGGATTGAGTTCTGTACACATACATAAACTGCCACATATTCAGCCAAATTCGTAGGTTATTCTTCGACTGCAGATCGACATACTCTGCGTAAAATAATTTATTGAACCAACGGAAATTAGTCTATACGGTAACATCATCGTTGGATTGCGTTATGGGCCGTAATAAAATGCCATTGTCAGTATCACCTGCTGTTCTCTTTCCATTGGCCTTTGAAGTCTTTTTAGGCGATTCGGCAAATGAAAAATAAATGAATCAACGAATGAGCGTTCGCGGTCCGGTGGCAAACGGTTGGGCACAGCGAGAGGTCTGTGATCAAATTGGCGAAGCTACATCAAATAATAAAATTATTGTTAAGGCGGGAACGCCACTGACCGGACGAATGGCGGTAGCCGTTGATTTCTCTACCAGGGATGAAGTCAATAACTTGGTGAGGAGGTGATTTATAGCGACGCAGATTGTACTAATAGAAACGCGCGCCAAAAGATGGACCTTTTTTTTTTTTTTGACGCATTGAGTAAATATGATCAGACTCACACGCAGATACATAAGATATATATCAGACATAGAATTATATATATATATATATATATATATATTCTGATTTTCTCATTCATGCATGAGAGAGGATTTACTTATATTTTATATACGCATATTTATTTATCTGACTGCATATATTTGTGTGTTTTTATAGTTTACAGACTAGGCTAGATTTAAAATACAGGGTAAAACCCTCATTTAATCGTCCCATTGGCTTAGTGGGTAGCGTGTTCACTAATAGTCCAGTCTCCTGGGGTTCAATCCTAGGTCGAATCATACTAAAGACTCAAAAATTATGCTTGATACTGCCTTGCTTAACACTCAGCATTATAAGATAAGTATCAAGGGTAAAGAAGAGCAATCCTGGGAAAGGCGTAGAGCCCTCCTCGACACCTTTATGTAGTAGCTATTGAAATGCCTTTGGGTCGCCCTCAAATACGGTCGACTTTTTTACTCACTTATGAGGAAGACGTAAGCATTTGTAAATATGTATCTTTATATTCGTGTATGTATATACCTATTCGTTTGTGTATTTCAAACGTATTTAAATGAAGTTTGAAAACCTCAGAACAGAGATATGTGTCAGTACTTTCGGTGTGGCTTAAAGTACGTCGACTACCTCTCTTCAGAAGAGTGAGTTACCTCGAAAAAACAAAAACAGTGTCCTAGTATGGCCGGAAACTGATAGTGGTAGTGAAGCTCTAGTTCCAGAGGTCAGGGAAGAATAGAGTATACTCGATTGCCATTTCTCACAGATCCACTCAGATCAGAAGTGATAGTACCAGTTACATTAAAATCTATTGGTCATATATACGCTGACAAATAAAACAATTTGTAAACTTATATTAATGAATACCTGATATCATAACAGCATGCCAAAACCGTTATGAATCAACACGAAATGTAACTATAAAGGTTCAATGTAAAGAATTCTCTAACCACTTTGCATATAATAAATTCAGATGATTAAAATGCCGTTAAGATCTCTCACTTTGTCATGTAATCAACAAATATATGAGCAATGGTGTGTGTGTATATATATATATATATATATATATATATATATATATATATATATATATATATATATATATAACATTTTCAAAAAAGAAGAGAAATAAAAATGATAGAAAATTTAAATTCTACCTATGACAATGAATTGGTGAGTAAAGGAAAAAATATGGAGGTGCCCATGATGTAATGGTTATCATCGTAGGAAATGAACACGGTGACACGAGTTCAAATCTTGGACGCGACTGATTGCATTTCACATAGCACTAATACCCTTGGGAAAGGTATCAATCAAATAATTCTCCCTCCAGCTATGGGTAAATAGTAGGGCAGACTAGGTTCTTCAGCCTTTGTGAGGCAACTAGTCTACGAGAAGGAAAACTCTGAATTCATACCTGTTAAAATCCGCTTAAAAATCGACCTTGTGTCATATCCTGTCCGAGCGGAGGGGTTGGTAAATAGGAAAAAAAATATGCCTAAATACTCTGATTAACAGAGATAGATAGAAATTTATTAAATAGATTTTTTGTGGGTAGTTAGATTTGAACGTATGCACGTACACACATACACACACACACACACACACACACACAAACTATCTCTCACACACACATATATATATATATATATTGTGAAAATTGTCTCCACTCAGATAAAAGTAGCGTTAGTCGGGATAGAGACATGTCATTTAGCAATAGCCATGCAATTTAACTCGACATGGCGTGGAATTGGAAAGATACTGTGTTTGAGAATGAAGCTTATTTAACAAATGGTTGCTCTATCATTGCAATGCAGCTATTATTTTGTTAACATTTCATTCATGGATCACTGAATTCCCAAATCTTCAAATGTAGACCAGATATGAATAGCGCGCTGAAAGATGTAATTCGCTATGTAATTGCAGTTATACACAACAGAAAGAATTAAGGGAGAACGCAAAACTTCAGAGTAAAACATTAGAGTTAATAGCATTTAATCGTAAACATTTGGACGATATTATCTTTAAAACAAAATGATGACAATAAAAGAAATGCAAATATGGTTCTTATTGTATAATTAGGTTTTGAATATGATGTTTACTGCTTTCATCGTCTAAGTTCTAAGCCCAAAAGATTATTCTGTCATTCTATATACGTACATAAGCGAGTATATATATATATATATATATATATATATATATATATATATATATATATATATATATATATATATATATATATATATATATATACATAAGTAAAGTGTTCACTAATGGCCTGGGAGACCAGAGTTTTATCCTAGGTAGTCATACCAAAGACCATAAAATGGGCGCTTGATGCCACCTTGCTTAGCCCTCAGCATTATAAGGCAAGGGTAAAGTGAAGCAATCCAGAGAAGGAGTAGGACCCTCCCTTACACGTCAGTGTGACTAAGTTTGCCAACTTTACTTTTTTATGTGTGAGGGTGAGATAAATATCATTCATCTCTCTCTCTCTTTCTCTATATACATATATATCACCTATAATTAATACTTATACATGGTTCTATTGAAATCACCAGAATATATATATATATATATATATATATTTATAAATAGATAAGCATACGTGTGCATAAAGGAAGAGTAAGTTAGAAAGAGATCGGCAATGACACAACTTCGTAATCAATATTTTCTAGAATACATAATCTTATCGACGGAATCGAAGTAAGTGAGTTCGAACTGCAGTCGGCCTACCGCTTTCGGACAAATACCTTTGGGTAAGTTATGAACCTTCGAAGTGTCTTGGTTAATTAGCATCCTTACTGTTCTTTTACTAGGACTTATTTGGCTATAATTAATCCACGAATGTTGATATGTCATTATCAGCTTTTTTCTTAGCTTCTGTTTGTCAATTTCCAAACCAAATAGAATATATGTATGATGTAACATCAATCTTACGCATAGGAACGATCTGATTCCTTTGCACATAAATTCAAAATAGCCACATCCACTAAACGTTGATATGAAGAAATGAGACTGATGAAAAAGATTCAAATCTTTCGGACTGAATATTTATTTTGTTTTGTTTATGCTTTTATTTTTATTTTCTAATACAGAAATGTCCACACCTTTTCCACGAGCAAATTACTCTTAACGTGACTCGGTCACAATGTTGTATTTCTATTAAAAATACTGAATAAATTTATTTAAATTGGTAATGAGTAAATTTTATATATACAATTTATGTTCGCGTACCTTGCATCCTATTGCATAAACCTTTACAATTGAATATATTCATAGTCACTACCTTATTGTAATGAATTGCTAATAATTGGAGTCAATCTGGCTTGCATAGTCCAGAGAGTAACTGCTTCAAGAGTATCCTATTTACCCAACCCCTCCGCTCGGGCAGGATATGACACAAGGTCAGTTGTTAAGCGGAGTTTAACAGGTTTGAATTCAGAGTTTTCCTTCTCCTAGACTAGTTGCCTCGCCCAGGCTGAAGAACTGCTTCAAGAAGGGCTCGAAATGATCATCATTCAGAGTCGAACGTTACTTGGACTTAATAATCCTCAGATGGGAAAACTCTGTCTCGTATAAATAAATAGGTTAGATAAGGAGTATAGATGATAGGATAGACAAAAAAAAATAGGATATGTGCTAGGCTAAAACCTAAAAATAAATTTAATTGAATTTTGTCAACTTATCACTCTTCTTGCTCCCCACCTTTTTTTTTGATGAATTCTATAATCGTATACTGCTACCATTTGTTTTCAATGTTACAATTTCCTAAGAAAGGACAAAGAGAAAAACCGAATCAGAAATTGACTGAAATATGAAATACAACTGCACATTAGTTTCTGGAGACGAAAAATTATGAGCATAATTGCGAAATGATCATCTGTAGTAAGCAACTGAATAATCATTAATGAATTCCCAGGACAAAGACATTAGAAGTAATTATATGAAAACGAAGATAGACATGGTACAAAAATACCAATCACAGAATATTTAGTGAGTGAAATGTTAAACCATGAAATATATAAATAACACAAAAGCAGACAATCTTTTGTGGTAGGGTGATCCTCTGGGAATCATGCAAATCTGCATGTAAACTAAAGTTAAATGTAGAAGTAAGAATTAGTGTTAAAAATTAAATACATGAAATTATCTCCAATTTGAAAATGAAAGAAATCGTCCACCCCAAATCAAAGGTTTTTTTTAGTCACTGAATGCAAGAATAAGGAAAATTTCCGGACATTTGATGTTAACATTCCAGAAGAAATAATTGGAAACCTGGTCTAGTATTTAGATGGTGCGAATGGAATGGAGAAAATATGAAACATGAATAGAATAGCGATGCTGGTATTAATTGAAGTCCTTGGAAATGCCCTATAAAGTCCAATAAAACGTTTTGAAATGGAATTTTGAATAATAATAATAGAAGCCATTCCGAAGACAACACACGTGAGAACAGCTATATTTGCTAGAGGGGTTTGTTTAACTCAGTTTATAGGACAACCAGCAAACACATTGTTCCAAATTATTATTATTATTTTTATTATTATTATTATTATTATTTACGCCTTCAGAGTTTTCACATCAGCGTTAGCTGATGGTGTTTTACTGGAGTTTGAGTGATAGTAAGTCTCCACAAGTCTCCAGGAATCTTCTCAGTATTTTGGTCCTACTCAATAATGCTGTCGTTTGGATGGTCTCCACTCGGTCGCCAACCTCCAAGTCATCCAGTTCCTTTAATAATCCTTTAGTTACTGTACCAAAAGCGCCAATCACAATGGGTATAATTGTAACTTTCATGTTCCGTAGTTTTTTCAGTTCTCTAGCAAGGTCGAGTTATTTATCCTTCTTTTTATATTCTTTCAGTTTTATTCTGTGGTCAGCCAGGACAGAAAAGTCGACAATTTAGCAAATTCTCTTTTCTTGTTGATTATTATAAGGTCTGGTATTCTGGTCGAAATTAGGTGATCAGTCTATGCATCAAAGTTCAATAGGAGTTGATGTATGTCATTTTCTCGGACAGCTACTGGTTTGGGCATATACCATTTGTTCGTATGGTCAAATTTAAATTTCTTATACATCCAGTGGATCATCTTGCCCACCTAGTCGTGTCTAATCTTATACCCCTTCTGTGTTAATTTGCTGTATTCGCTTATTATGTGATTGATGGTTTCATCTCTGTCACTGCATAGTCTACATTTGCTATTTTATTGCGTCTTATATAATATTATTATTATCATTTTTATTACAAAATTTCCACCCTAATGATTGCTGATGGTCTTGCACTGGAGTCTTAGTGCCAGCAAGTTTCCTCATGCCTCTTGTACTCTATTCAGTATTCTCGCTGTCTCAACAATGCTGTAATCTGGTCGGTCCCGACTCGTCCTCCAATTTCCAAGTCTTCCAGGCCTCTTTACAAGCTTTTAGCGGTCATTCCAAGCGTGCTACTGGTATCACCGCCATCTTCATAGTTCACGGGTTTTACCTCTACCAAATCCTGACTGTATATTCTCATTTTTGGTATCAGGTTTTTCAATTCTTTTGCATTTTTGTAAAGAACTTGATGCCATCAATGCACATGAGGGGATTCATCTTTTCTTGCTATTTTGTTAATTTGTTACTCCTAGTGCAATTCCTAAGTATGCAATTGAGTGGTATCATTGCTATTGCAAATAGTATCGGGAAAGCGTATCTCCCAGGCAGATTTGAATTTTTACCTCTGCTAACGTTTTTCCTCCAGCTGTTAATTTTATGACAGTGTCGGATATTCTTGTTTCCTTTTATCCACCTTTGCGAGACCATATCATAGACCTTTTTGTAGTCCACGCACGCTATGCCTCCTTTTTCCGCTTCGTTTTGATTTCCTGGAGGAAGTGCTGATAAATGAACAGTAAATCAGCAATTCCTCTGTTTCCTCTGCGGCATCCTTTCTGTTTCTTCGGAAATAATCTGTGACATTCAAGCGGGTAAGAGATCTTCCCACGAATCTGTGCGGTTAAGATTTTACCTATCATATGTAGACATGTTATTGGTGTATAATTGCAGGAGATGTTTTGTGGGGTCATCCTTTTTGTCATCATTTCGGGGACATTTCCCCTTTCTAAGCGTCGACTCATTTCAAGAGCCAGTCTGTAGTACATGAATGTGTATTTTTAAAACTAGAATCCATGCATGCCACGAAGGCAAGGCAGATTTCTAATTTTGTACCTTTTTTCAGTGTTAATCTGATTTATTCCAGGTGTTTTACCCCTTTTAGAGTTCTAGTGATTATTTTTTCATGTTATTTATTCAATCGACCTTTCAGTTATGTACTTTCTGTTCACATATTCTACTTCAATTCTCGACTTACAAGCTGGTAGAATTTGCTTTCGTTATTTTGGAAGTTCCAGTTTTGTTCGTATTGCTTGACCCTGTATCGGTATTTTTTGAGTCTCCTTTCTTTCGCTAATATATTTTGATGTATCTCTTCACGTTCTGTTATCACACTTGTTAGTTATTTTTTGCTTTGGTCTTTTTATCCCAACATATCCTTGTGTATTTTCCTTCCTTAGACCTTTTGCTTATTATTGCAATTTCATTACCTGTTAATAAAGCCTAATCTCCTATCCAGGTTTTGTTATTCTGTTTTGGCTTCCTTAAAGGAAAACCGATTTCATCAAGACTAATTTCACTCCTACACAAATTAGCTCGTTTAGTTCAGTGATGTTGCCTCTTGCAATATTGTAAATAATTTCCTTTAATGTTTTCTGCTCTTGATTACTAAAATATGGTTATGTGGTCTTCTTTTCCGTTATGAGTTTTTTTTTTTATCAAATCTACAATTATTTTGCTAGCTCAGTAAATCTTTGGCTTGTTGCATTAAATCTGGCAGATTTTACTCAAATTTCAATCCTTTCTTTTCTATCTTTCTATCCCTAGGATTGTTCTTGAAATAACAGTGAACTGCATTTTTATTTACTTCTCAAGTATATTCTTTACAAGTACATAAACATCGACGACAGCAACAATTCAACTGAGAGACACCAACGGAAATAGTATTATTATTATCATTATTGATAATAATAATAATGATGAAATGCAGCATTCGTCCAGAAAACCTTTAAAAGTCATTGACAGCTAAGGAGAGCTGCTGTCTCTGAGAAACCAATGAAACTTTATAGTTTCTACCGAAATTAAAATCATATCAATTGACGATGAACACGCGGTACATGTGATTCTTCATTTGATTGTGTGCATAGAGTAGCATTTATCACCTTAGACAATGTAATCAGTAACCCAAGTTTAAATTCTTGACGTGGTTTGGCCTTTCATTTCGGGCTAATAGCCTTGGTAAAGGCATGGATCCACATTTTCTCTCCGCAGGACAGACTGGATTCATTTAGCTTAGTAAAATAACAAGTCCAACAGAAGGAAAATTCTTAATCAAAAACAGTTGTACTCTCTTTAAAAAATTACTATGTTTCATATCCTACCTTTGGGGAAATGGTTGAGTAAATGCAAATATTTCCAATGCAAAAAAATGGAGAACAAGAGAAAACCTGAATTGATAAAACCACTAATTGGACATTTAATGACTACCAGCAAGATTTTACATTCAAACATGATATTTATTATGTCAACGTGAATAAGAAATAACGGAAAGCTCATCAGCGTCGAGGACAGATCAATTTGTCGGATGAAAACGCTTAACAACACGCAGACACAAATCTATGGTTCGAGTTTGAATTCGACTTCGAGCTGCTGTATATATTCACATCAATCTAATGTGTAAATCCGACTGTGACCTCCATCCAAATTGACCACTGTATAGACCGTCGAAAAATCATATCATATGTATGGGTCTTTTCCAGAAAAAATCAATAGGCTGTTATCTACGTTGTCATCACCGATAGTTTCCAAATAAACGAGGAGTCTGAGAAAAGAAAAGGGTTTACTCTCGCAAAGAATTTAAATTTCAAACAAAAAATTACATTTTTTTTCTTTAAAGTAAGCCTCCACGAGTCTAATGAAATTTCCCTTTCTTCTCAACCAAACATCCAAGCAATGTTGGAAGAATATTCTGGAATGCCTATCAGCTCCCTTCTAACGACCATCTTTATGTCATCCATGACTTCAAAATGAGTTCCGTTGATTATTGCTTCGAGCTAAAGGAAAAGAGAAAAATTGCAAGGAGAAAGGTCAAATGAAATGGGAGATGGTTCCAGTCTGGTAATGATCATCTCGGCCATTAACTACAGAGAGTGTTGTGAGTAGATGCATTTGTAAGGTAAAGCAGCCACACTTTGTTCTGCAACAATTCACGCCTCATCTCACAAGCTGTGCGAAGTATACACGGCAGGATCTCCTTGTACACTTGCTGATCGATTGTCTGGCTCTTGGGTAAGAACTTGTGGACGATGCTCCCCACATCGAAGAACGCAAACAACACGAATTTGACTTTCGATTTTGACTGGCTTACTTCATTTAGTCTCTGCATTGATATCGGTATATAAAACTGTATGTTTTAAGTTAATATATTTGTATCGGAACAAGAAACAGGAGATCAAACTCTGTTTAACCTTTTCCAAAGGATTGGTTACACCGTTAAGTAAAAATAGAAATTGATTGTTGGGAAATCTCCGAATTGTACGGGCTAACCCACAGGAGTGACATCTTAATTAGCTTCTTCGAACTCCGGTCACACTATTTTGTGTATTTTCGGACTAATTCCTCGAGAAATGTATGAACTCCCAAAATACCCCAGATGTGAGCCTAATAGCAATATTACAGTTTAATAAGGACTGCTTTGCCATTAAATAACCTGCGAAGTCTGATAGGCTATTAAACAAAGAAAACAAAACGAATTAAGTGTTGAGAAGTATACATGGTATAAGTTTCCAGACTTTTTGTAGAGGCATTTAAAATTGTTGTAGACACTTGAAAATTCAGTATGTTATTGCTATACATATTATGAGATAACTGACCATTTTTTATGATTTCAGGTTTAAATCAACAGCTACAGCAGGAATTGGAATACACCCTACTAAAGCCTGATTGTCACAGCTGTGGAATTTCAAAAATGCAATCTGGACGTGAGGACCCTTTAGAAGAACAATATGCCATAAAATTCTGTTTTAAACTTGGAAAACATGCCACGGAAACGTATGGAATACTTCACACTGCTTTTGGAGCATCTTGCATGAATCGAGCATCAGTTTTTGAGTGGCATAAGAGATTCAAGGAAGGCAGGGAGTCTGTGAGGGATTATGAGATATGTGGGAGGAGTAAGGAAGTCAGAACACCAGAGTTGATTGGCCGAAGGGTTAGGGTTAGGGTTACTATGTTGAGGTTTTAAGGGAGTTCAGAAAGAGGTTCCACCGGAAGAGGCCAGCACTCTTCAAATCGAGTCAATGGCATTTCCACCAGGACAATGCACCAGTCCACAACTCCATCCTTGTCACAGACTATTTAACCAAGATGGGCATCAAGACAGTTCCTCACCCTCTCTATAGTCTAGACATTGTTCCCTGTGACTTTTGGTTATTTTCTTAGGCTCAGAGGCAGTCGTTATGAGACAATTGAGGAGATGAAAGAGGCTGTGACGAAGATTATTGACACGCTCACACAAGAGGACTTCCATGGGGCCTTCGAAAAGTTGTTCGAACGGTACAACAAGTGCATTGCAGCCGGAGGATATCATTTCGAAGGAGACTTAAGTTTTATGTGTGTTATATCAATAAAAGTGCCCATACGAAAAAAGTCTGAAAACTTTTTTAATGATCCTCGTATGTGTGAATGAAGTTGCTTCAAAAGTGTTAAAACTTATAAATAATTTCAACCGGGAAAGTTGTAAATCCGTTAAAAACTTATTTATTCCCACGCTTTGACAAATGACGCATAATATCAAACAGAATATCAAAAGAAATACAGAAAGACTGTTTGTATAAAACTAAGGTTTTTTTTTCTCTGTTGTGGACATAAGGCAAACTTGGAGTTTAACAAGTTGTATCTGCCCCCGGGGATTTTAATTATTTCCTAGTTCTTCTTATAATTATTGTTTCTTATTCTCTTTTCACTCACATAACACCTGACAACTTCAGACCGTGTATTCTGAAAGAAGTTTAAAAGAGAAGAAATGGTGTGGTGGAAAACTAAGGTAGAAATTGTAGGAGGACATTTGTGGGCAGCTGGGACAGAATTTAACGAAAGTATATATATATATATATAGAGAGAGAGAGAGAGAGCGAGAGAGAGGTATCCGGTATAGACAGTTTTCTATTCATAAATTGTTCTTCCTATTCGATACGTTGGTTGCTCACAGAGAATCTTAGCAGGTGTTCATAGTCTAATTCAAAAATGACAATATAAAAACAGGTAAAACATGCTTGAAAAGACAGATATGTATTCTTGTTTGTAAACACCCCTATTTATATTCACACACACACACACACACACACACACACACACACACACACACACACACACACACACGTATATATATATATATATATATATATATATATATATATATATATATATATATCATTAATTACTTATAACGTCGTTTGCTATATTTCTAAAACTGCGGTAATAATTGGTGATAACACAAAGACACAGAGACACACACAGAGACACACACACACACACACGTGCGCACGCACACACACACATGTGTAATTTTTCATAGTATCGACATAAAGTCAAGACAATGAATTATATATATATATATATATATATAAGTATTTAATATAAGACACGGTAAAAAAAAACTCTCGACTTAGAGTTTAACGGTTACAATCATTAGGTGAACTATAGTTACGCTTAAGTAACTTATTCAACAAAACTACTGTACTTTAAACTCTTAAACTTAGATGTCATTACGTAGATGGTTTTAAAAAATCCAGTTCGAAATTTTCGATTGTATCCGTTTTAAAATGGAGAATGTTCCTCAAAAAGGGATGTCCTAAATATGATACTAATTTACATTCCGTGTTGATGCTCCAGATTTATAGCCCTTGTGGGTATGAAGTCTCTCCTTGTTGCCATTACTCTCACATCAATTCTGACTCAGATTTGACAAGTTGATCAGTTTGAAAATTATCGACATCTGATCAGAATAACTGTAACCATATAACTGCATAGTATTAAATAGAATTTTTGAATGTTAAAATGGACAACTTAAAAAAACATTTGGCTGAGGAAATTGTTTATATCTGATAAGAATGGTTGGTATAATATAAGTGCAAACAAATGATTCTTAACAAATATCCCAGTCAGATGGAGAAGTTGTATATAATAAGAGCATCTCTGCCGAGGGGTAAAACCTACCCAACCTGTGTCCTAGATATGACATTGAACTATTTGAAAGCGAGGTCTCAGAGCTTGAGCTTTGGGGAATTTGGAGAACCTTTCCATTGCCATTGCTCCCTGGTCCTTTGTGACCCAGAGATGTAGCATCTGACAGTGTCCAATCTCTGCGTCAAATATAACTGTTTAATACTGAAACTGTGTACAATACAAATGCTTTACGTTAAATTTAATTGTTAGAAATATAACTATTAAACCATTTCACTGTGTGTAAACAAACGACTGATGTTTAATTAAATTGTTAGTGATATATAGCAATACTTGGAGCCATATAACGGTATACTTGCGAATAAATACTGCTACATAAAATTATTAGTGATGATTAGTAATACTTGGAATTCTTTAACTTCGTGCCTAAATTGAATTGTGTTTCATAACGATGCTTCAAACTATTTAAATAGGTGCAAATGAAAGTATTTATGTTAGAAAGCTATATTTGAAACCATTTAAATGAGTGTACAAATGTTTATTTCTGAATAGAACTATTCGTATTAGAATATTTAACCGTGTGCAAACAAAAGTAATTCTTGTGTGCAAATAAATTAGCTCTGATGCGGTTAAAAATAACCAACAAACTATTGACTGACAAATCAAATGTATAAACATATAGCTGTATGCAAACAAATGAACTCTGACTCGTTAAAAATGTTATCTATAAAGTATGCATTATTATGAGTAGGGGCTTATTTCATGTTAGTTTGGAAATATTAATACAGGATAGATTTGAGGAGGGATTTGTGTAAGTCTTGTTAAGTGTAACTCATGGACGTGGACGAGTATTGAAAATACCATCTTACCTCGATACCGGATCCGGAAGTAGTCCGCCGAAACCGGATGAGGTAAAGATGGTATTATATATAGTAGAGGTGTGTGGAATGCCCGGTTTTTCATTGGCTGTTGCTGAAGGACAGATGTATATAAGAACGGCCGAAGTCCGGCCTTATTAATGTTTTTTTTTTTTTTTTGCTTTGGTTGAGGCACGAGCGTAGCACGTCGTGATCGAGGAGGCGGCTTGGTTCTTCCAGAGTCATGCCGGGGTTTCTGTCGGAGCCGATATGATGCAAAAATAACCCGAAATCGGAAATGAAGAGAGTTGCATCACTGAAGATCGTCTTGATGCATCTAGGACGTATGATTGAAATCCTATGGAAAATTTTTGGGGATTGATTGCTTCAAAAGTTTATGAAGGAGGTCGATAATACTCAGTAATTTCTGAACTCAAAAATACAATCTTACATGCATGGAAAAAATACCCTCTGTCCAACTTTAGATACTAGTTGATAGTATGTCTTGCCAACTTTTTTGAGGTTATCAAAACTAAAGGTGTATCTACAAAATATCAAATAAAAATTTCTCTATATTTTAAATTTAATGGTCTTTATGCCTTAACTTTCATATAACTGATTCTCATTATCTAAAAATGGTAAAAAATATATTTTTCTTCATTTTGAGGGAGGTCATAAAATTTCTCCAGGGGTGTATATAGATATAAATTAGGAGGGAATTGACAGAGTCAGCGGTGCATTTTGACTCTCAGTTTCTCACCTTTGAGACTATCGGCTCCATATTTGGTCCAATGACCTCATAGACAATATATATATATATATATATATATATATATATATATATATATATATATATATATATATATATTTGAGAGCTCTTCGAAAAATGTTTATGTTTATAATTTTCATGTCACCAATTCGACCTTTAAATTTTTTTCTGCTAAGTTTTATAATAACATTTACCGACCAACATATTTTGAAGACTTCGTAATTATATCGCCATTTGTACTGGTTGAACTCTGTACAGGTGGACTCTATGAAACTGTTTACGTTCTCCAGCAAACAGTTCTCAGTGCGATTGTTTGGCATGGAATCAATTTAAAAAATATATTTCGGGAAAACATCAATTTTCCTTTTCATATAATTATAAATATATACGTGTCTTTGTGTTTCTTCGTTTTGCATAGATGTTTGTGTGTTTGATACATTTAGAGCCAATTACATATGTTTTTTTTTTTTCTGTTTTGTTTCTCTGTTAAAGTTACTCTCCCCACTTGGAAGAAAATAAAAAGATACAAACATGAAAAGATTTACTTAAAACAGTTAAAACAACAAACCAAAATGTTTATATTGCCTTTGTAGCGTTGGTATTTTAACACCCCATAAATATTCATTTTCAACTAATTAATAAATTTGCGATCGTATTTAGTTTTTCTATCAATTCTTGATGCATTTCCTATTTTTAAGAATATCTATCTATCTATCTATCTTACACAGTCTTCGTTAAAAAAAATATGTAATTAACAATGATGTAGTTTTTTTTTTTAATAATTAGCATTTATTTTAAATTGTATTTGATGGTTTGGTTAGAGTTGGTTCAACAGCATTTTAACCAGTGTTTGCTATTTATTGATAAATACTTTTAAAAATTAATTTCAAATATATGGTTCATGAACACATTTTAGATACACTAAGTTAAATGATGAAACAGTTCTATTTCCAATTAGTCAATTGATAATGTCATTTGCTTGCACTCAGTTTAAATGTCAAATAATTCTATTTGACCCATAGATAGGACCCTATCATTTCCTTCAAATACAGAACAGTATGAACCTGGGAGCGATGGCACTGAAGGGGTATTCAACATTCCCCAACGTCTCAGCATATTTGCAACCTCACCATCAGATTATTTTCTCATATATGTAAACACTCGTTGGTAGGGGAGTCTCGCCGTTCTCCAGAGATTCAGTCAGTGTCTTTTACAAGCCAAACCGTCTGGTCTAAATTGTGTTTGAGTTTATACAATAGATATCAACTTGAATTTCTAATATCAGATTTAGAAGCATTTTTTACCATGATACAAAAATAAATCCTTTCTACTACCAGGTGTCTCTAACGAATTTGTATGTCTCTAAAATCTTTGTTAATAATCTGCTATCAATTTGAACTTGTACCCGAATAGATAGATTGATTGATTGATTACGTGACTGCATGTCAACTCGTCTAGGGTTATTGTTACACACATACATATATACACACCCATAAATATGTATGCTCACATATATATACACATACACATCCACATCTATGTACGCACACTCATCTACACCCATATATATATATATACAATCTACCAGACACACACACACACACACACACACACACACACACATATATATACATATATGCACACAAAACACACACACACACACACGCACACACACACACACACACACATATATATAAATATATTCACACACATATATATATATGCACACACACGCATGTATATATATATATATATAGTTATATATTTATGTATATATATATATATGTTTTTCATTGGCTGTTACTGAAGGACAGATGTCTATAAGAACGGCCGAAGTCCGGCCATATTGTTTTTGCTT
>OY757909.1:120102620-120107620 GCA_963585895.1 Sepioteuthis lessoniana | reverse complement strand
CAAATCTCCAGAATTAAAATCTACCGTATCGTATTCGCCTTAAGGCACACCGATATCCTATGACATTTCTGATAAACAATCTACATCATTATTCATAGATGACTCCAGGCATGCAGAATATATTATAATAAGATTTTTAAAAAAATCATTCAGAATTATTTGCCAAACTGAATTTTTGCACGAGATTACCATCTCCACACATCCATATTTGAGATATTAAACGTTTTTGATTTCAGAGATATATTGAATATATCTCAAAAGGCCAGAAATTATTTACTGGCTCATTGATAGTTTTATGTAATCGGAAGACTGTCCGCATTATTTTACCATTCTATATACTCAATTGACATTTTCTTCACTGTGATTTTGAAAAGATTATTGCGTGCAAATAAGGAACAAAGTTGGAGATAGAAAGTGGCGACCAATTCCATAAATCAGAGATAGATGCTAAGTATCGTACTTCTAAAGATATGTTCATCTTCCAGAAGTTAGTTTCAATTGATCTATGTTTACATTCGAAAAATCATGCTTAATTTTCTCCATGCACTAGTATATATATATATATATATATACTTACTAATTTACTATCTACCAGCATTCATGGTGACAAAGAAAAAGAAAAAAAAAAACACCAAAATTCAGAGATAAAAAATCTCGAATTAATGCCTGGGGAAAAAAGAAAACAGATTATCGGGAGAAAAAAAGGCCAACTTCGTCACACCAGTTGAAAAAAATTAAGAGATATGCAATCAGTTGGTCAAAAGAACAAACACCCACCGCAAAATGCTGCAATACTACAATTACAAAAAGTGCTCAATAGTAAATAGAGCCAATTACAAAAGTTAAATCGCGGTGCTAGGTACCCTGAGGAGCCGTTTGAGCTCTCGGTAGCCTTTAAACGGATATATGTAAAGAAATTAAAAGAGATACAAAAGCTAGTTTCCTGGTAGCTTTGAGGTAGAATCTTCTTTTGGTGGATGAATCAACTGCGTTTCGATCACAGCTTCGAGAATGTCACGTGTCTAGCCACACTGAGTTGCTGTGATACAACGAAATAGTGTGTCTGCAGATGACAACATATATACTGAGAATTTCGATTGAACTTATTTAATTATTAAATAAAAAAAATATTAGATAATCTAAAAGAAACTACTTTTAAAAGAAAATGAAAAAGACAAAGGGAGCTAAATAAAAATCCAACCCTTTTTAAGTATTAAGTAACTATATTACTAACCAAATATTACTAAAAATAAAATATGATATATTTTATATAAAAATGGTTAGAACTTAATTGATTTTTTTCCAGACGTACATATCGTTAAATTTAAAACTATTATAAAAGTGAGTAAAATTAAATAATAATAATATTATGGTATTTATAAAAATAAAATATTAGAAAAAGTTTTCTGAAATACTTTATAAATAAAGACTAACTTAAAATGATTAAAGCGATGGATAAAGTTTCCAATACTATTTGATAATTTTCAGAAATCTAACAGATAAAAACTATAGATAAGATATTCAATATCACGCACACGAACGTACGTGCACACATATATATATATATATATATATATAGTAATTTACGAAGATTTTGCTTCGGTGTGACACGAGGCCGAATGAATGGGGTACCCGATGAGACTCGAACTGACTGGTGTAGGTTTGCTAGACAAGCTTTCTAACCATTACACCACCAAAGGTGCGCGGGCGGGCTTTTATATATATATATAGTCATCCACAGACAGACTGTTTCATTCTATCAGAACTCTTCAGTGTGGCTAGACACGCAGGACGCTCGAAGCCGGGATCGAAACCCGTTACGTTTGGTTAGATTAAGTCTCAGACCTCCCTGCCACCAAGCGGACCACGTTGGCTAAGGTAATTCTTAAGGTATTTATTTAGCAACAGCTGCAGCAGCCGTTTGTTTACATTTTTTATACCCAATCGGCTACCAGAGTGCTCAATTCTTTCGAAGAGCTTTGCATTACGCTAGTGGCGGCCGACAATTCCTTCCCCAGAGTGCTCAACCCCCATGGGGGAGCGTATATATTGTCATCCACAGACAGACTGTTTCGTTCTATCAGAACTCTTCAGTGTGGCTAGACACGCAGGACGCTCGAAGCCGGGATCGAAACCCGTCCAACCTTACGTTAGATTATATATATATATATATATATATATTGTCAACTTATCGTAGATGCTGCTAATTTGTTTTAAACGGGAAAAAAATTTGAGTAGAATTAAAATAGCATTAAGATATAATATTAAAATATTTAAAATAAATTTACTATTGGAAATTTCGAATAAAATTCTATGAAAAACTTGGAAACCGAAATCTGTTTATAGGTAATAAATTAAAAAGGTTAATACTGAAGGGGCGGAAGTGTGGATGCAATGAAATCACTAATTATGCATAGGAGGATTTACTTCTTGTGAATTGGAGTGTTTTCTCGGCAGAGATATAAAATGATTTTTTCTTTGCTTTTTTTTTTTATATATGTAAATATTTAAATTATGATCGTTGAATTTTACATAAGATAAATGTATTCTCAGGAGTTAACAGTCAAAAGAAAAATAATTTTATTCAAATGACTCTGATGATTTTGTCAAGTACGTAAGAAATAAATTTACAATTGAATATAATTATTGATTATCTTGTTTCTCAATTATATATATATATATATATATATATATATATATATATATATATATAATGCTACGAGGGCAGATAAAATCTACCTTAAAATCCTTACAACGCCCGCTTATATATTTGGTGAGAGAAGTCATCCCCAAATTAGAATCATTAATATTTTAATCATAATGATTTCATATTTTTTTCTTTTTATTCCTGTCCTTTGGGGTTACCCAATCCATGTTTTAATTGACAGTCTTTAGTTCATCGCAATTATTTACTTTAGAAAAATATCGTTCAGTTTTATTTTTGTCAATATTAAACCGATTATTATTAAAACATCGTCTCCATTCACTGTGAACTCAAAATACATATCTATCTATCTATCTATCTATCATCATATGGTCTATACCATCAAATCACTATGTATTTTTACGTCATTCTCGATCTTATGCTTCTTTTTTGTGTTGGTCTGAAACACACGACAATTTTGTCTTTCAATCGTGGTGGAGTTCTCCCGAAAGGTCGTTTCCGTTTTCTCGGGTACCATTGACGACTGCACGGTTTCACGTTTGTTCTAAGAAACTTACAACGAGTCCGGCCCAAAATTATATATATATATATATATATATATATATATATATATATATATATCATACAACGCTTAAAATATACGGAATTAGGGTACAGCGAAACACAATTGATTGTCTCAATATTACAGCTTCGGAAAATTCAAAATTCTACAGGATTTCAATAATATATTCAAGACGAGTCCTTTTATTCTTACTGGTATAAATCAATTGGTGTATTGACCTGTGGATCGAAAGAACAATAGTTTCACATCGATTATTTAGGTTTTTTTTATTTATTTCTTTTTCCGACTTGAAAGAATAATCAATATGGAGTCTTCAGGTGTGCGGTGCCTCTCAGACTAAATCTGAAAACTTGAGTGGAAAATGAGATATTCTTTCGTTTCTAGAACGCACACAAACACACACACACACACACTAGCGTATATATATATATATATATATATATATATATATATATATATATATATATATTTATATATGTGTGTGTGTGTGTGTGTGTGTGTGTGTGTGTGTGTGTGTAGTGCATTTCATGAAACTGAATAAACACATAACCTTTTTAATGCTAGTTTATACAATTTTCAATATCATATTAATATTCGAGCAATCTATCTATCTATCTATCTCTTTCTCTCTCTCTCTCTCTCTCTCAATATATATATATATATATATGAACAGAGCTAAATAGATACTAGTATCTAAAGGTATATATGTGAATTAAAATGAAATGCTAATTATATATTTATATTTGTCCATCAATCTAAGTTTGTCTGTATCTCAATTTATTCATATGTGTACATGTATTTGCGTGGGCACGTTCGAGTATTTGCTTATGTTTCTTTTTCTTGTGCATATATATGGGAACATAGATAGATAGACAGACATACAAAGCGAGAGAAAAAGAAAGAAATATAGATAGATAAAGAGAGACTGACAGACAGAGAGAGTGAGAAAGAGAGAAAAAGAGAAATCTAAATGGTTGATAAATACATAGATGAACAGATTATGATATGTTTGTATTTCTTATTACCGGGTGGAACGATAAAATTTTCGTCCTAAAGAAAACAACACTACTGATTTATTTTAAAACTTTCATTGAAAAAATCATTTCACGTGGTAGAGCTGACATCTATTTAATGTAGCCGCCTTCAGCCTCAATCACCGCCTCGATACGGATCGATACGGATCCGGAACTGGAAGCATGTCTTTGCCACAAGCGCCGAAGGGAGACCGGTGAATACCCGGCGGATGGCGGTGATAAAGCTGGCTTTGGTGTTGTGGGAGGTCATGTTGGTGATGTTCTCGACGTTGGATCCAACGAAGTAGTCCAGCGGGTTCAGGTCGGGGGGGGAATGGGGCCAGTGAGAGAAGGGTACAAAGTTGTAGCACTCCTTCTGAAGCCAAGCCCGGGTCTCTTTGGACTTGTGGGCTAGTGACACCGAGCGTCTGGCACCGGCCACCTAATTGCACCAGGGGATCACCACACTCTTAAGCACATGCAGGTACACTTTAGGGTTGACTTTCAAGCCGATTTCCAAGATGTGAGGTGGCATGATGTGGCCCTAACTTGAAACCACACCAAAGTCCATAACTGTAGCCGGAAACTTTATTTTCCACACCCTGGGCACATCCCTGTTATTCGTGGCAATCTAGATTTGCATTTTGAGGGTGCTGGAAATGTTCCTGTTGTCATAAGTTGGATCGGTAGAGAGCATGAGTTGTACAGCGGCGCATCTCCGATCTCGTTCGTTAAACATTGTGTCACTTTCAGACATGAT